>CAOKZL010000227.1:732500-767500 GCA_948472985.1 Iguana delicatissima
AGCAGGTTTACGAGTGGTTCTTGGGAACACAGTTTACTTGCATTTGTGGTATATTGGTGCTGAAAAGCACACTCTGATGGGCACACAAAACATTGTGGTTAAATGAAAAAGAACCTTGCTTTGGTCCTTGATGTGCAAATTATCAGTCTTTCCATTAATATACATCAAGCAATGTTGTGTTGGAATATAGTTTAGATACATGGATTTGACTATATTCTTACACAGCAAGGCACTGACAGTTCTCCACCCAAATGCCCACCCTTCCAAATCATTTTCATGAGGTAACTATTTATTTATTGTTATTTATTTGCTGGATTTATACCCTGCCTTTCTCCCAGGATGGCATACAAGGCAGCTATTTAAACATCTATGAGGAAACTCCATAGCATTTTCCAATAACACTGACAAACTATTATTGTCCTATTATTATTATTTTTATTTCTACCTCGCTTTTCTTCCCAAGGGGACTCAAAGTGGCAATCAGATTCTAAGCAGAATTATACTCGTTAAAAGTAATGAATCATATTGTGGACTAGATGTTGGGATTTTGTGCTTCATTCCCTATAGTCCTTCAGTACCCATTTAGATCTGCTAAGTGTCAACACACACAGTGGCCCAGAGTAACTTACCTGATGACATGGGAATGTTGTATTTATCGGAATGTCGTCTTCGAATGGCTCCCACACTAGGTACACTGGCTGGGGTGATGACTGAGGGTCCCTGGGTAATTGGAGTGACTGGGGCTGTTGGTGTAGTGGGAGTTTGAGGTAAACTCTGAGGGGAAGTCTCCAACAAGTTCTTAGACATAGTGACACTGGACACCAGATTTAGCTGTGAAAGGCCGAGGAAAGATAGAGGCAAAGGGGGTGGGGTGGGGGGAGAGAAAGTATTTAAAAGGTTTGACAAATGAGAGTAGATACATTTCTACAGCTGTGTTGCCACTAATAAGCTGCAAAAGGAAGCAGCCAATCTCAACTAATTACAGGATGAAACTGTATCATAAGAACTCTAATTAGAGGATGCTATTAGAGGTTATCTAATAATCTGCAGCAATGTTACTTAGGACTATCGTCCTAGTCCAACAAGACCTGACTGCAACTGTGTATCCCTGCAAAAGAATCTTGCAGCTTATTGCTGACATACCCCATTGTTGGGCAGGTCAGTCTCCTGCTGAAGCCACAGCAAGACACAGATATGTACCTTTGCTTTAGACAAATGAGACTTAAAACAAGTTGCTATTGTGATGCTGCCGGATTTCCTTCTCCTAGTCCCAAATCTCAGCTGAGAGGCTCCAGCCAGCTGGAAAATTTTACACTGACCTTTAGTCTCCTTGCTAATTTGGTGGAATGGTAATGACATTACTACATATTCAAACAAAATTGTCTTAATTGCAAATTAGCCGGAGGAGGCTGAAAATTTTCAAATTAAATCTGATTGGAGATGGAGAGAGGGAAATGGAATTTCTTCACTAACAATCATTTGTGGCATGTGTTAACAAATATAATGAAATGTCAAGTTTGCCAATTCCTCTGGAAGTATCATTTTCAATTTATGATTACAGTGTCACTTATGGCTGATGTACCCTGGAAAGAGGGTGTCAGGATGGGTGGGGGGAGGGAAGAAGGTGAGACTGTATGCAAGCTGTTTAACAGTGTGCCCTTCATTACACCCCTCAGCAAGAAGGGCCCTGTTTCTCATTATCAAAAAATGCATATTAACTCTGTCATATTTACCATACATCTTTTGTCATAAATAGCATCCAATTAGTAAAATTGATACTCAGAGAGGCAACATCCCAAATGATTCCTGCCGTATACTTAGGTGATACTCATCAGAGACAATATATAGTCATTTTCACAGTATACTAAGAATGTGCAGAGCTGAACAAGATGGTTCACGTTAATGGTTCTGCCTCTATCTGGAGTAAAGTTACAGGTGACGTGATCCATAGGAAAGTTCTGTGCATGAGATCTCACTGAAATGAATTATAGATGTATGTAAAAGTGCACAAGAGGGTGGGTAGTTTGCGCCTGAAGAGACTAAACAAGGATAATTTGGCTTTTGTTCATAATTTAATAACACCTGCCTTTCCAAATCCCAAATACACCGCTTAAGATAAACCTTTTTTTAATGGCGTGCAGCATTGATTGATCTTTCATTGTGGATTTGTTTTACACATTTAGTCAGTAGAGAGATTTGTTAGGGAAACAAAAATTAACATATGCCAGCTAATTGTTCTTCTTTCTTGGGCAGCAGCCAGAAGAAGCGCATTAGCAGTCTAATAATAACGACTGGCACCCCCAAGGCATCCCCAAGTGCATCTGTTCCCAATAAGCCACAAACTGTTATTCTTTGTTAAGTACATATTGGGGAGAAAGTAAAATAATGTTGATAAATGCTGCATTCAATACACTTTGTGAGTGTTTAAAGTTGCCCAGAAGCTTAAAAAAATCCTGTCTTTTAAGTTCCCAGAAGCATATAGCACTGAAGTACTTAGGATCTGGCTTGACATGCTATTATGAGAAACTTTGAACTGACATGCTGATAGGCTATTTCATCTAATTTATCAATATCTTTTACCCTGTGAGATATTCTGTTCACTTCAAAAATACATTCTCTTTAGATACATTCAGACTTTGCTGATCTTCACACCCGTCAACCTGCTAAAGTTCTTTCTAAATTTATCTAGGAAGAGAGCACATGTTGCAAACTTATTCACAAATTACAAAACATCTGGAAATGCTAAGGTCAGTATGTATGCAAACCACTATGTTTACAATGTTATGGTAGGTTATTCTACCAGCCAGCAATAATAAGCATAACATGTTTGTCGGCATGCAATCGGGAGCTGATAAAAAAAAATGTATTATTAACTAAAGAAAAGCATGTAAAATCTAGGATGAGCACTTAGCCACCTCAGCTCATCTGAATATATTCAAGGTTGGGTGAAACTCATTATTCAGGACTCGCAGCCTTGATAACTTTGATTTTCATCCATCCATAGCATGGCCAAAAGGTACCATTTAATGAAGTACCATTCAGAGAGTAAATGGGGTCATATAATAGACAGTGTGGTTGCACCTTGTGTTCATGTACTGATAGCTGTTAAGGGTGCAGTGATGAACCAACAGAGCTCATTTCTCCTTGGTAATAAATTCATGCTATTAATATTTATCAAATGTGTGGGCCGTCTCAACTGAGCCACTGCACATGAGACCATAAATCTCTACTATCATATCAATTTTGAAGCTTCTTTTGTACAGTGTATAAATTTTAGATTTTTTTTTTTGTATTGACCACTCTTCTTTCAAACCAATTTGAGGCCACTAGTACAGATCACTACTTCAGATATCTCTGGTTCCAAAGGGAACTTTAAACTGCGGTTTCATTTTAAATCGTTCATCTAAGATTCTGTATTAATTGCCCACCATCAAACGCAATTAGCAATTCTTTCATGTGTGGTTTATGTAATGTAATACTTCAATTACATTATTCATTCAG
The DNA here is from genome assembly GCA_948472985.1 of Iguana delicatissima. NCBI lineage: Eukaryota > Metazoa > Chordata > Lepidosauria > Squamata > Iguanidae > Iguana > Iguana delicatissima. Next base: position 736,002 of record CAOKZL010000227.1, read on the forward strand.
GTTCTGTTTTGGATTATAGGCTGAAAATTCTTTATTAGTGTAGATGTAACCATGCTGCTGGAGTTTTAAAAAATTTACTGATTGAATAATTAATTGGAAAAGAACAAGCTGCAGATTCCTGATGGATTTATGAGACAATTATTCTGTCATGTGATTATCTACATTATACTATAGAAAGCCATGAGAAAAATAATTTCATTGGAACGAGACACAATAGCAAAGATGGAATATTCCCAAAATCTGGAATGTCTTCAAATCATTTGACATGAAAATAATTTTGAATGCAAATTTGTTCTACATTTTTACACAGTTTAGGAAAAATTGGAACCCAACCCAAAATGTTTAAGAATGGGAAGATTATAATTTGTGATTATTGTAACAATAAAAAGGTAAAAATATTTAAGAAATATTTAAGAAGCATGGGTGTCAGATAATACAGAAAACACAAATTTACAGTGGGGAAAAAAAATCTGATATAAGGGTAAAAATTTAAGGCTTGCATGCTCAAAAAAGAAAATTCTAATCCCATGAAACCCAGAACTGGGGAATTAACAAATGATAAACCTTTTCATCCATCAGCATAATAAGTGTGCCCTCAGACTAAAATCTTTGAAGTGTACAGCTCTGGAAACATAAGAGACAGGTTATTCTGTCATTTTATGTAATCATTTACAGTGGGTGATAGGCAAGTGAAGTTTTTAAAAACACCTTGTTGCTTTTACCTACTGTTTGAAAGTTTTGGAGACTAGGAGCCCTTATCTTTTGCCCAAAATAACCTTAGGAAAAAGCAGGGTAACCTCTCCTGCATTTATGCAAAAAATGCTCACCCAGCATGCAAGTATGTTTAAAATTGCTATTTATAAAAAAGTTACCATATATCCTTCCATTACAACCTTCTATTCCAAAGTATAGGCAAAGTGTGCAGCATCAGTAATTCAAAGCTTGCAAGTCTGAATCAATAGAGGAGCAGATCTCACTTGTTAGTATCAATGTTAGGTTAAAGTCTTGCCCCTCCGTAACACCATTTTCTGTGCTGTAACCAAAAGCAAAGATGTTGCAAAGTGCAATGCCTTTCACAGCCTGCATTTTAAATGAACCTCTAAACAATAACAAAAATGCATACTGTGTATAACCTTGTGAGTAAATCCATACTTGGCTTATCCTTCTAACATTTCCCTTTGCCGCCTCAGAGTCAACTGAACTTCAGATTTCTTTTTTTCCAGAACAGTTTTCCTTTTAATATCTGTGAGTCTATTTCAAAGAAGATATTCTTTCTAGCTTCAGCTGCAAGGCAGTGATTTGTGCACTTATAGGTGTACTTTGTTTAGTGTCACCTATGGTGCAGATTGGACAGATTTTGTAAAAGATAGCATTACTTTTAAAGCAACATACAATTTGACAAGCTATTGCATTTTAGTTTCATTTTATTGCCATATTTTTCATCATACTCATTGTTTTCCAACTGTCACTAAATTGTTCATTTTCTTAGTCTGTTACATTCGCGGGCCTATTTACTGTTTATAAAGCAATATGCACTTACAGGTTTTGGAGATGGCTTGGGCTCCGAGGGTCGCATGTGCAAGTGGGTCATCATTGCCTGAAGACGTTCACGTTCTTTAGAAAGCTGTTAAAGAAAGAGTGAGATCAGAAGCATTTTAGAAATGACTAATACTGCTATTTTATTTCATGTGATACATCTTATCTTTGGAGACTGTTATAGGGTAATGGATCCTGCATATCAAATCCTATGTCAGTAGAAACTTCTCGATAAAGAAAGGTAACTTTGACTCTTCTGGAAGTCAGAGTGAGGGAGAGGCCCACACAGGTTTCCTCATGTTTAAAAGGTCAGGGAAAACAAATCATACTTCATCTTTTTGTCAATAAGAGAATTGAGGTCACCATTGCCTCACCAGTAACAAGTTACCAAGACTATAAATTAGATGGTCCATGTGTTTTTTAAAGTCCTCTGGACACTGTTAGCAATGGGCTGGTGCCAACAACTGTGAAGGGGTGAAGGGTTCTCACAGCACAGCGCCTGCTAGGACTGTCTGCACACTTCATCCATTCCCACTGAGGTCCAGTTAGTGCCCCCTGCAATCTGCCATCATCAATCTAATTCAATAGCATGACAGGGACCAGGCAGTTGAAATGCTGAACTCTGCCACTAAGCCGACATCTACACTGTACTGGGTCTCATTACAACTGATGGACCTTACTTTTCTATCAGTCACACAAAAAGGGGCAAAAAGAACTCATAATTGGTCACCCTGCCAGCAGAAACCCCACTCGGTTTTTTTGTGTTATAAGAGAGCCTCTGGAAATGGTAAACAGTGCCTTAAGAAACTCTTCAACATGCTTCAGGAAATGTATCAGGGTTATTGTAAAAACCCTTTTTTGATTTTTTAGGACCAATTCTCAACTGATTTTCAAGCATTCAACACAACAATATTTATTGTCTCAGATACTGACAGTACTCAATTATCTAAAATGTAGAAATAAATTACTCAAATGTTTTAAAAAGTACAAAAATATCATGAACAAAAAAAAGGATATACACCTTAAAAGCAGTATTCTAAGATTAATTTGAATATTCTAAAACAACATTAAACTTGTGGAATCAAACCATAAATCTTTAAAACATGTTTTCCAGCCAACTTTATAAAGATGTGAATTAAATTGTTAGTATCAACTAGAGTAGGCCAATGGACTCACTGGAATTTGACTCATAATTCAGCAACTGATTCAATGAGTGTTCTCTAGTTGGAACTATGAATATAAATTTTAACTTCATTCTTCCCCATATGAAAATAATTTCTTGATTACTTTTTTTTAAAAAAATAGCTTTTTTTTTGCAATTTTTTTTTACTGATTTATTTTGTGCAAAAACCAGTGGGCTTTTTTGTGCAAAATCCAATGTTTCTGAGAAAAACACTTTCATGAGATTTTAGCAAGAAGAGGTCCAAAAATGTGAAAATATTTCAGAGAGGTTGAGGCATTTTGATGTGTCAAGACATCATGTCACCTCAAGGGTGAGAAAATTTGAGAATATTCTTTACATTTCCAGTCTGGATGAGCAACTGCATCTTGCATTTCCTGTTGATTTCAGTGCAAAGTACTATATAATACTAAATGGAAATGAATACAGCAATTACAAATGAATTTATTTAGATTCATAGTCCATTTCTTCCCAAAATCTTAGGATTAAAGTAATTACCTCAAAAAGAAAAAAATCAACATAATTTATTCAATTTACTATTTTTTTTAACATAATTCTTTGCTTCCCAGGTGAAATCAAAAGTGGAGGCCTGCAATGCTTCCAAAATGTGTTCAAGTAATTTTGTGTAAGAATCAGTTCAGTATTAGTTGTTATTTCTGCTGTCTGAATGTGACATATAGATGGTATCAGTAAGAGACCTTGTAGGCTTTGGAAGTTATCCTGGGCACAAAACAGCAAGAGGATGTGCATTAGATTGATAATGTATACACTGCTATTGACTTAGTGAGTTTTTAAGAGATTATAAATTAAACATAATTTCACTACAGCATCTATCCTTTTCATAACCACCATTACAACAATAACATATTCAAAGAAGAGGATGGAAATATTTTTTGTTCTGGCAAAATGGAAACCCTAGAATTCTGCCAATGTCGTCTTAGTCCTTCTCTGGTTGAAGTTCTTGACTGTTCTGCTACCCAGTTCTTTCAGCAATTGCAGTCCATACAATCTTGCTGACTCTTAAACATGGGTGTGCTAAATGTAAGCAGTTAATTTTTTCCCACCCCACCCCAATATTATCAGATTTGTACTCTGGGTGACTACTTTGAGGGTTGATTTGCACAAACCATAGAAGCTATTATAATTTTATTATATTTGGGCTATGGATAGTTACTGCTCCTGTATAACAGAAAGAAGAACATGTTACCATGAGATCAAAGTGATCATGTGAATAGTGAAGTCTTTATGTGGGTATTATTGTGCAAGTGATTCTTCAGAAGAGAGGTAGAGCTGCAGCTCTGGCAGAGTTCTACTGCAACCTTTCATACTTTAACACTAATTCTCTCTTGTAATTTTAGGTATAGTCTCCATCCAAACAAGAAGAGGGACCAACTCTGCAAAAGCCAGACCTGGAGTGGTGGCAGCAGCATCACGAGCACCAGCAGTCAGGAGGGGAGGAGTTGGATTTGGTAGGCCGGGAGTTATCACGGTGTCATAGCAACAGGTGAGGTGCTGGAGGTGCGCACACACACCTATCAGGGGAAACACCATGAGTGGTTGGGTAGGGTCACATTATCTTGCTGGAACTAGGAAAACCCCTCATTCTCAGGTTCCACTTTTCAGCAGGTGGTGATGCTTCTACCTGTGACCTCAGTTTTTCAATGATTTCCACTTTTCAACAGAGCTCTTGTCCCTAACCTGTCAAATAAGCGGGGTACTCCTATCTTAGGTTGGAGGTGGCTAAAGTGAGCATGCTATACTCCCAAATGCAAACCAAATTCTCTGTTGTAGTGCTGGGGAAAGTGAGGGCCACAGGTCCCATGCAAGCCTTCCCAAGCTCCCCTTGTCATAACTCAGAAGCCAGAAGATTCAGACACAGAATCAGAGTGTCAGAAATCTACAGCTCCTGAACTCTTATAAACTCAGGCATCCAGTAACTTTATGGATGTTGACTTTGCAAAAACAAAACAAAACCACATTCCCATGCAGTGTTTGCAGGACCCTTGTCCTGTGGAGACTGTTGATGGTTGTCTACTGCACTCTGAAACTGCTGTAGTGACATTCAAGATCCAGGGCCATACGGAGCAACAGTAACTCACTTTCCCTTGGTCCTGGGAATGCCATGCCTTAACCAGCATGGTCCCCATATTTCTTGGGCCAAACAGGAGGTGCACCTGAGTTTTGTCAGGAGCATAGCTGGTCAGAATGGGGGGAGGGGGATGCTGCTCAAGATTCAGAGTCAGCAGAACCTCCTGTACCTTGCAAACCAAGTATCAGGACTTTGGAGATGCCTTTGATAAAAGGGAGGCTGTGTGGCTGCCTCCACATTGAGCATATGATTGTGAAATTGACCTAGTTCCTGGGGCTCCCATTCCACAATTCACATCGATTCCTTATCAAAGCCCAAATGCACTGCTTTGCAGGACTTTCCAGAAAAGGCATGGTTTCATCCAAATCTCAACCTCTCCAGCTGCAACCACTGTTCTTTTTGTGAAGGAAAAATGTGGATAATTTTGTCTCTGTAACAATTACAGAGCCCTCAACTGGATCATCATATGAAACCAGTACCCCTGCTGTAGATCCCAGAACTGTTAGGATCAATGTTACATAATGCTAAAGTCTACACTAAACTACACCTCAGGGGGGCCTATAATCCAGTCCAGATCTGAGCTGGTGATGAATGAAAGACCTGTGATGGACACTATGAGTCACGCTCTTTGGGCTATGCAATGTCCCTGCCATCTTCCAACACTTTATGGATAACATCTTCCAAGACTACCTTGATTAGTATGTCATTGTTTACTTAGACAATTTTTTGATATATTCCCAGGACCAGACAGTTCATGATGTCCATTTAAGTGTTGTTCTTTGGTAGCTATGGCAGCACTAGCTTTATGCCAAGCTAGAGAAATGTGTGTTTCACCTCCCTGCTGTGAACTTCCTTGGTCACTGGATCTCTCCGAATGAAGTGGAGATGAATCCATCCAAAATAGAAGCAGTACTCTCTTGGTACCCGCTCCAAAACAAAAAGGAGGTCCAGTGATTTCTGAGCTTTACAAATTATTACTGGAATTTTAGCCCAGACTTTGCAAAATTTACTGTGCCATTAACAGACTGCCTGCTGGGCAAAACTCCATTTTACTGGGATCCATCTGCTCAACAAGGCTTCCAGAAATCAAGGAATCTGTTTACATTGGAGCCAATTTGGCAGCATTCAGATCCTCGCAACCCCTTTGTTGTTGAAACCAGTGCCTCCAATGTGGCCATAGGAGCAGTGCTTCTCCTATGAATTCTGGAACTCACCTTCTTCACTTTCTTCCCTGTGCATATTCCTCTAGAAAGTTGACAACAACAGAACTACACCATTTGAGAGAAAACTCCAGGCAATCAGTGGTGCATCTGAGGTATGGAGACACTTACTAGAGGGGGGCACGCAACTGGTTGAGGTCCACACAGACCATCACAACCTCAAATAACCTGAGACAGCTCTGAAGTTAAATCAGAGGTACAACTGCAAGATATCACTGAAAGCTCTCACCTACATTCCTTGTTCTCAGAACTTGCAAGCTGATACCTTATCCAGGAAACCAGTATATGCCTCTTTGAAGGGCAAGCAGACCTACTTTCCTATTCTCTGCCCAGGACACTTTGCACCCACATGTGTCCCTCCGACACCGTTGGATCAGATCTGGGGGCATCAAAGCTGTGACACATTTATGCAGTTTTATGCATTCAAGGGACATGGGACATGTCACCCTATTCCTTCCAGGGTGTAGGTCCCTCTATGTGATCCCAGAATCCTGTTGGGAGGAGGTCCTCCATTTGTGCCACAACAGTTGGGCTGCAGGGCACTTTAGGTTGTACAAGACTCTGTACTTCCTCGCTAGGGAATTCTAGTGGCCTGGAATCTGGGTGGATGTGGAGCACTATGTGAAGACCTGCCCCACATGCCACTGTGCCAAGAATCACCCAGGAAGGCCCTCTGGGTTATTACAATTACTGCCTATGCCTTCTGGGCCCTGGAAGATGATCTCAATGGACTTTATTACAGATCTAGCCTTGTAAGCTTGTCACACTACCATTCTGGTAGCGGTGGATTTGTTCTCCAAAATGGCACATTTTTATCCCTGCTCTACCATGCGCTCAGCTAAGGAAACAGACCACTTCTTTGTACACAACAGCTTTTAGATTCATAGTTTCCCTGTGGAGATGATAGCTGAATGGAGACCCCAGTTTATAGCCCAGTTCTAATGGAATCTGCTCCAGCAGCTTGATATTAAATCTCACTTCTCCTTAGCCTACCTCCTGCATTCGCATAGTCAGATTTAACATTGGAACAGTGCTATACCAACTACCAACAAGACAACAGGGCTGAGCTGTTGCCACTGGCAGAATTTGCCTAGAACAATTCCCTCCATATCTTAACTCAGCAGACCCCTTCTTTGACAATGTTAGTTTCCAGTCCCTCTCGTTTCCAGCTGTGTCCTCCCCAATCTTTGGTGCCTGCTGCAGATCACTGACTTCAAGACTTACAAGCAACAGTCACTTCTGAGTGAAAAACTGGACTTGGCCAAAAAGGAGTGTATGTGCTTTGCAGATGTTAAGAGATAGTCTGAGCCACCTCCTAAAGTTAGGGATAGGGTCTGGTTCTTCACTTGCTATCTTCCACATCTTCATATTTTTCCAAAGCTGCAGGCCCACTTCAAAAATACCTGTCCTATAACAATATAAGTGAAACCTGTGGCTTTCTGCTTGCAATTGCCAGTGAGTCTTTGTGTCCACCCTGTGTTTCACCACTTTTTCCTGGTAACTGCAAGGGACACCTGTCCTGACACTCTCTCCAGTGATGGTGGAAGGGGAGGAGGAAAATGAAGTAGCTCAGATACCAGACTCTGCATGTGCCATGGCTGACTTCAGTAACTTCTTGATTGGGTAGGATATGCACCACAATTGACCAGCTGTGGTAATGAGTATACATATATATGCATGCAAATACATATGTGTTAATCAAAGGTTGTCCTGAACGGTTCAGAGAACCCATGAATCTGAGACACACTGGTGGCCTTCTCTCAGCCTCACCCTACCAAACCAGGATGACCTGCCCATTTTGGATCATGGACCATCTATACTAAAATGAACCAATGGACTACAGATCATGGATTTTAACCCAGACCTGAATGATATTATCTCAGACTGAATTAAGATGAGACTGTATTCATCCTGCCTCATAAAATAATGGAAAAAGACTTCCTACATAGATCAGGCAATGCCAAAATTTCACTCTGTGTGAACTATTACTTCCTAAGCAGTCCAACTTGAAACTGAAGTTGAAATCCAATGGACATTTAACAGGGTATAAATCCTAATGAGGAAAAGGCACCTGTCTTAGAACAGACATGTATCAGATTGCACTTCCTATAATTATCATTTGTTTTAAAAGATAAAACAAAAATTGTGCATATCTTGAACATGCTCATAAACATTAACAGTTTGTCTACTGTAGTTATAAAGGCAATTTTTTCAACAAAATCAAACATGTCCAAAAGATGAATATTTTCCCAAACCTGTATTTCTAACTGCTGAACCACTTGCATTTGCACCCGACACTGAGCAGTGCTTCTGTCATCCAATGCATGTTCATTATTAAGGTGCCTAGAGAAGAAAGAAATAAGAATTTCAATAAACCCTTAACATTAGATGGATGTTGGTAATCTTCTGTATCCCACAGTATGTTTGTGCTGCAAAGAGAATCCTCACAAATGGCAAAAGTGAGTTTCTGTCCATTAGTGATGCAGTGTTCATAAGGAATCCAGTTCAAACAAACAAACCTGAGCAGCAACTTCTTTTGTGACTTGTGGCTAGAAAGTGCAAAATGGTGTAATAGTAACAAGGAAGTACTCACCCTTCTTTCATATAAAGCTCAATCCTCTCTATTCTCATTTATGAAATCTGGGGACTACATATCTAAATAAGGATGCTGCATGACCATTAAACTACAATCCCCATATCAGCAGTTCTTAACTCTGTGGGGATCCCCCCCACAGGGGATCTGCAAAGCCCTGCTGCTGGACATCAACAGCAGTAGCAACAGGGATGTACCAGAGTGTGCATGTGTGTGTTTGCAGATGCTGAAACTTAATTGGCTTATTGACAAATGAGAGAACCATTTGGGCACGCACACACTCCTGCTGCCATGTTCATTCTATGACTGTCAATGTTAGAGACCTGGGCAGTGGGTCAGACCAGAGAAGAGAGTGGGAGAGCCAGCAAAGTCTAGCTGGGAGGAGACAAGCAAGCACTTACTCAAGGAAGATCATTTACCAGAGCACCAAGTGAAGCCATAGTCAGAGTCCCAAAGCCAAGGGTCAGGAATCCAGAGATCAATTCAAGGTATCAGGAACCAGGTGCTGAGAGCAAGGTACAGGCAAGAGGAGGGCTTGTAAAAAGTTTACCACAGGCAGGTAGTTCTACAGCCCCAGGCACAGGTGTGTCCGGTCACCACTTCTTAAACTTAGCCAAGGAAGTCTCCCTTTGCACAGCTCTCTTGAGTCTCTGCCTTGATTGGGGGCTTATTGAACCAGGCTCCAGAGCATCTTAAGAATCGGATCCCTGTTGCTCCAAAGGAGCAGGCAGAGGGACATCCGCACCTGCTTGGTACATGGCAGCAGGGGGAGCTCTTGAGTTGCAGGACTCATCTCCAGCCAGAGCCACAGGGACCAACAGCTGCTGCTTGTCATCAGCAGGTCTGACAGAGGCTTCAGTTATCACACTGAGGGATGTGGCAGCAGGGGGTGTGGGTGCTGAAAGACATGGTGATAGGCATGTGTGTGCACACAAACTGGTCCCTCATTTGCAAACAAAGGAGTAGTTTCAGCGCCTGCACCCCCTGCTGCCGTGTCCCTGACAAAAGGGACACAATGGTAGGAGTGTGCATATGCCCAAACTGCAAATAAGGGAGCAGTTGTGGTAAGCGCGCACCCCCCCACTGCCATGTCCCCGACGAAAGGATAAGGGTGGCAAACATATGAGCATGCCCAAACTGTTTCCTTGTTTGCAAACAAGGGAGCAGGTTGAGTGCATACACATGTCGGCCCCCATGTGCCTCAGTACCCACACCCCATTCTGCTGCATCCCTGATGAAAGGGACATGGCAGCAGGCCTCTGTGTGCTGCCAAACTATGACTCTGCAAACCAGGATTTGAATCCCCACTTGGCCATGGAAGCTCACTGGGAGACCTCAGGCAAGTCATATTTTCTCAGCCTCAGAGAAAGGCAAAGGTAACTAATCTTTCCAAGAAAACCCCCATGATAGGGTCCTTAGAGTCACCATAAATCAGTTTTCAAAGGGGAGTGATATGACAGATAACCCTCCCCCCAGTGGCACTTTGTTGTTGTGTGCCTTCAAATCACTTCTGACTTATTTCAACCCTAAGGGGAACCTATCACAGTTTTGTTTTGGCAATATTTGTTCAGAGGGGATTTGCCTTTTGCTTCCTTTGGGGCTGACAGAATGTGACATGCCCAAGGTCACCCAGCATCTGCATGGGAATGTGAATCCTAGTCTGCAGAAGGCCTTTAAAAACAAATACATATTTGAATATTTAAATCTAAATTTAAATATCTAAATCTTGAATTAGGTCTTGGGGGTCCCTGGCAACAAAATATATTTCCTGGGGGATCCCTGGTAAAGAAAAGGTTAAAAACCACTGCCCTGCACAATCCTGCCTCTCTCACTGTTATCTCCAGACAGGCCTAAACTCAGGAGTGCAGCTGCCAAGTGATGAACTGTTCCCCTCTCCTCCTGTCCACCATTATGAAGCACAAGTTGTTTACCTGCTAAATGACTGAGTAATGCCTGCAACTATGAAATGGCTTGTTTGAAGGACATAAATTACCATAATTTCCACTTTTCATCACAGGAGTATCTCCTTAATGCTTCTGAATGTGGCAAAAATGCCCATTTAAATGAACAGTGCAAATCCGACGATAAAAGAATTGCACAATAAGGCTTATATACTTTGGTTGCATTATTAAAAGAAAACAGAGAAGGAATGAAAAGAGGAAAAGAGAGAGAATGGAATATCAGCAAACATAAATGTGATGGGGGCAGTGAAGACGGTTCTGAATGGATCTGAAAATAATGAATAGAGCTGGTAGTACACATTAATGTATTTAGTAATTTGTATATTACCTTCTGTGGGGAATCTTAAGCCATAAGAGTTTTAAACACATTTATATTCCACAGCAACCCTCACATTATAGGAAAAGTAACCAGTGGATTTTGCCATGCCAAGTTCACCAGAGTGTGTGATCAACCTGATTACCTACTTAACCCCTGAGAGGGGTACAAGAGCCAGGTTTTATTGTTTACTTGTTATTCTCAAGCTTCTGAAGGAAATCATAATTTGCTTCTAGAAACAGGTGTAATGCCTCAAGAACAACCAGCTGTATAAAACAGTTTTAAGTGCATGTCTGTGTTAATCATGGCCTAATGACTGATCTTCAAATTACAGTAAACAGCTAGAAAGTTAATTGATGTATTAATTTGCCATGTGACACATTACAGAATTCTAGTCTGCACTTTACAGATATTTTTAAATGATGCCTATAATTTATGATTGCAATTTACATCTTAACATTTGGAAGGGTTAATCTGATACATAATCTAAATTATTCACAGATTTCCAAATAAATATGACAGGGTAATTTTGAATCTAATAAATATGGGGATCAGTTTTTAAGTAAAAACCACGGAAACACACAAACATATGAAACACTTGTGTGGATGAATACCTACTTCCCTAGCATATGATACCTTACACATCCTTATCAGTTTTGAATATATGGGTGATAAATGTAGGAGTTATAAAGATGTACTGACAAGAAGCTGACAACTACATCCCTGTACAGAATCTACATGGCAATTTTAGCAAAGCAGATTTCTGTAAATAAAGCAACTGCCATGAAGGCTTACTTTATGAGATGGAAACTGGAAGAAAGTCTAATGTTATGTTAAAGGCAATATAATGCAAAGTAATGCATAATCTAAAGGGAAAAATAATTCCAGTGCAATTATGTATGCATAACAATCTTGTGCATGTATCTTTTGTAAGTTTCAAAATCTTTTGTATTTCTCAGCTACCAGCAAGAACATACCAATCCTTTAATACAACTACAATGTTTCATTCATATTGCAGCAGGTAGTGAGGTGATCCCTGTTTGAACTGACTAGTTACAGGTCTCACATTTGTGCTGATCAGTGGCATCTGTTCCTTTTCTTGACTGAGAGCTAAAGTACTACAGTGAATAAAGCAATGGACTTTGAAAGAAGAAGCCAGTTCAATTCTCTACTCAGCCACCAAGCTTCCAGGGTACTTCTCTCAACCTAATCAACCTTAGAGTTGCTGCAGTGGTAAATGGAAAGGATACATTCCTCCTTTAATTCAGGAAAAGGCAAGACTGAAACTGAACATTAATGATATCTAAATTATGCTTAGATAGATTGATATAGTTTCCCTATGGTGAACGAATGTTGTATTCATATAATGGTGATATTCCCAAGTAATTCTTGCTGTTTACAAAACAATAGAATCTGTGGGTATTTTTTTTTAAAAGGCCAAATATCTAAGTTACTGGTTCTCTGTATGTGCCACATTTTGAAGGATACAGTTGATGAAGTCAATGAATCCTAAAAGTAAACTGGTTTAATTCACTTTTAGGCTTTTCTTGGTGAATGGAGACTCAAGCAGGGCCCATGAGAAGATGCATCTGCCCAATCTGTATGAATAAAATCAACCAGAAGGGTGGAGATGGTGACATGAGGGCTACCAGCATGTGCCTGGTTCTATACCTCTGCCAAGATGGAACAAATGTGATACATACAGGGTGAGGAAGATATGTACACCAATAGCATATACTTATAAGAAGACTAAGACTATTTCCGCACTAGACTGTTATAGCGCTATTATTCCACTTTCAACATCCTATGGAATCCTGGGGTTTGCATAGGATGTTGAAAATGGAATAACAGTGCGGAAATGGCCCAAGGCCCAGCCCATTGTTAGGTCATAGTTAAATGCCCAGATATGACACAAATTACATGTGAATGGGCTGAGAACAGCTGTAAAGACTGGCAGGCAATTAGCAGGATACTGTCCAGGCAGTAAAAATTTCAGAGTTTGTTCAGGAAGTGTGGGAAGCAAACAATATGGCTTATATTTGACCTGCCATGGTTCTGCAGCTAGAGAAAAGTCAGTCAGCTCCTCCCCAAACATAATTTGAGGGACACTCATAATGAAATCAAATCTAAATACATTCTATGTTAATGATCAAGAAACTGGATTTGTTTGTTTCTTGCCAGAAAGATGAACTATCTTTGTAGAAAGTTACTTTCTTTATCAAGTTAGTAGCCAGAGTAGGCACTCTAGAACAGAGTACAAACACAATCGATCTCTCAGAAGTAAAGAAGTTGATATTAAATTTATCATAAATGTATAATAAGCTATTTTGCTGCTTGTCAACATTACTGAAAACCCTACTGGATTGAGAGTGCAAATCATTTTCCCAGCTGAGGGAAACTGTTGATATAAGGAAGCTGAAGTGATGCCATTTGCAAAACAAAAGTTTTTATTATACCATCTTGGGGATCACGAATTTGCAAAGCATTGCCATAAAGAACAGATGTATACCTGCTAAATGCATGGTCCAGATTGAGATACCCTTTAAAACTGGTTTGGAATGCCAGACCTCATTCCTAAAACATATAGTCCCCAAGACAAAAGTTCCTCTCAAAATGTGAGGGAAAGAAAAAGGTTCACTCAACAGAAATAAATGCCAGATTTATCACATATAGAATTAAGGGGAAAATTTAGATTAAAAGATATGTCCTCAAAGTAGGCCAATTTCTGTTACCTCTCTGCTTAAAAATTTTACACCTGGCTAAACAGGGATCTAGAAATTTACACAGATAAACATACACAGTTGGGACATCCACTAAAAGAATGTTAATATTTTGAGGTATAAATGACATGGTTTAAAATATTTTAAAATATGGAGGACAGAAAACAAAGAAGTATGTATAGGTACATTAAAATGTCTTCGGACTTTTGCAATAAATATCTATATCACCATGAAACAAAACAAACAAACAAAAACAACTTGCATCCATGGAAGCTAGAATGGATTTACTTTCAGTCAGGTTTCCAGTGGACATCTAGCCATCTTAATTAACACCTGTGTAACTGGGTACTTTGTCAATTTCTGCTTAGGACTAAAATAGCAAAATACTAGAGGTCAGGGCAGAGGTAGCTTGGCAGAGGTCTATGGGGGAATTGAAACAGAACTTGTCTCAACTAAGTTCAGCTCTGGTCAGTCCTATTCTGAGCCTCACTATAATGAGCGCTTTTTTCTTTTTTTTTTAAAAAGGTCACCCCATCATATTTTAACCAGATAGGATCACAAACTGTGATTTCTTTAGAAAGTAATTTAAGTCTAATGGAAGCCAATTACAAATAATTTACAACAAAGTTTTACAGCATTAAACTAAATTTTCCCGATGCTAACATAATTATTTTCTTTTTAACAAAGAAACCCTTTGTTACGCAGCAAACTGATAACATAGATTTAAATTAACTAGATGCTTCTCTGTTTTACAACAATTAACATCTGCTTTTAGCATGCTTCACTTACGGCTAATGTTTACGGGGTCCATTAGTACCTATAATATAAATACTATTTGCTTTTCCTCTTATATTAAAAGGATGCTGTTCTTCACATATACTTTTAAACATTTTATGATACACTTTTTAAAAAACCTCACATTCAAGAGGCCTAGATACCCAAAACATATTGTATGGAATACTGTATGGCATACTGTATGAAACTTATTTATATGTTCAATGAACAAAGAGGATTTATCGAAAAGAAAGGACATGCACGCCAGAATATAGTAAACAAAAACTCTGCTGAAGTTGCCTAGTAATTTGCCTAGTTACTGAAGCAGGTTGTGGTAGAATATGTGCGCTGTGAGTCTTACCCTTCTCTGAGTGGTGGAATTTCCATGGTGGGGCGAGTGTGGAAGAATGGCTGCCCTCTGGGCTGGGGGAAGGCCATTTCTGGCAGCTGGGCTGGGCCGCCAGGTTCCCGGATGCCTGTTTAGCTGACAACCAATGGGATTGCACTTCCTGCCACTCAGGCTTCACTCAGGTTGGGTGTGGGGATATATATTTCCCCGCCTCCTTTGGGACTGTCTTTTCATGTCTTGGCAGCTCCCCTTCCACTCTCTCTCTCTGTTTGCTGCTGTTTGTTGTTTGTTCTGTGTATTGTATTCTGCTCCCTTGTAATGTTCATCACAACTTTGGGTGGTCGCAAGGGTCTTGGACCTGGGTTGATTGGGGCCAAGGGCATTTGGCATTAGTTTGTTGGTCCCTCATGGTATTCAGGGGATGCAAGGTGGCAGTGAGCATGTCCGGCTCAACATGCATTTCCTGCACCCCCTGGTGGCAGTGGGTTCCCAACCAGCAGGCTCCCCCACTGTTCCTTGGGGACTCTGGCACAGGGCCGGAAGGGAGCTCATCGGCCAACAGCAGGTTGATCGATGCCGGGAACCTGAGCCATGCTTGGGCCAACCCATTTGTACGCTGCAGCCAATAAAGTTGTAGTTTTTTGTCTCCCAGTTTTTGTTGTTTTGTGTTTATTCTGCAGCTCCTTCGGCCCTACCCATGCAATAATAGAGAATATTAATAGAGGTGAGGGATGAGTAGATAAGACCAGTAGCACTGGTGAATTTGGACTCAGAAACAGAAAAATGTTTCACTAGTCTTTTCATCACATTTAACTTGTTTCACTTAAAATTAGCTAAACACGTTTTTGTCGCATTTTTTGCACAATTCTATTAATGAACTTTGAAAAATGCCATGCTTTAATTTCACTCAGGTTCTATTAGTCCTGTAAGCTCCGACCTTTCAATTAATAAACTTTTTTGGTCATCTGCACTTCTACATAGATGGCAAACTGAGCATACAACATTCTACTCAGTGAGGAGAAAGAATACTGAGCATAATTCATTGTGTTTGGAAGTGGACAGTGATACATATCAATCTCATTCTAGCAAGTACAACATCAATATTATAAGAAAATGGATGGGGCAGTGGGAATATTAATCTAGAGAAGAACCATGTATCTGAAAATCCAATCTTGGAGGAAGGGCTGATCAGAGTCTTCAGGAGGAATGTTGCCTGCATGGTCACTTATTGCACTAGTTTCGCAAGTTTCCTAAGGAGAAGTTTAAAAATAGTGCCTTATTACAGTGGCTAGCCAATCAATGGGATATTCCACAGGAGATATGGGCTAATGTTCAGTGTATTTGTTATGGATGCCCGCTGAGAAGTGCCTGTTTTGAGGAACACATTTCCCCATGGGCAGGACAGCTGTGATATATGTGTGTGTGCGCGCGCACGTATGTGTGTGTGTGTGTGTATGTATATATATATATGAAACAATGAGTCTTTATCTACCACAATACTCAATCATCCAAGAACATTCCCCTTTCTTTATTTTGTATGCTGTAAGAGTAGAATTTCCTATCTTGTAGCAATGGAATTAGGAAGACCAGAAGATGCTGGCAATGTGGTCTACTCATTTTTGGTATTTCATTTCACTGTAATACATCAACCAGTAATATCAAGAGATAAGAAGGGAATTGACATTTTCTTCCCTCCACTAGGGCTCCTCTAGTTCTTGAACCTTCCACAGTTATCAAGCTACCAATGCTCAGCAGAGGTGAAGATACAGCAAATTTATGGGAAATACGCTACACTATTCTTGCCTTTCAGAAATGAGTGTTCTCTACGCAACGCAGAAATAAAACTAGAAATAACATACTAATACACCTAATGAATTGATTTTTAGCAGGGACAGTATTGAGAAAGAATTCTCTGATGCTCCAACTAACTGTACATACAACTCTCTTCCAAAGCCTGAAACTGCAGTAGGTAGTGATTTGTTACTGAAAAGAGAACAGGAAAACACAGAAACAGCATTCTAATGAGTTAGATCACTGGTACATCTAGCTCAGCACTGTCAACAGCAAAGATCTGTCCTCCAGAAGTTCTTGAGCTGAAACTCCCAGCAGTTCTAGATAGCACAGCAAACGGTTAGGAATTTTGGAAGCTGCAGTTTAACAATATCAGAAGAGCTACCCAACTCCCAACCCTGGATTACAGATCAGGAGCAGCTCCTTGGAGTTTTAGACTGGGGCCTTTCCCAGTCCTGCCTGGAGATGCCATATATTGAAACTTCCGTACGTTATGCATGAGAACCTAGTATGCACATGTGTTTGTGAATGTGCATGTACACATATAAAGCCATTCTTCGTCAACAGACTGCTAGGATCTGGGGGAGTTAAAAATGTTCCACATGCACAGCCCTGGCTCATGGATTAGGAATGGCAAGTGTACATGAAGTGGCTAGTCCTGTATCTGGTCACGCACATGCACACAGAGACTGACATCAACCTATCTTCTACCACAATCAGAGTGGGACACAAATGTGTTTACATTTTTGTTATAATTCATCTTTGTACATTTAAAGAAATAAAAACCTGCAAAATGTTTGCATTTATCTGCTCAAGTCTTAGAAAGACCTATTCAATTTATCTCTGCTGCTTTTATTAGGTTAGCGACTGTAGACTACAATAATAGTCAATGAGGTTTTGTCTTGATTGAATTTTTCAGTGGAACACAAAAGAACCTTGCCATTAAAATAGTCCTTTATTCTCCTGTATGAAGGCGAAAGGTTTTTAAAGTGTTGTGATGTTCAGTAATGAGCTTCTATCTAAATTATCATTGGTGACAAACTCACAAAGCACTTTGAGGACACATAGTTATGAAATGCCAGAGCTGCCACTTTCTTTCCTGTAATTATAGGCTAGCTTGCAGCCCTTCAATGATCATTTATAGAACAGCCTCCAGTGGATTACTGAGAACTTGAAAAACACATACATACCTCTGCCACATCTCCCTTCTCCTTTCCTTGCTATTGTTTACCAGTGATATGTAAAATAATGGGGCCTATTCATTTCTTCGTCTTAATTATGCCAATCAAAGTGCAGAAATAGTGCTGGATATAAATACAATGCAAGAGGACTAAATAAATAGGCTAGACATTAACATTAAATTATGAATTCATGTATTTATGACTATTTTACACTCAAATTATTCTCTTTTATGCTTTTACAACTGTCTCAGGTACATATTGCTATTCAAAAATTCTCTATGATTTATAAATCAAGAATGAGATAATACTGAAAAATGAGAGGATTGGTAGATTTTCTCAGTCAGTGCCTAATTGCTGTTTCAAAATGCATATGCAAAGGGACATTTCATTAATCATTTAATCATGTCCCTTGCAGGAAGTTGGAACTAATGTTGCAAATACCCTTTTCATATGAATGCTCCATAATACTATCTTATGCATTTGATATATTGCCTATGTCATAAATTATAGCTGCTTCAAAAAGAACCAAGTGGGTTGTTATCCCTGAAGATGCTTGTTACAAAACCTTTATTAAGTTTTTTTCCCCCTCTGACTTATTGCTGGTTCTTTTTCACAGCTTCATTCTAGCCCCCAATAATGCTCTTTCTGATGGCAAAGGTCTGTAAATTACCCATGCAATCACCAACACCATTTCACAGACCTGTTCTACTTCTACTGGTCTGCTAACAAGGCGATTACACACAAATTACTGAATGCCTATGAAATATTTAAATGCATTCTACTCTACTATGCATTAATAAGAGCAAAGCAAGCGCTGGAATTCTGGTGAGCTCCAGTCCCTAATGTCCCCTAATGAGCCTCTTACTGTGACTGCAGTTCAAACAGAGAGGTGAAGAAAAAATGCAAAGGGTGCCTTCAGAAAGGCAGCACTGAACAAACATTGTGCGAGCCAGTTCTAATTTATGGGTCACTTTATAGGTATATTGATTTTTGTTTTCAAAATGGAATAAATGATGTGGTCGACTGATGTTCTTTCAAAACTGCACGAATCTCTGTGTAAGCTGCCAGACTTGCACATGGAAAAATATAAATATGCAATTATATTTCTAAGGAAACAATTAGGAAAACATTCTAGCCTGACCATTAACAAAAAAAATAAAAAAAAAATAAAAAAAATGAAAAGCTTACAAGATCAGCTTGCTTCCATTTGTCTAATGTTTATTTTTCTTGTTCTGTAGGCTTTAGGGGCTAAACAGTATGCTCCAGCTTACCTTGCAATGTTACAAATTCTTAAACTAAACTTAACTGAATCCCAGATTTATTGCCAAGTTTGGCATTGCTAAAAAGAAAATGGGGGAGGGCAGCTTTAAATCACAGTGTGCAAGAGACTGTTTTAGCAACATATTTTAGACAAAAATCAGTAGTGTTTTATTTTATACTCAGCTGTAATGTTTAAATCCTGAGCAGTTTAAATACAAATTGTGTTTGTATTTCACCATTCAATGTATGTCACTCTTCATTGAGTTGATTGTCTCAGATGTCTTAGTTTTGAGGCACTGTCACTCAACAAACAAGTTCAAAGTTCAAAGAATCTCTTTTTGAGGTAATAATTTTGGGACTAGGTGCTTACTCAGAGCCAAAGAAAATCTGCTTTCTTAAGAAGAAAGAGTATAAAAACAATCTCTCTGTGAGCAACAGAAAAAAAATCTCATATGAAGTTTGATGCCCAATTAATTTATACTACTCTTTTCTCTGCATTTTGTTGCAACCCTTTGAGGGCTCTGAGAATAAAAATATTTCCTGTTGATAAGCTGCCCTATCTTCTCCTATCACATGATTCTTTCCTCCACCGACACTAACAGTTCTGTCTCTACAGAGGAAAACATTGCCTGTCTTTGTACTGTAGATCATGTTTTGTTTTGCTGGCGTCTGTTCCACGCAGGTTAAGGAACGCTTGTCTGCTGGCTGGAATGCTATAGTGTAAACCTTTTGATTTAAAGCTCTAAAAGTCAAATCCATCTACACTCAAACTGACTTAGGACCAATGGAATGATAATTAGTTTTGCAGACAAAATACACCAAAGTTTTGTCATATGTTATTACGTTCTGACATTTATAAGACAGTAATGAAGAACTACTATTAAATGCTTTTAGTGATCTTCAGGGCTCCTTGCTTGGTGACCGGCAAAATGGTTAGCTTCTGTCAACACCTGTTTTATAGTAAAATTCCAAACAAATTCTTAAACATTTTTGGCAGTCTTTTAATCACCTTTCTGCATTGCTCAGTATTCTGTTCAATAATTGTTCTCTCTGCAGTCATGCAATAATATTTTCTGACCCGACTTTAAATTTTGATGTTTTCCTTCTGCCAGAAAGAATTAATTTTATAGAAAGGCTTTTGTTGAATAGATCACATGCATGTGAGTAATGGTAATCCTATACTACTTCCTCAAGGCTGAAAAAAAAATCACTCAGCCACTTCTTATAGCTGGACACCCCAAACTACAGGATATCACAGGACTGGAGTTACCCTGCCTGTCAGATAAAACATTATTGGGAAAGAGAGTCATGTTTGCTTGAAAAATAACAGGTAAGTATTATTAAATCACTTTAATTTCTTCTTTGGCGTACAAGGTAGAATTTTGTAAATTTTAAGCATCTCAGTGTAGAGAAGTGTAATTACATTTATTATCAAAATACTAATAACTTGAGAAAACAAACAAACAAACAAACAAATAAACAAAAAAAGAGGGTACAAACACCTTTCAGGGCTATAAGTTATAGTCTGTAAATTATTCTTCACTTCACTCCAAATCTTGTCTATTACTAAAAAAAGAAATGAACCAAAGTCATTGTGTTTTCTATCTTAATCATTCTTCTCAAATGCTGCAGTACAGCTTTTTTTTCCCTTTTAAAATACACACACACACACACACACACACTCAATAAAACAATCATGAAGGCATTATCTTAAACTGGTTACTGAACAGAAGTTAAAGTTCATTTTATATACGAGAGGCCTCCTGAAATTTTTCACAGGCGTATAGCAGAAAGAGACACTAGATTTGGGTAGCATTACTTATCAATATTTTATTTTAGTACAGTATACTTGCATTAGCTTTATTAACAAGTATCACCCTGTTTCATGCCAGAACCTACAACATTCTTGCAAAGATTAGACTAAGAGCAAGTCCTTCGAAACTGCAGCCATTAGACTTGTCATCTTCTATAAAGTTAATGGATTGGAAAAAAAAATAGTCATTCTTTGCATTTAAAAGTTGAAGTTAAACTGAAATAAAAGGTTTTTAATTAAAATGGAATGCTGCAGTATGGGCACAGAAAGCTTCTAAGGGGGCTAAATGCAAGAAAATTCAAAATTTGAGACTATAGTAACACATATTCTTATTTGTAATAGAAAGAAGTTGATACAGGCATACTTTGCTAACAAAGCCTCTGACAAAGTAGTTCCTTTCAATAAAGTCTTTCTACACCTGCCCAGTCCCTCATGTCCTCTTTGTCCTCTGTCTAGCTGGTAGTTTTTCAGCTCTGTTAGCATTAAAAGGATAATGAAGGAGGGCTGGACCAACACAGAGTTTCAGTGTCAGCTTGTAGGAGCATGGTTACAGTAAACAATCCAATATGGCTTGAGCTGGGTAGAAATGGCATCCCGTTCCAACCAATCCTACAGTACCTCAGTCTGTCCTACAACAAAGAAGGTAAACAGCAGCTGCCCCAGAAGCCCTTACTTTGCATGTGTGAATGGCAAACAGAGAGAAAAAGGGAAAGCAGATTAGACTGCCTCATCAGTTCTGCCAAGCGTAATTTAAAAGGCATAAATCTATACACCAAAATGTAAATAAGTAAAGTAAAATGGAGGCCAGGGAAACAAACAAAAAACCAAAATCAGCTCTGGATGGACTTTGGAAGAATCTCTCAAGTGGTTTCTAGACCTGCTTGTTTCCTTTCACTCATGCATCTCGTTAGTTTTGGATAAAAAGTTTGCTGAAACATGTTGAGCTGCTCACCTCTTTTGTGGTGTAGGAACCTGTTATTCTTTTTATGTTATTTTTGCCACTAACACCAAGTATTATGTTAAAAACAGTAGTGCAGGAACACATCTACTTTGTTAACTGAGGTATACCTGTGTTAGAATGTCTCTGGATGTGGATTTATTTCTCAAAGATATACGAAGGTTGTTTTCAACAAGCATTTTTGTTGGGTTACAAGAGATGCCAGGGTTTTGGGGCTAAGTGATATTCACCAGGTGCTGGATACACCGCACCCATTTTACAGCCCCACGCTGGTTGTCGTTTTAAGGAGTTTATCACACACAAGCATAGAGGAACACATCAGGGGATGGGATTCTTCGTAGGTCTAGGCTAGAGGGCAGACACTGGGAAGTCAAGTGGAACATCTTGCCCTGAGAGAAGAACAACTGTACATTCTTTTCAGTATCACGCAATTCAGCAAAAACAGGAACAACCATTAAACACAGAAATATATTACTGTTAATCAAAATGTTTCTAGTCATTTTGGATTATAAAACCAGAGACCTACAAAATAATTGTGAAAGCAGTGAGCCAAGCATTAACATCACTAGACCCTGGAAGGATGGAAGTATTTATAAAAATCAGTTTTGCTTGGAGAGGAAAAGGCTTGAGCTAAGTTGGCTAAACTCTTGGTATCAATTATGCTTAGAACAATATATGCAGTATGTAGGTTATTTTCACATGGAATAATTTCCAGCAGCTTATATAAATCCCACAAGCAAACAGTAACCTCTTTAATCTACAAACAGAAACAGTATAGATCAAGCTTATTCTTCTAAAACCAGGCAAAAATCTCAAAAATTACTCTGTAAAATACACGTAAAAGCCATTCTCCAAAAAAAAAAAAGATTCTGAAATATATAAACATGTATTTAAAAAAGAAATTGGACATGTAAAATAGACTTTTCTGGCAAAAAAATCATTATGCTTCTTTGCATCTGTGTTGTGGTGCTAAGCTGCTGTTTCTATATAGCTTGGCTGTATACTACTTGTAAACAGGTCCTTCCGATGTTTCTACCAACATCCTGGCAACAAAGCAGTGCAATTTCAAATGAGCTAATTAACTTACTTGTTGATGAAGCATGAAGCAGTTCATTCACCCTGCTAGCTGCACCATGACAACGTGAGAGCCTCAGCTTGTGAAGTTACTCATCTATGTAAACCTATCTATAACTTTCCATTAAGATTCTCTGTACACTAAAGCCATGCATGTCTGCTTTATCAAAGATCACCACATTGGAGTTCAGCCCTGAAAGAGTTCATAGAGTGTGTACACTGAGGGAATATATTAGGTAATTACACCAACTTGATATTACTGGGTTTTTATCAAAAATGGACACTTTAGAGGTATATACTAGAAAAAGCATAGAATTATTCATCTTTTTCAGCTTGCTCACTTTCTTTCTTTACTTCCTTTCTTCTAAACAACATCAGCCTCCAAAATGCAAAAATGAAACATAATTAAAAACAGGGGAAATGTAAAAAAAGAGTAAAGAGGGACATGAGGGAATACACTTTGAAGAAAATTAAATTCTGCACTGTATGGTGTAACTTGCAATAGACATGCAGAGAGGTTTACTCAAGGTAGGACCACAGGCTGCAGTTCACCTTATAGCTCCCCTTTATATCAATGGTTTTTTTTTGCATTATACCGAAGCTACTGAGCTTGCTTATAAGTCTCCGTATGTTGATCTGAATGAAGAGTTACTCTTGGCTTGCTTTCTTATGGGAGCTCTACAGCATGTGAAGTTCAGTGTAATCAAGGGCTTTCCCACCAACTTCAGTGTTGAAGTTCTTCACTCATAAATACTTGTTGCAAGCATGGGGTTGCCTCAGAGTAAAGCAGATCAAAGTAAATCATGTGGCCTGCTTGTGCTGGAGCTCCATAACTGCACTGGGGTTTCCAAATAACTAGCTCAAGTTTTCCAAATAGGCCAATAAATCTGTACTGGTCATGGGAGCACCCCACAGAAATTAGTGACCTCTTAGGAATGCAAACTAATTAAAAGACAAGAGGTATAGGCTCAGTTATTTCTCTAACAGTTCCAGATAGTACGAGTTGCATATATATATTTTTGAAAGGTCTCCTTTCAAATAATCTGCAGGTATGTTTCAGTAAAGAGGCAGGGTGAACACTATGCCACTAAAAGCATCAGAAATATCTTGTGTGAAAGGAAGGGTAAGAGCTTTATTTTCTACAGTTGGCTTTATCTGTCTGTTGGTTATGTGAACCAATAAAATTTGAACTTCATAACTGAGCATTGCCTTTCAGCCTTATACAAGACTCACTGAAAAATTATAAAAAGCAACTTACTTTAAAAACTGTCCAAAATCTTCACAAATACTTTCACATCCAGGCCATTTGCAAACTCCATGGCCATAGAGAGTATGAGAGGCTCCAGTCTCCTCGTGTGATGAGCTGTGGTAAAAGAATATGGCATGGGATTCATCTCAAAAGCCATAAGAGTTGGAGGTTTCTAATGCCTTTCAGGTTGTGATCACTAAGAAATAACAGGTCAAAACAGGTCAATTCTGCTTACAGCATTCAGAATATTGTTCTACTGAACAGTTCATCTGCCAAGATTTCTAACTGGAGAGGATATGGATCTTAAAATGACTGTTAATAAAGGATGGAAAAAAAAACACCTTCAAAAACTCCTCTCTTTTATGGCAGCTTGCTAATTTTACATATAACTGTAAATAACAATAAATATCCAAAACTTGTCTGAATGAATCAATTCTGTGACAGAAGTATTTACAGATACCTATAAATGGTTTTATACATTGTTTTTATTTTTATTAATAAAATCAGCATCATAGAGTTTTGCCGTTTTAATGAATGCTCTTATCTTGGGGCACTGTTTTTGTAAGTTGCATGATGCTGCACCTCAAAAAATCGTATTTCTGATTCAGTTACTGGGAAAAGATCATCAAGTGAACAAATATCAGTGACATGCTTTTTCTTTTGTTCACAAAGGTGAAGATTGGCTCTGTATTCTAGAAAAAAAATCCTTCTTGTTTCATATATAGTCAACCAGTAACCTTAACTGAAGGTCATAAACAGCACACAATCCCTGTGTTGCAAGAGCTCCAATGGCTGCTAGTCCATTTCCTGGTGTAATTCAAAGTGCTGGTTTTGACTTATAAGCCCCAGATGGTTTGAGTCCAGGCTATCTGAAGGACCAAATCTCCCTTTATGATCCCATTACAGGTCAAAGATCATTGGAGAGACCTTTCTTTCTGTCCCACCACTTTGCCAGGGTCATTTGGTGGGAACAAGCATGTTCTTGGTGACTGCTCCCAGATTTTGGAATTCTCTCCCTAGGGAGTTACTAATGGCTTTATACAGTTTTCAACTTGTATTGTTTTTACATATTTCTAACTATATTGAGTCTCATTATTGGGAGAAAGGTGTGATATACATGAATAGAAGAAGAAGAAGAAGAAGAAGAAGAAGAAGACTAATAACAACAACAGCAATTACAATGCCAAAATGAAAAGGATCTCTGGATATTATCATTTTAAAATTATAAAATGTAATATAATAAATATGTGTAAAACCACACCAATGGATGCAAATTGTTTATTGCCCAGAGTTCTCTTTATACATTCAAAGATCATATGAGCTTGTGTAAACAATTCTACTGAACATAAACTTAGAAGCTGTGACTGAACCACATTTCCTACTCTTCAAAAATGAAGAGAAATTAGTATATTAATGGTAAGAAAAGAAAAGTTGTATATACCTTCAAACTACGTTAGAACTATTCTAAATATACAACATTATTCTTGTTAAGCATATGCAGACCCTCTAGATTTTATACATACTTTTCCCAATTGTTAATTCCCTAAACAAGATATATTCAAGAAAACATATGTAGGGACCACGTATCTGTGCATGAAAGCTGAAAGCCCCTCCCTGCAACAAACACATACTTTTCTATGCTTTTTAACTATCAAGAGAGTTCACAGCAGTTCAGAAGAATTTAAAACTCATGTCAGTGCACTTTTAGCTCCTTGTCCCTTCATATCTGAGTCACACTTCAGGAGGCGTGGAGTCAGCTTTATTGTTATCACATTGTGAGTATATCTATTGGGGCAGGGAGTTGTTAAGCTGAGGAACTGCTGAAAGTAAGCTCTATATAACTAACTACTTTGTCAATTTTGGAGATTTTGCAAAAGGTCTAGTTAGGGGTCATGGGCTGAATTCTCTGGCATTTGCTGATGCTGAAGCAGTAGATGCTACATTGGGACATTGTTTTACAATACAGGAGACATACAGATTAGGTGTTGCAATAGTTTCACGTTGCACTCAAATCTGTCCCTGGCACTCAAGAATCAAAGAAGAAGTGGTCGATGCCCAGTTTTTGAAAATATATAGTCCAGATGTTACTTGAAACTCCATCCACCCTTAGGTAAAACAAATAGGTTGTTCCATGATTAGCAGAAAGGAGGAGTAGAGAAAGGTAGGACAACAAAGTTTGAGATAATTTTAATTGTGGTCCCACTCTGGGACATATGCACTTAGTGCACTTAGGATTGTAGCGTAAGCTTTTCTGGAACGAAAGGGGAGCAAAGCATTTCTCAGATGCAGTAAGATACTCTGGATCCACCGCAATGTGTACTGAGGGTTCACAGTCTGGGTCTGAATAATGGGTCACTATTTACCATTAACAGCCCAGTATTCAGCATGGGCACCAATCCACAAAGTACTGTGAGACTGCCATTACTGTCAATGTGGCATGTGCTGAACTCTTAGACAAGGTGTAACACAATAAAATAAGAGCAGTGTGGTATATTGATTGGAGGGATTAGAATCCACGTTCATTCAGCAAGTCTGCTCTGTGAAAGGGGGTCACTTATATTCTTTTATCCTAAAAGATCTTCTCTCTGGGTTCTTGTGGGGATAAAATGGTTGAAAGGGAACCCTGTAGGCTGCTGTAAGCTTCTTGGAGAAAGGGCAGGACAGAAATGTAATTAAAAATTAAGATTGCAGAAATGCAATGTTTGGCCATATTCCTAACTGAAAATTTGCTACCTGAAAAACATTATAGTCACTGCAAAAACATTCCACAACTAAGGCAAAGAAGGTTATGCTTTATTATCTTCGCAGATAACTATTTTAATCAAGCGAATTCAAAGCAACTCCTCATGATCAGTAATGAGTTTCTTAACTGTGTGAGCCACAACTAAATTCAACATTAACTACTCAGAGTGGACTCACTGACACCAAAGATATTATATAAATTGTGATTGACAAATCCCATTTCATTTGAGTAGAATTAAGACTGGATTTAGTCCCATGAAGTTTTATAGGATGCAAAAGCAAATGAGTACTCTTATTACCTGTCCCGTCTTGCATTTAGAACTGATGACTGTCCATTCACTATGGAATGATGAGTTATTGGTGGCGATGCTTTGGAAGTGGTAGAGGAGGTAGTAGAAGAGGAATTGTTAGTAGTGAGGTCTAGCCCTCCATGCTTAATGCCATTGTCTTCCATACTGTGAACTCCAGTAACTTCTTTCCACAATTGCTGAATCTCAGCAGGACTTAAGCCAGCTATAAAACGAAAGAGAGCGCCAATAATACAGTTTCATATAATGAGCTCACTGTTATTAATGGATTAATGCCAACAATAAAGGTGATCCAGTTTTTCCAGCACAATCAACATGTAGTAAAACACAATTTCATTTTACCTCTATTGGCATAGAGTAAATTTGGCTGCTTTTTCTTCTTGGGTTACAGTCAATTAAAGGTCACCAGTTTACGCAATAAGCTTTCTCTTAAAACATTTGTTCAAAGATCAAAGGGAACAAGCTTCAACAACAACTAGCAAACTACTGTTTGAAAAAACTGTTTGAGAAACAGGTATTGAAAGAAAGGTTTAGATGAGAGTTTCATTGCCTATGGAATCAATTCCTTGATTCCAAAGTATGGTTAAATATACCCAAAGTTCACAAAGTTCTTTGGAAGTACTGCTTTATCAAAAGCAAAATGGGAAACAGAAAACATAGATCTGATTGCAATAAATATGCGCATTTTAAGTAACTGTTCACAGGAAAAAAATGAAATACAAAGGAATATCCTAAATTTAAGCAAGATTTCAACTCATATATACCCTATCGAGGCATTCAACATAACAGTTAAACTAGCATACAAAAAGGAGTAGCACAGTAGCTTTGTCCCCTCTTTTAGAATACTGCTCATGTAAAAAGTGAACAGTCTGAAGGAGAAACTATCACAGCCCTGATTTTCAAGCTTTCTGGTTTGTGTGGAGAGCCTTCATGCATAGAGGAGACTCTCCTCTTTAGCAGAAGAATAACAGAACTAGAGAGCTTTTCCTCTTTGCATGTTGGTTTAACCCTTATGCTGAATGCCTGAATAAGGCTATATTGTGTCTTGCTCTGCTAAACTCTTACTCACACTTTAGTTTCCTTGCTTTTTCTAAAATTGCAATATGGAAGTCATTTCCAGAAGACCTAATGCTGTTACAAGAAATAGTTTGACAATGATCCAAGGATTACTAATCAAACCTCTCCACACAGCTCTTTTCAGACACCTTTGCATTAAAATAATACTGCTTATAAGTATGGCTAAGAGTCAGTGTTCCAAGGTATCCAGTCATTATACCTCACAGAGCTTTATGCTTTTAAAAGTTTAAAGGAAAAATGGGGGAAATGATGGTCTCCTCCTCCTCCTCCTCACTGTATACATTTACAAAGGTGGAAATTCTTCTATTAAATGCATGAGAGGGAGGGGTTTTTTTTAACACTAATTTAAAGTCAGTAATGCTAAATAAACTAAAAAAAAAGTGAGACTGCATTCTTTTAATTATTTCAGTAGCTTTCACAAACCAAAATGTACTGTCAAACTTTCTAACTTTTCCCTCATAGAGAAATATGCCACAGCAAATTTTATTATACTGGGTTGTATGTCAATTGATGTATTTTTCCCATGAAGTTTCATATCAATACATAAGCATAAGCAAATAAAACATGTTTTGTTAAAATGTAAGGTTTAATGTTAGCTCACAGTAAACAAATAAGTTCTATGAACAGAGGTGCATCTAGTGTAAAGAGCGCCGAGGGCAAGCATGGAAGTTGTGCTCCTGCCTCTGGGGCTGCTCCTTCCCTCCTCTTCCTCCCCTACTGCTAAATTTTCCAGCAGAGCTTTTTTGCACCCCCGTGGCACTGGAGCCTAGGGCACACCTCTGTCTATGAACCATTTGGTGGGTATTCAGAATATATGCTGTCTTCTTTGAACACACTGCCATGTTTCTTACATTCACAGCAACTGTGATATGTTCATGCTGAGATTGTCTGTGTCCCATCCACCATGCAGAGAATACTCCATGTAAATCCAAAGTCAAGCAGCAGCATACTTCGCCTGACTGAAATTATTAGGGGTCAAAAAGGACAGATGCTTCCTTGGAAAGCAAAAAAATGGTGACAGGTCCATGCTCTTTTCCAATCAGCCAGCCATTGTGCTCTCAGTCCCCACCCTGCTCCCAAATCTGAGTTGCACTTTAGCACACTCAAATAATCT
Source organism: Iguana delicatissima (assembly GCA_948472985.1). Lineage (NCBI taxonomy): Eukaryota > Metazoa > Chordata > Lepidosauria > Squamata > Iguanidae > Iguana > Iguana delicatissima. Next base: position 765,307 of record CAOKZL010000227.1, read on the forward strand.
TCTTGAATTTGGGACATTCACTTTGAGAAACCAGACATTTTACGTATGTAACAATGACGTGTGAAAGTATCCAACGGCTATGGACGTCGTTCACATTAAACAGCAGCATTATACCAAACTCCATCTAGAAAATATGGCAATATAATATTTATATAAAGATCTTTATGGGGAATTGAAACGCTAACACTTTCATTATAGAAAAAAGAAAAATGCCTTTCTGCTGGACTATTACAATGTGCACTGACCAGTCTCAGAATATGTGGAAGGGCTATGAAGTTATAACGAATGGGGGGGGGCAGCTTAAGATACTCCTCCCCCGCAACCTGGCATCAAAATCACAGAATTTGCAATAGGACAGGAGTGGATAATGGATATCGAGCAGATAGCGGCAGAGATAGAAGGATCTGAACATCCACTTTTTTCTGAGCAAGCCCCAATTCTATTCTTTCCCAGGTCCACACACTCCACCAAAACTTTTAAAGTTCCTGATTGTGAAGGAGAGATCTAGCAAAAACCTTGAACACTGGATCAGTCCTAAGATATTACCATGCCTGCATTCCATCCATAAAGCACTAGACTTGGAGAGCCCTGTTAAACCCATTCCTTGTGACCAGAAGCTGGAAATGCTAGACATAAAAGACTCTTTCCTTGTCCCCTCTCTATCTTCTCCCTAGTGTTTCCATATATGGTGTAGGGGGTGGGATGGCAAAGTGTTTCAATTTGGAGGAATAACCTGTGTCCATGCTATTGCTGAATATTCAAATTTAGATTTGGTCAAGCCATAAGAGTCCTGCTTTGATTTAGGCATCTCTTGAATCTCCCAGAATCAGCCTGAATTAGTTTGGGGTTTGTCAGTTGTTAAACGTTAAACTTGAAATCATTCCAGTCCTTCACATTAGGCTGGACACATGCAAGTGATCTATCCTTCTTCATTTCAGAATTACTGAAGCGCAGAAATAATACGTAGGAAAATAATGTTAGAATACATTATATGTCTTATTTCTTATCTGACTAAAGAGTGGCATGTTTTGATTTTACCAGACACTGTCTTAAGGATGGAAGCTGATGCTAACAGAAAGGAAGCTGTCACTTAGTAGCTGCTCCACCCTGGTTCCTGACCTATAGTTAACACACACCGGTTCATGCTAGTGCTCCTCTTTTATGTAAGATTGTGGCTAAGTGTCTCCCAAATTATGTTGCTTGATAATGTGTCCATTTAACACGGCAACACAGTGTTTCGTTTTGTTTCTTTTCATTTTCTCTATTCTATGTTTTCCTTAAGAGATTTAAAATAAACCAATCAGCCATGCAATTACATTCTTTTCTTTGGGATGTCCCTAGGACCTGAACAAAAGATCCTGATTTTTATCTTGGTCCTCCTGGAAGATTTCTGTCCATTCCAAACTGATTAGAGGAACATTTACATGGATCCAGATAGCTTTATTTCCCAATAGGCAGGGCTTTATGCAGCTTCCATATATTTAGCTTTTATGCAAAATGGTGATGGCTAAACACACAAAGTTCAGAGTGAGTTCCCATAAAAACTCAGAAAAAATATACTGGGTTCTCATGCTGTCAACATTTCATCAAGTAGGCCTACCAAGAGAGGATTCCCCATGAGCAGCTTTCCCATGAGGTAATATTTATACAGGAAGTGCTTTTATATATTCCCTTGGATATAGGTGAGATGTATGCCACAGCAAAAAGGACCTCCTTCACTGTGGCTCCTTGAGCATGGAATACCTCTCCTCACCCAAAGGCCCAATTGGAGTCAACAATCCTGTCATTTCAAAGTCACATAAAAAAAATGACTTTTTACTAAAACCTGGATTATATCTATACATGGTGCATGGTTTTAACTTGTCTGAAATGGTTTTAACTGAGTTTAACTTTAACAATTTAACTTGTCAAATGGTTAAATTGGCTTTTGGTCTGTTTTAAATTATTTTTATTGTTTTAAAATTGGTTACATTTATTTTATTGCACACTGCCAATACGTTTAGATAGGGAGTAGGATATAAATATTAAAACAAAGAAATAAGTTATGGTGACTCTTATGTGGGTGGTTGGTCTCCAAAGATGCTTCAGCTCCGCTGCATGCCTTTTGGTCTAGGGCAGTGGCGGGCAATTGCCACGGCAGGAAGTGGGGATACGCTGGCCTTCTGTGGGAACTTGGAAGGATGCATCCTCTGCA
>CAOKZL010000227.1:772500-780000 GCA_948472985.1 Iguana delicatissima
AGTGCGTCATACAGACTGACACTCCCATTTACGCGATGCTCAAGGGGCCCTTGCGCTACAGAAACTGCATGCGAAAAGGGCCATTGACTCATATTGCACATTTTAGGCCACAAGAAGAAGTATTTACTCCTTTCTTTCCAATCTCTAGAAAGAGGAGTTTAGGAGAAATAAGATAAATAAAAGTTTTTTTTAAAAAAAACATTTTTCCTTATGATAAGGAAACAGATACATTGAAGTGACTAAATTGCCTTCTACATATAGAAAGGGAGCGCTAAAGTGTTGTGAATTGTGAAGCAAGAATGATCTCAAAGCCTGATCACACTTTTTGTGGCCTTCTGAAGTCAAAAATTATCTAAGTATTTATATATTTAAATCTTGATTTGTCCTGTGTCCACCTGTGATTGGTGTTGTCTTACTATACAGAGGATTCAAAGTTGCAAAACTACAGTAGTTTCAAATTTGAAGACTCAGGCTGGCATGTAGATTTACACTATGCATTTGTATAACTGCGCGTGTGTGCCAATGGTGGCCGGCAGCTTCCATGTAAATGGGACATTTCAGTACCTTGAACAGCTTCTTTAACATGGAACAAAACTGGAGTAGATTTACCACCTCAGTGACAGAGGAACCACCACTTGCCATTGCTATATATTCACACTGGTATGCATAGAGAGATGTGCATGCAGCCCTCTCAGCCTGAATTTTCCAAACTGTAGTAGGAAAAAGGAGAACACTTTTATGATCTTCAGCACCACACAGAATTAATACCTGTGGATGAGCTTAGGCTATGCTACTTGTTCAAACAGGAACCCAACATTACCTGCTGCAACATAACTGCTTGCTGTTGTTGTAGAAGTGCTTGGAGTTGCTGCGGAGACAAAACTTGCTGTTGGAGAATTTGCTGCATTTGCTGAGGGGTGATCACCTGGGGAGTCATCATGGCCACTGACACAGGAACCTAAGGAAACAAAAGTTTGGAAAATACATTAAAATTTTCAACAGCGGAAGATTTACTAATTAATTTATTTTACAAATGGCAAAAAATCTGGCTCGTTTCATGTATGTAACGTTAGGAAATAACCATTTGCATTCTAGAAAAAAGAATATATTTTTAACTGGCACTGAAATTTCCAAATTGTATTGAGAATGATAAGTGACTTGACCCATTTTGAGATGTACATCATAGGCTGTTATCCTGTCTTTTCAATGAAGGCAAGTTTGAAATGACTACAAACATGTCTTCAGCCCTGTCTGTGCCATGGCTACCTAGGCAAATCACATGCTCCAGGCTTTCTTTCTCATCCCTATTTTCTTTTAAAACTTTCAGGGCCTTTTTACCCTACACTGTTACAGTGCTATAATTTCACTTTCAACATCCTTTGGAATTCTGGCATGTGTAGTTTAGGGACGAGCATTGAGAATTCTCAGCCAGAAAGCTCTTTGGCCTCAGTAAACTGCAAACCCCAGAATTCCACAGAATGTTGAAAGTAGAATAATAGGACTATAACAGTGTAGGGCAGAAAGACCCTCACTAAACTACCCTTTAATAAATGTAGTTAAATAAAGGGATACCTATTATTGCCTATGCACTTCACTTTTGGGAAATGAAATAAATAAATAAATAATAATAAATTTATTTCTATCCCGCCTCTCCACATGGATCGAGGTGGTGAACAACATGAAATACATTAAAAGATATTAAAAACATACCCAATCTTCCCCACCCACCAACCCACCTAAACCAACCCCTTAAAACACACAACAATTAACAGTCCATCAATTGACTATTAACAAAACAGCAAGACAACTGATGGGAGGCGATGGAAATGCTAGTCTTGGAAGGCCTGTCGGAAGAGATCAGTCTTGACTGCTTTTTTAAAATAAATAGAACCCTACAGTAATGCCTATTCCATAAATTATCACAACAGTTAATTTTGATCCTGAAGCTTATTTGTGTTTGTTCCTCTACCCTATGTAAAAAATATTTACCATTTTTCTTATAGTAGACCTGCAAATTTTATGCCACTTAGGCACAATTTAAAATACTGTTTCTACACCTCAATTAAAAATTTGTTACTAGATTTTTTCCCTACCAATCCTTCATAAATAGTTTATCTTTGTCTTTTCTGGTAGTCTGGTTTTTTTTTAAAAAAAAATAACTGCAAAAAAAATCATGTGACTTGCACTGGAAAAGCTACTGCTTATTTAGCTCCCCTTCTCTTCCAAAATATCTGGTACCATTTATGTCATGTTGTTGACATTCCATGTTTCCTGGGTCCTGCCAGCAGCTGGCAGTTCAACAGTGAGAGAACAGCGGAATGTGGAAAGTTGTGATATCTCAGTGTAAAGCTATTTGTATCATACATTACAGAAGGGAAGAAGTGGAACTATGTGTGTCTCTATGAATTTTAGCAGCAATGACAGGAAATAAATAGAGCGCAGGCCACATGTGGCCCACCAAGCCACTTTAGAATGGCCCCTAGTGCTTACCATAGTGTAGCCTGTCCAATACCTTTTCTCTCTTAGGTTAAAAAGGAAAGAAGAAGAAAAATCATGTCAAAAAGGCAATCATGTACCCAGAATCCTCCAGGTTGTGTGATCCTCTTTCTGTTCATTTTAGGTTTTGGGGTGGGGGGAAGGACCAGTTGCATCCAGCAGGGGTTAAAGGAGAAATGACGTGAGTGTCATTCCTGAATCTTCTGGCCTGCCCACCCTAGTTCAGAACATCAATCAGTTTGATACACAGATCACAGATAATCACATGGAGTAGTGGAAGCTCTGTTGTTCTTGCCTCTCTAATAATAGGAAATGCCTTAATTCAAAAATACTAACTCCTATTATTTTACACTGGTTCTAGATATGTAAGAAATCTGCCTCTTTGAATATGGTACCTCAAGACTTTTCTAATAACCACTGTGTGGTGGTTACAGTCTGTTAAGAACTGTAACTATTTTGACAAAATAGTGACAACAGTTGTAACATTTTTGGAAATTCTGAAGTCGTGGGATTTTCTTTTTTTCCTGGGGTATATTTTAGAAAAAGACCCAGATTCTTGTTTTTTTTTTTTAAAAAAAAAAAGACTGAAGGCTGCAATATTAGCACTCTTGATGGATTAAATGTCACTTAGTTTAAGAACATTAAATGCATTATGTGTAAGTTGGTTACAGATAAAATTACCATGTTTGATATATTAAAAGTACAGCTTACTCAAAAACTAATTACAAAATGAATTTACTAATTATTTATTTGGTTACAAATGGAGCTGCAAAGTTTTAAACTGAAGAAACATCTGAACTGTAAGTAATTTCTTTGGTTTTGACAGACTATGAGAAGCAATCAAAATACCCCCAATGAAAATGGAAGAACCCACTAACATTAGTAAAACAAAGAAAATTATTTTGTCTCCTCTAATTCTCCATAATGTAATGCAGACATAGCACAATCATAAAAAGAACTGAGAAAAGGAAATCAAGATGAGGAATTGTAATGCTCTGATACCATACACAGTCTTACATAGAAGTCTTCCTCTTACATAGTTTTTAGAAATGATTTTAAGACAGCAAATATGTGATAACCTTGTCTTAAATATTAAGTTATCATTATAAAAGAAAGAATCCATTTTTAATTTTTTTTTTCTAGGAAAAAAGGCTTCATGAAAAATGAAAACAACAACAATACAAATCCTTCCTCCCAATTTTTCTGGTTTCTTCCTGGCTTTCACATCTCTAATAGCGACTGTGAGTCCATTCTTATCATCTTCACTCAAAGCTAGTCCTACTTTGCTCAGGGGGACTTACTTTCAATAGTTTTGAATAGTTGAATAGTTTTGGATCCTTAATGAGAGAAGGAGGACAAGCATCTTCAAATAGAGATTTAACAGTATTCATATTTCATTTTAGTGATGTCTGTTATTCTAAGACCCCAGAACTCTAGTATTTTAATTCTAGACACATCTGATTTTATCAGGCTCTAAAGTTTACATTTCACACGTCTTGCGATTGACTTCTAGATTTTAATGTTAACAGGTATAAATGGACATTTAAAAATAGATGATCACATGATATACTCTCACATTACAGTCAATCGTTTTATCAAGTGTCACAATACTACAACAAATGGACAAAGAAACCAGACTGTTTTTCACAGTATCAGGCCAAATGTTTAAATCCTGTTGTAAGTGATCTTTCCAGGCAATATAGACATTTAAATGAAAATAGATATTTATAGTCCTCTGTTCTTAATTTATACAAATTATGAGAACAGGAAGTTTTCTGAAATGAAAGATGTTGCTCTTAAAACCAGGCAAGTCAGCTTGCCAACTGGTGTAGCTTAATACAAAATATATATGGAGGTCACAGTTCTACATCTTCCAGTGTACATACTGTCCTGCTTTTTACATTAGTTACCAGAGGCAGCAAATTGCTGGACACTGCTTGGTACAATATGGATGACTCAGTGATATCTGTGGGCTCTGAGGCATGCAGTGGATTCCCCCTACCACACCAGTAGGTAATATACAGCTTAAAGATACAGAATACATAGGATCTGATTGGTAGTTTAGATGCAACAGTCTTCACAAGAGCTGTGAATTCCAAGAATGTGTGAAACATCCCAGGAAGCTTCACAGGAATTACAACTTCTACAATGCTATGTCTTAAGTGTACCAAACATGTGGAGGAAGCATCCAACACCTAAGCTGACGGATGACTTCCAAGGCTTTCAGTTTAAGCACAAAGTAATGATGCTATACTGTGTCAGAGGCCATTAAAAGGGCCCTGTTCTGACTTCTTTTTCAGTTTCAATCTAAATTAGTTCTCAGTAGAAGGGACACACACACACAAATTCCATTGTCAACACCTTTGCAATTTTTTCTGTCATTACAAATCAAGAAAACTGAGACCTAGTGATTTTTATTTCTATTTTCTCAGATGGTATACATGGTCCCCACCATGTGAAATGTGGATCATATGTATGGTAATACAGTCTAGAAGTGAGTATAACTTGGCATAAATAAGGCAGTTTGATGTGAATTTCCATTGTTGGTACAAACTTTGGTGAGAGTGTTATGGTTCTTCCACTGTCAGTCATTGTCACTCTGACACACAGTGTGTCATATTTATTTAAATATTTCTATTTCACCCTCTGTCATGAGATTGAACCAATATAAACAATTCCTGATAAAAATAACAGAGTAATTTAAATAGAGCAAAAGCATATCACCAGGTTACAACAGCAGGAAAGGCTAAAACAATTAAAATCATGTTGTTGCTGCTGTGTGCCTTCAAGTCGTTTCCAACTTATATTGACTCTGAAGCAAATCCGTTATGAGGGTTTTCTTGGCAAGATTTGTTTAGAGGAGTTTTGCCTCTGTCTTCCTCTGAGGCTTTGAGGCTGTGACTTGCCCGAGCTCACCCAGTGGGCTTCCATGGCTGAATGGGAATTTGAAGCCTGGTCTCCAGAGTCATAGCCCAATGCTCAAACCACTATACTCCTCTGGTTCTCTAAAATCACATACGTGTACATTTTAAAAAGTAATATGATTAGGCCTCAAAGGCTTTAAATAATAAGCCATATTTTAACAAGGCACCTAAAAGAGGCCAACTTCGGGATGAGCCAGACCTCCAAGGACATTTCATAAACAGCATGCCCCAGCATAGAAAACCCACTATCATGTCCCTATGTGATGTATTGCTTCAGCCAGTGGGACAGAGTTCCACCAGCAGATCTTTGTTCTTCACTAGGTGTTCGTTCCATCATGTACTGAGGTCCCAAGCTATTTAAGGCTTTGAATGTCATCACCAGCACCTTGAATTCAGACTGGCAGCAAATTTCTTACTCGTTTTGCTCACAACCATTCTTGTTCATTTATTTCTGGATTCTTGGTGCCTGGTCGCAATCATTGCCTGGTGTTCTCCCATTTTACCCCATATAGAAATCTGTTTTCATCTCTTTAAATTCACAGTGTATTGATTAGCAATCATTTTTATGATCAACCCCTTCTGAGAATTCCCTGTGTGGTACAGAAAGACTACAGCACAGGTAAGCAGTTAATTTTGTCTGAGCTAAGCTCCAATCAGTTCTCCCATTTAAAAAAAAATAGCAGCATGGAATGCACACAAGCAGGTTGCAATTTAATTCTGAGATGTGGGAGGGTAGAAAAAAGCAATCTGGTTGGGGGGGGTGTTAAGAGTTGACACGGCACAGACAGACCTGAATATTTTATTAACATGGCATGTTTTGAGGTTCAAGGTTAAATCAGTCTCCATCTTTAAAATCTACTGGGCAAAATCTTCCCACCCTAGGCATATAGGGAATTGCAGAAACAGCCCGGCTTTACAAATGCCATTCACCACAAGGTGATCTGTTGCTATGTGCAGGGCAGACCTTTTGCTGTCTCAAGGACCTTACAAATCATTTAGCAGCTTGCACCTCTGAAGACCAGTGGTGTGTGAACTTGCACATTCCATTGGAACAGGCTGTACCCAGAATTAAGGAAAGAAGGAGGCTGTTTCACAGGTAAACAGAGAGGGCCTGTTTATCAGAAATGGCCAGACAGGTTGCCGCATGTCCAATAAACCAGGACAATTACACTTATAGAAAGTAAAATGGGAGGTAAGGAGAAGAGTTAGCTGTCTAAATATGGCAATCACCTGCATGTACCACATTATGCAGAATTGATTTGGGTATTTTATTACCCAGTTCCACCTTGTGGGGCATATCATATACTGATGAAGAGAACAACAGAGTGAGATATTCACCCCGTAGCTTAACACATGTTAATCTAGAAGTCCCTTTTCACATGCAAGAGGCCTCAAAGTATGACCAGAGATCGAAATATGTTCAACAGAACAAGGTTCATGGTAAATTGGCAAGATATTTTGAATAGATATTTCTTCAATTGCATTACAGTAGTAGAGAGATTGTTAATGCAACAGTCTCACATGTCATTTTGTTTTGTTTTTTTCCTTATAGGAGAGAAGGTTGCATGAACTTATCATATGACATGTACAAAAACAGTATTTATTTGTTTCTGAAACATTAATATGCTTTGATTACAACTGACAATTCAAACTATTTTAATTCAGCCATGAGAATTTTTAATGATTGCCATTTGCAACACATTCTAAAGAAAACACGCAAAATCCATAAGGAAATTTCAAGATCAGTCCTATCGATTAACATGGGGAAGCACTACTCATTGCAATAATTATTAACTAATATAGTACCACTAGGGTGCACAGAGTTTGATGAGTACAAGACATCAAACCCCTGCTCTGGGGATGAGTGGCCAACTGCACTGGGGCAGAGGCCAATCCCCCCTGCCATGAGAGTCATGCACACAGAACCACAAGTGATGTGACCATACTTTCATTTTTGGTTTTAGCTTATTTTCAGTATTTTCACAAGGGTGTGGAGGATTGCCAAACTGCCATTTTGGCAGGTAATTTTATTGGATGGGGAAATCACTTGAATACTTTAAAAAAAAAATCTTGGGGGTCT
>CAOKZL010000227.1:785000-855977 GCA_948472985.1 Iguana delicatissima
TGGTAGTTTTGTTTTCTGCTGTTACTATGTCATTATACGTCTAGAAAAAAATTGCAAGCAATTTTTACTAAGCACATTTTATTTGGTGTAACAGAGACAGTTTTCTTCAGTGCCATTTTGAATCTTGCATTACAGGCTTATACAGTGTAAATGGCACAGGCAATGACATTTACATGTGTACTGTCATGCAAAACCATTTCCTGCTACACTTGATATAGTGCTATACTGGGGAGAAAAATGATTTTGTACCATCTTTTCTTTTTTTTTTGGTTGTGGTCAGTGCACATATAAGGTGTTTTTTTGTTTTTTGTTTTATACATGCCTAAAATAGTCAGGAATCAGATTTCAAATTCCATCTTTTTAGCCATAATACGGCCAGTTTACATCTTCATTGTCTACTTAGCTAGTTAAAAATGAGTTAAAATCAATTATTTAAGAAACCAAAGAGTTACTCTTTCTGGAAGAATTTAGAGCAAGCACGAGGAAGTGCCACACTTTAAATGACAAATTTACTTAGTCTGAAGTTACTCTGGTATTACACTGGTGTACCCCAGAGTAAATAAGTAAAATTTCAGTGACAGATATGTACCCACCAGCACCCATCTAGGTAAAATCAAAAGCTGCTACCCAGATATGCCTGCATCAGTTTCAAGGACGAAGGTTATGTGCACTTCAGTTTTCAAAAGATGTACAACGATAAACCAAACTATGCAATATCTGCTGGAAATGCAGCACTGTACATGCAAGGTGCCAGATGAATGAAGAGCCATTTTTAAAATGAGATGTCTTTTCTCTTTTATGCAGGGTACCCACCATGTGTTCTTCTACCTACAGGTGCCACTTCTTACAACTACTGAGGCAGCTACATGAATGTTGAAACCATGTTTCCATTCTGATTTTCGATAGTATTGCTCCGTAGTTTTAAACATTCTTAGTGTTTCAAAAAAATTGCTGTGTTTGTTTTGTATTTATTAGGTTATTTGGAGAGACACAGAGAAAAGGGTTTTATGCAAGTTCAGTCAATAATAATGCACAAAATGGTCAGCCTTTAGAACGCTGTGCCAGGCGCCTGGAAAAACATTACTACAGCAGTATGCAGAAGGCTAATTAAGGTAGTGATTATCAAATGACAAGTTCAGCTGGTGTCATTTGTAGCTGTGTCAGAATTTCAGCCAAAGCAGGTTTCAAGCTTCTTTACCATTCCTCAGTTTGGTCCAACAGAGAAATTTAAAGGAAAAGGTCTCACCAGCCAAGGAAGCCTTGTTGTAGGATGGAACTAAGTGGGTCAGAAGATATATGCTGACCTCTTTGACAAGTGAGGCTTTCTGTCTGTAGACTTGCTTTACCCTCAAATGTTTTTGTCTTGTTCAGTTGCACAGAAGGCAGGTCTGACAATCTGGCAGCCTGTGTGCACAGTGGAAACTATCCCAAAGCTGTAATAGAATAGGCTTAAGAGACAAGATAGTGAAAAAGAATATGGAATTTCTTGACAGTTTATATAGCGATTGTTTATTCAAGGTAATAACCTGAATTGCTAACCTTTGCAACCCCCCTGAGTTTCTCTGTTCATGTAAACAATCTCTTGCTGTGCCTTTATCCCACGCCTCATAGTTTCCCCAGAAGTCAGATGCAGAGTTCAACTATGCCTGTAACATATGTATTCCCACTAATGGAGTTCCTATTATCCTATGATGCATTTCAATCACAGCAGAGGTAAGCAAATAAGGAAATTAAACATAAAGAAATTGCAAAGAAATAAAAGTAATTGATATATGTTAACAGATTTGCAAAATGCATTCAAAAGCCATGGCTTACCTAACATCCTCAAATGCATTTACAGTCAGCCCTCCACATTTGCGGGTTTGACATTCATGGATTTGATTATTTGCGAGTTTCTCCAACCCCTGCCCTCCCACCTCAGGTACTTCCTTCTGGGGGGAACCTTCCCTTTTGGTGGCGCCAATCAAGCCACACAGCCCTTTACAAACCCACCTCTGGTCCTCCTCTTCCTCTATCAGTCTCGGCCTGGCCAGCTAAGGATGGCTCTCTGCCGAAATTCTCAGCACCACAAACCCTGTACCCATGCCCACACACACCCAAGGAAGGAGATGGACAAAAGAGAGGAAGTACAGGACCAACATTCCAACCATCTCCTTTCCCTGACCTGTTTTAGACCCTGGATGCCCACTTTCCCCACCCGTGCCTCAGTGCCCTTCCCACAGACACATAAATTTTGTTATTTATGAATTTTTCACTTTTGTGAGGGTCCTATGTCCTTACCCTAGTGAATATGGAGGGCCAAGTGTAAATGATGGCTACACAAAGGCACCTAAGGAAAAGTCCACCAGACTTTTCATTACAGGTAGCGTATATTCATTTATTCTAAGTGTGCACGTTTTGGTGCTACTACAGGCACCAAGGTCAGTTTCATCAAGTCCAGAACTTCCAAAGGTTGCTTACTGTAGGCAATGTAGAAGCTCCAGCCATTATTCTGTTGCTTTTGACTTGTTTAAGATCAGTAGAAAACATGAAGTATTCCATAAATCTCTCCCTCTTCATGAAACTGCTTTCTGAACCACTGAAGAAAAGTGGAATGTTTGACAAGGAATGACTAAATCTTTACAAAGTAGTTGTACAGAATAATGTTGAAAGTTACATATTCCATTGATGTAACTTGCCATACTTATCTTATGCTACATGATCCATTCGATGGCCCCCAGATTTTTCAGTGGGTTTGACGTATTCAGGGCAGAGTTTGTGGAAGAAGGAACAGATATAGGTAGTATCATAACTTTGCGGTGGACTGCCCACATAGGTAATGGGCCCCTCTAGATCAATCTCTGGTGTAGATCTGACCTAAAGCAACAGCAGTCTTATATAAACCATTGGAAGGCTGTTGTAAGAGTAGGTAGTTTCATTCCTGTTCTGCTAGATTACTCTCATCAGTAAAACTGCCAAAATAATAAGCGACCAACTCAGCAGGGAGGCCAAGAACTGAATGCAGTCTGACCACCTGGCCAGCTCTTGAATGAAATTACTCCAAATATTGTTTCAGATAACAGTAGCAAGATACTAAAGAGAAAGACAATTTACTACTGTATTTTTCATGTGAATAAAAGAATGGGCTCTCCAAGGTACTTCCACTCTGCCTGGAATCAGACACAAATGTTAAAACCTAATTAAGTTGTTGGAATACTACAAAATCTCCTACTTCAGCTAATCTCTCACCATGTAAATATTTATGAAAGTTAAAAATTCCATAAAAAGAAAGATCTGTGGGAAATTCTTTCACCTAAGACAAAAGTGATATTACCACTCCTCCAGATTAACAGCTACAAGGAGCAGGACAGGGACCTAGCACTTGCTATTTCTTTCTGTGCTGATTACAACGCCACCAACTTTCCCCAAACTGGCTGTTTTCTCTTCCTTCTGCGACCAAATGGAATCAGCACTGCTTATGATTGTCAACAGAAAAGAACAAGGACTAAGCTGAAGTGGTAATTATCCAGACATAAAGTCAGAATCTGACATGCCAATCTCACAGATGGCTCTTATATAGCTTTTATGAGACCAACTTTGGTAGAAGCAGGGGACAGCTGTGCTTTCATAACTAACCAACGCAACTAACCAATCAGCCAATATTTTCTTTTACCCCATTGCATTACAATTGCCCTTAAACAATAGTTCAAAGATATCAAGACAGAGGATAAGGAATAGACATTTAGTTGAAAGGTGAGTAAAAGCCATAATCACTCAAGTAACGCTTTTCATAATAAGCCTTTTTTTTTAAGTTATTTTTACTATTTTTAAAGATATGTACCTCCCTTGAGAAGCTCTGAACCTGAACCTAAATAACTTAGGTTGGATGTTTAGTTCTTGTTAATTAGTCATTACTGACAACACAACTTTGTCAGTAACTTCTTTATGAAGCAGGATGGAATGGTGCAGCTTCTTGGACATGAAGAAAATATATTAACGGGCTTTTTGATGAAAGTTTTGAAAGTTTGAGTTTTTGTTGTTGCTGCTGGGTTTTTTTTTAAACCAACAGTGACATTCAAAACATACTATGTGCAAGTTTCTTTTTCCAAGTAAAAAATCCTTCAGAGAAACAAAGCAAAACCTAGGGACATGTAACAATATGAAGACTGAATCCCAAAAAGATAATATATACATTATTCTACATGTCTTAAGCTTTCTTGATGAAACACCAAATTGTCAAATGTTCAGTGTTAAGAATATATATACTGTGACAAAGCACAGTTTTAAATAGCTTCAAAATTTAACAATTCTAGTTACACGACTAGTAATTTCTGACCATTTTTAATGATTTCAACTTAATTCTACTGCTGCAAAAACTGGAGTACAGTAATGCCCCTAATCTTCAAGAAATATTTTTCCATAAGCTCACTCTTCTGAAATATGTGTCACACTTTAAAATCTTGCTTCCAGTCAATGGATTTGCTTTCTCTCACATGCCAGTATTTGATGTAGAAATCTGAAAACCTGCCCACGGAACCTACTAGATATATATTTGGTTCACACTGGGTTACTCCATCATCTGTGAATTCATTTGCAGTTCGGAAACATTTGCCTTTCCTTCTTGCAACAAAATGTACATCCAAATCAGAAATTTGTATGCAAGCACACACAGCCAGTTAATCACTTATCTGTTCACATGCTTGCAAAAATACCTGATTTGTATACATATTAGCAGACATATGGCTAGCTGGCAAAGTAAGGCAAGAATATAATTATTTAAAGCTTGTTTTCTAAATCCACCCTATAAAACATTAGTGGAATCAGAGAAACTTATTTTCTTCATTCTCTTATTGTATATGAAACATTTTGCAGCTGGTGCAGCTGGACCTTATGAAATCAAGAAGAAAATATCTAAAGTTACGTTCTTACGAACACTTGTTGTGTGCTCTCAAGATCTTTCCGACTTATGGTAATACTGAAGTGAACCTACCAGAAATCTTTCTTGGCAAGATTTGTTCAGAGGGGGTTTGCCATTGCATTCTTCTATGGGTCAAAGAGTGTGACTTGCCCAAGATAACCCGATAGGTTTCCATGGCCAAAAAGGGACCTGAACCCAGGTCTCCCAGCTCCTACTCTGGCGTTGAAAGCAGTATACCACACTAGTTCTCTTGATGAACACTATAGCTAGTTAAAACTTAGACCTATGTATGCACACACAGAGAAATAGATAAACTGATCACAAATATATTAGCATAAATGAAAAAGTACTTTAGATTTGTTGACTGGGATATGAAAATTGGCAGGGAAAAGGAATATAGTAAATGACTATATTTCAGTTGGAAAAGAGTAACTGGCTGCTATAAATCAATCTGCAAAAATGGCAATGTTTAATGGAAGATTCCAGCTTCTGTGACTGTCCACGAAGACAAAGCAAGAGAAAAATGAGAATAACACTCGAACTCTCAGAGAAGTTGCTTAGATCTCCTTCAATTTTGTTTCTGTGAGTTCCATCTAAACAAGCATGTTGTTGCTGCTGCTGCTGTTGTTGTTGTTGTGTACCTTCAAGTTGTTTCTGACTTTTGGCAGTGGCAGAGCTTGGAGTGTGTGGAGGGGGGCAGGAGGGAGGCGTGGCCTCAGTGCGCGGGGGCGTGGCCATGGGGTGTGGGGTGTGGTCATGGTGTGTAGAGGCATGGCCAGGGCATGCAGGGGCGTGGCTACGAGCCGGGACACCCCCAAAACATTGACGTCTGGGGCAAAGTGTCCCCGCCACCCCCCCGTTCCTACGCGAGTGACTTTTGGCGATCCTAAGGCAAACCTGGTTCTCACTTACTAGAAGACAAAGGTTAGAAATATGTAATTTAGAATAAGCTCCCAAGTTCAAAGCCTACACACTATTCTTGTGTTTTTCAATCATGAATTACTGTCCAAATCTTTACTAGGTTAAGCTTCACAAGTGAGAAGGAACCATGATCCACCGAATCACAGCAGCTGTCAGACACATTTTTCTTTCAAGTCCTTTTGTCCTTAGCTTTTCTTACCAATATTGTTCTAGCTTTCATTTCAGTATCGGTATTAAACCTTGCATAAATATGACCTAGCATCTGCCTTCTGATGAAGTTGTTACCAGTCTGATCCTCAGCATTTCCTGGCATTACCCAGAAGATTGTCTAGTATGTCTTTTGTTCTAGGAAAGGCTGCAAGAGCTAGAGCCTCATAGCACATTTCAGCAAAAGGAACCTGTTGGTGGACTAGGCTACCTCTGTTAATTGTAACTGATGTTCATGGCCTGTATGCCCTTGTATTATGAATAAATTAGTAAATTAGACAGTCTAATAGCTTTGATGGGAAAATTGGTCCAATCATGAAGCAGCCATATCTCAAGTACATCAGGAGATTAAAGAACCACATAGGGTTCTGTGGGAAGGTGATACAGGGTTTATAGAAAGGTGTGGGAAGGTAATACAAGCTTTATAGCAGTGGTTCTCAACCTGTGGGTCCCCAGATGTTTGTGGACTTCAGCTCCCAGAAGCCCTGAGCACTGACCATAGTGGCTGGGGCTTCTGGAAGCTGAAGTCCACGAACATCTGGGGACCCACAGGTTGGGAACCACTGGTTTATAGGAAGCCTTCCAGTCTCTAGGCTTCCTATAAACAACTGGGTGGGCACTGTGAAAACAGAGTGCTGGACTATACAGACATTTGGTCTGATCTACAACAGAGCATCTTAACAGTGTTTTGTGAGCTCTTTTGTTACATCTGTCTCTTGAAAATATGGATTCCAAGGCCATTTCTGCACTAGACTGTTATAGTGCTTATTATTCCACTTTCAACATCCTATGGAATCATGGCGTTTGCATTATGGCTGTGGAACTCCCTCTCAGGGAGGTCAGAAATCCAATTTCTTCCTTTTTTTAGATAGGCACAGAAAGCCATTTTATCTAGAAGGTTTTCAATAATTCATTTCTATTGCTTTTGTGTTATAATCTTTGTTTTTAATCAGATTGTGGATTTGCTCTTTATATTGCATATTTTGTTTCAATTGATATTTTATTTCTATTTATATTTTTTATATATATAAAAGTAGCAATGGCAAATGTTAGTGGGGAGACAAGACACCACATTGACAATATGCTTTGGGGGGAAAAAGGCGTGTCATTAGCTGGGAGATTCTCTTATTTGCAAACATGTAAAAGGGACATATGTGACTCGGAGAGCAACTGCCAGACAGATTAGATAATACTGAAAAAGACAGGCTATCTGATAGTGCAATACGACTTCCTATATTCTTATGTCACTAGGCTTGCCTTCATTGTTTCTGGCTGGTTCACCACAATGAACCTTTTGGAAATGTACATGCATGTGAGCTAAGTTAACAACTTGCAATCTTTATCATTTATATGCAAGACACCAGAAAGTGGTAACAAGCAAAGGATGAATAGTGTACCATGGTGGACACTACAAAGAAGTCTAGAAAACCATATTCTGAAAATTGTATAGCCTGGGTGTCATGTAATGTCACATGAAAAAATCTAACAATGCCAATGGGTTCCTCTGTTACCTGATTGGGTAATTACGAGGTTGGACTTTCCTAAGAGAAATGCTAAAGGCATCAGGAACAGCTGGGACAGTGGGGGGAGCCTACTTGTCTGAAATAATAATCTCCCCAGACTATGGAAGAATTTAACTTTGTTATACATGGTTTTAAAAACAAAGTATTTTCAGGATGAGCAAAATTTACAACATTTGCAGTAGCATACAACACAGGAGGGAAGCTTTAAAACAGACTTATTGCACAGCCTCCCTGCTAAAGATGCCTATTAAAATCAATAAAGCAGCATGCCAATAATATTAAAGGATCCCAGATGACAGATGAAAATTGGACTTCCGTTAACGTCTAGAATTTGTTGTGCCTTTTATATTTCAAGACTTGCACAACTATCATTGGGTCTAAACTTCATATAATCAATGGTTTAAAACATTTGGCAATAATAATAGTTACAGTTTACCCTCCACCAAGATCTGCTTTCTGTAATAGTAAAGCATTCCTAACATGACCATTAACAGTACAAATGGAAAGTAGAAGCAATAGAATTACACATACTTCTGTAACTAAAAATTAAGGGGTTGAAATTCTTTGACTGACAAACAGTGCCACACAAGTCACTTTCCTTGATGATAAAAATTATGAAGTGTGTGACAGAAAAGAATGGTTTAATATCCAAGGATTATATCAAGCACAAAATGGATGATGAAAATAAACCGATCTTGTGCACAGTGGCATAGCCAGTTCTATTAGCATGCTGACAAATTTTCAAGCAACTAACTTTCTTGTATTTTCAGGCTGTTTAGGTTGCACAACCTTTTGTCTTTCCAGTTGTTGCTAGATCCTTACCCTTAGAGTAAATCTTTGGCCTGCACATTTTTATTATAGGAGAAAAGAGCCCCAAGCTATACAGAACAAACGCTGACAGTTGGCAAGTCTAAAGTACATCTTGAAAAGACAAAGTGTCTCTTTGTGATATTTAGGGAAACGAAATACTTTTTTACCGTATTACTAGTTGTATCAACCAGAGGTTTAGAGGAACATCTAGAAACCTACCCAGAATATTATGCAACAGTGTTCTGACGACACTTGACAAAATAAAATAAAATCAAGCAAGTTTTTATTTCAAATATAGGTGTTATTTGGTTTAAAGAATCTGGTTATAGAAAACCCATACATGTGATTCTGTAATCCAAAATGAAAAATGAAAAAGTAAATGTACTGTGAACAGGCTGATACTTCGGTCCACTGAAGTATATTTATAAGCTATGGATATATGTAGTTTAGTCAACACTGGAAGGAAACTTACTTTCTATAATGTTGGGAAAATTAACACTATCAGATCTTCAGAAAACTTTTTAATCTAACCATTAGCAATAAGGTTAATTTATACAGTGGAACTGGGAATCACTCAAACACATACTTCTAATCCTTGGTTGCCTGAACTTTATAAATATTCTTCTACACCTCAAGGTGTAAGAAATATACCAGTCTCATCTACTGCTGCTACTAATGCTGTACCATTTAGAGCAGGGATGGGAAATGTGTGGTTTAGGAACCAAAGGCCACTTTTTGAGGCCTCTGTTGAACTTTGCACTGCATAACTACATAAAAAAACACACATACTTTTGTGGAAACCAAGGCACTTCAAGCATCAGTGCCTTGTTTTAGAGATGAACTACAATCCCTGAAGACTTCTGGGAAAATAATGTGTCTCTAAAACAAGGCATACACTCCCAGAATTTTTCCGCTTAACAATTGCTGCTACAGTGTCAGATTTCAGATTGGGGATGCAGACTGAGGCAGGATCTGGAGGTGTGAAGGTGGTTCTCAGACACATTAAAATGGCTCACCACTCATTTATACCTTCCCAGGACAAGTCTTAGCAGCTCTTGGCAGAAGAATGCTGAAGGCTTCTGTCAGTTCCAATTCACACAAGACCAAGCAAAACTAAAGTGGGCCTTAGTTTATCTGCCACCTAGTAAATTGTCCAGACCTCAATTAAACCAACATTAGTAATGAAACCAGTTAGTCAGGTCCTGACATCAACTAACAGAAAGAGTAAACTATGACAGATTATCTTGAATTGCAAACCAATGGGATACCCTAACTTTTTGTGCCCAAACACTGATCATTTGTCTATTTTCTTGCAACAGTACATTTTCAAAACAATCATATTAAAACAGAAAACTTGTTCCAAGGACTACATCAGAATATAAATTTCACATGCAGGAATCAATTCTTAGGTATGTGGTACATATTCCTAGACTGAGAAAGGCTCAGAACTCTAAACTGAGAAAAGATTCTCACTACTGCGTGTTCTGAATGAAAGGTTGCAATTCATACTCACGTATGTCTTAGAATCATGTGATATGTTCTTTGAAATCACTTTTTATCTACAAAATGTTACATGAAGGAGGACCAACAGAGTAGCAACATAAATACATTCAATCCAATACTTCCAACTTTAATGGGAAAACAGCTCTCTTTTTCAAGCCTCTCAATTACACAGATCTTGGAAGTACAGTAGCCCCTCCACATTTGTAAGGGTTAGGGGTGCAGAACCCTTGCAAAGGTGACAAAATTGCAAATAACTCCCTCCTCTTGTGATTCCCCTCCATGGCTCCCCCATCCCACTACTTTGCTTCTGGCCCTGGCATTGGGGCAGAGGGAGAAAAAAGACACAGTAAAGGACCTACTGGTACTTTCCGCTCAAAGGGATAAGAGCAGAGTTCTTGGCTTCTAGTTACTTCCAGTGTCCATCTTGAAAAGGAAGGGGTAGCAGCAAATAGAGCACCTGACCAATCATCAGCCATTACACAGCAGAAAGTGCAGCCATGTGGCAGAGAGGACACACTTCCACCTTCACCCAAAAGAAAAAAAATGGCCATTTTAAACACAAGCCTCACAATCCTTGGGTGAGGAATGTAAGGGAATGGTGGAAGGAAAATGAGGTACATGTACCTCAGGAATAATCAAATTCACAAAGGCCAAACCTGTGAATGGGGAGTGACTATGGTACACCGTCCTGTTCCTTTTCTAACCAGGCCTACAAATCCAGAAAGAATTGTGTGTTATTGGCAACCCTGAAAAAAACAGCCTGTTCAAAACTTCTAAACAAAAATGTGATCCAAGCAGACATTTAGAGCTTCTACTCTAGGAATCTAGAACTACATTTTTGTTTGTGTGTCATTTATACTTCTGTTTGTGTGTTATTTATTTTTATTGTGTGTTTTTATTGTGTGTTATTTATCCCCCCCCCCCAATGTAAGAAACAGCAAACTGGACAGAATGAAACAGGAACAGGATAAAAGCTGTACAAGGAAGAAAACTCAGGAAGTAAGCAATTAGAATAAAATAACAAAGAACATTTTTCAGAGACACAGCATTGGATTTTCTTTTTAAAATCTGAATGTATTATTAGGCCCACATTTTGTTCAAACAACTATTTTTAAGGACCACTCTTAATGATGAAAATTAATACAACAATAGTGACAATTCTATTGGTAACAGATTCACAATGGATACTTAGGAGTTCTCCCTGGGGGCACTTTGTCATATCATTTCAAGGTCATGTAATGGCGAATCTGATGGGTAATTACAAATCTGCATTGAATGAACCAATAAATCCAAATATATTCTTCCAATGGCAGGGGTACAAATTCCTTCAAATTGCACTTATAATTAAACAGTACCGTATAAATTCAAAAGACAACAAAACAGTCCATTCACAGAAATGAATTAGTATATAATGTATTAGTTTCATGTTCCTACCTATGATGTAATCAGAGTTGACCAGGGTATGTGAAGAACACAGTGGAGATTCTGTTATTTTGGTAAGGACTTTTCACAGAAAATACTGGGTATTTCAAGATGGGAATGGGGAAGGTCTGGATATTCTTTACCATTAAAAAAGCTTCTAGTTGTTAAGCTCAAGGGAGTTTCACGGGAGTTATGTGGGTCCTAGAAGATAGGTTTTAAAATAAAAACTCCGCTAAACATTCAGGTGTGTTAGTAAAACCTATGTGTACCCTTCTGGAAGGCAGCCAGTACATTCTTGGCAAAAGTTGGTGTAAAGGCCTGTGAAACTGTAAAATAAAATCTACTCAGTATAACATCATAGGGAAGTCGCAGAGAATTTTGTCCTAAAACATGATTCAGGTAGAAAAGACCCAGAATGCAAAAGTTTGAAAAGGAGAGCATATGTTACCACCATCTGCTCATTTTCTTCTTCTTTTTAAAGGCCTATAGCAAGTGAATTCCTGCATTTTCACCATTTCTCTGTAATGGTAAAGACTATGCAATGGTTCCACAAGAAAATACAAATATCATCCTTTCTAAAAGGAACTTAGAAAAACAGTCTGAAAATAACAATCATCATCATCATCATCATCATCATCATCTCATCATCATCATCATCATCAGGTTATCTTTTCTCCATCTTCCTATTTAGGAAACATTTCCTTTTTCTTTTCTAAAAGTCACAGACTCACTATGTGGAAAAATCTGGAAATCCAAAACCCTCCAAAAACCAACATTGTGAAAACTGGAAGCCAGTCTTCTTCTTGTAGGGTACATGAGGAAATCTCACCTGGAAGCACACATACGTGCAGTCTCAAGCAGGCCAAAAAGGAAAAAAAAAAAAAAAGGTGCCAAGCCAACTGAGAGACTTTGCAAGCAATGCACATATTTATGTATGGTCCCAAGTGAGCCTTCAGAACTGCCTCATGTTCCCTACAAGAAGAAGGCAAGAGGAGAAAAACTGATGAAAGAGCATATCTATCATGTTCCCATCAGAAGAATAGTATGTCATTTACAACAGTTATACAATGGTACATATGCAACAACAATATACAATGGTATATAATTTACAATAATGTACATTTACAATTTAAGGTGTGTATGAATCATAAATAAATTTCATGTTTAGACTTTGGTCTCATCTCCAAGATATCTCATTATGTATATGCAAATATTCCAAAATCTGAAAAAAATATGAAATACGGAACATTTCTGGTCCAAACATTTTGGATAAGGGAAGCTCAGCCTGTATTGTGTTTCACTAGAAAAATAAGTATTTTACATCTGTTTTGTATTATTGCACCTAACTGGTAATGTTTCTCAGTTCTTCAGAGGAAAATGCTGATATCCTTAGAGCAACCTGAGATTTCATTTCCTACTTAGAATAAATTGATAACAATAGTTACTACTTCAAATATCAAGGGTGAATAGAAGTTACGTGACACATAATTCAGCCTTTACCACTGTTGTGGTGGTGTGTCTTCAAGTCACTTCTGATTATGGTAACCCTAAGTCAAACCCTTCACATAGTTTTCTGGGGCTGAGAGGTGTGATATGTCCAAAGTTACCCAGTGTGTTTCTATGGCCAAATGGTGAATTGAATCCTGGTCTCTAGGGTCACAGTCCACCATTCAAATCACTACACCATGCTGGCTCTCCTTATCTTTAGTATTCCTTAAAAAACTTAATGTCTGGTCTTCGATTTTTTTTTTCGTATGCAATCCTTAATCTGCAATTCATATTACCTTTATATCAGTGGTTTAAAACTTTGAGTTCTGAGATGTTCTGGATCTGCTAGCTGGTCATCTGAGATTTGAAATGCAGATTCCAGGTTTGGGAAACATTGTACTGAATAGACTGTTAGTTGAACACCCATTTGCAGGTCTGAAAGCATTGGATGAAATTGCAGAGCAAATCTTCAGTCTTTTAAAATGTAAAAATAATACCTGGAGTCCTGTTGGGGCATTGCATGCTCATAAGTAGGCTTGTGTTCACAGGAATAGAATTGTGAAAATGCATGGGTCCATATCCAATGGAGGACTGCTGTTATGCAACTATGCAGCAGAGCTGACAAAGGACATAATATGCAATGGAAACAAAGCGAATCAGTACCAATGCACTACAGCCCCCAATATGCATTGGGCCCACAATACACATCAGGCACTCTTGCTAGTGTCCTGTTACATATCTTTGCAATTCAGTTAACAGGATTTCTTAATGTCTCTGCTACTTAGTTAAGTGCATGCAAATCTATATTGAGTGAAAGATCACACAGGATTCCGGCCAATACATCTGTGAAAACATATGAATGCACACACACTTATAAAAATATACAAAAATTACATAAAATGGTATGGTCTGCGGTGCATTATTACTGGTGATGTTCTGAGTACTAGTGAACTGGTGCTAAATACAGTGTACAACTACATGGCAACAAAGCATTCTCTATCACATTTTTATTTTCAGGGTGACAGAATGTAGTAACAATGATATTGTTGTTTGCATTTTGGGTATATGCAGCGGTTCTCCAACAGTAATTCAACCATGAGCAAGATGTCCCATTCACACACAACTCTTGGATGCCAACTGCATAATTGCTGCTATTTGGGGAGAACAAAACTGAAAAGAGCCCCAAGCACAACTCTTCGTCTATCTGGTATCATCTTGCTTCATGAAATTATATGCAAATTGCTTTAATTATATGCAAGTAAAATGTGCCAGTTAGCCCTGGCCCTCCAGCTCTTGATATTTACATATCCAGATATGGTCCTTATTTCTCAATAAGCTGTTCTGCTCCTGACCAACAGAATAGCTATTCTGCACAAATGAAATTATCTGAAGCTTGAAAAAGCACTACTTGGCTCTTAACACTTCCATATAAAAAAAGAAACAGCTGATATTAGATATTAGAAATTGCTGGATTCAAGGTAAACGTATCAACATATTCCAGCTCTTCATGTACTACCCCAATCCACTTCAGTGTCAAATTACATCACAATGTACAAGCTGGTACCCGTTTTGCCTTTTTTTAATGCCTCTGCATCTGAGCTTTCTACTGCAAGGTAAAAATATTATTGTAAGAAAAAAATGCAACTCACACACACACACACACACACGTGGAACTATGCAAGGAAATTGTACATTTCATACCACACCCAACACTATTGGTGACTATCCAGTGTGACCTCAATGTTATGTAGCATGAATGAAGGGCAGGGATGGACAAACCAGTCCGTTTCTTTTGTCACATGTCCACTTGTAAGTCTGATTCCTATTTAGGTAGTCACCTTTAAACATGCTTCTTCTCAAACTACCCATCTCTACATGTCCTGCATCTCAATGTATATCCATTAAACACAAAATGAAACAATGAGGTGAAAATATACTGGAACATTCAAGAAGTCCAAAAGTGGTTGAATTATTAAATTACAATCTACACGTTAATCTGCGAGATAGAAATCATGCCATTTCATAGTGGAATTGGCAAAGATTGAATTTCTGAAGCATTCCTAATCCAATCTTGCTGAAGGACGCACACCAGTATTAGAGAGACTACTTCCACAATGAAAAAAAGAGTAAATGAATCACCAAAAAAGATGACAAAAGATGACATTAATGTGCATAAATTTGCATATGTAAATGTATATGAAGAATAAGGAGTAAAACTTTTGCTTGTCTCATGAATTTTAAGTCTGTTCTTGAACTATGGTTCAAAAACGTTTTAAACAAGCAATTTATACAAACAAGATAACAACTGCTGGTCTAGTCACATGATTAAATGTCAAACAATAAGATATTTTTAAATGTTTTCCTTATTATATAACCGATCTTGTTTCAACTAACTATTTTAAAAATCCACTTTCTTTTAAAGCTTTCAGAGTTTTATCTCTAAGAAAATTCAGGTAGAAGACACCTCATGTCCATCTTTATTTCTCAAAGACAGCTTATGGATATTGTACTGTAGTAAGAGTCACCCAGACAGCCTTCTTAGTATCAAATTTTGTACTTTAAATATCAAATTTTGTACTTTAAAAGCTACACTTCTTGTTATTTATAAAACTTTTCTTTACTGTTAATCTTAATCTGAGCAAGACTGATTACAGTTGGGATAAAGTTTCATCCCACACTCTTTTTCAGAAGTCACAATGGAATACCCTTTCTCATAAAACCAAATCCAAACAACAGAAACATATGAATTCCTTACAGCAAAAGAAAAATAATGAGGAGCTGAATTAATACCGGGCAATTACATCCTTTTAATTGGAATATGTCTTTCCTTAAAATAAAGAGAGTAAGAAAAGAAACCTTCACTCATTCCAAAATCCACTTAAATGAAACACAAAATGTTCAGAAGTTTTCACCTTGCTGGGAAAATTATGAGAGTTTGGGATCAATGATATAGCTATGGAGTGTGGGCAAAACGAGGACACTGCTCGCTCTATAAAAATTTTTCTGCAGTTCCAAATTTTCCAGCAGTGCAAAGAGTGAGACACTGAAAGTTGTTCACACCCAGAACTCTTGCATTTGCTTTGTGTTGCACTCCCTTGGTAACTTAACCTTACCCTTTTCTTTTGATGTCTACACTGTGTTTCTAAATGCTCAACTGACATTTTAAGTAAACATTTAGGACCTAAAGGAAAATTCATGAGGGGAGGCAGAATTCTTATTTGGGAGAAAATGCTTTCACTACCTCAACAACTGCAATCTTGTTTTGTGGGTTTTTTAAAAAAGGTTTTCTTGCACAAAAAGTTTTGTTTCTGCACAAATACAGTGTTTTGACAAGTCTGTGTCAAGGTCAGTGTGCAAATATATAGGGTTTCTTTTCCTACAAAATACATTTTTACACCAAAAATGCCCTTTGCTATCACTGCTACTGATACAGAATAAAAGGTGTCTTCTGATTTTTTTTTAACATAGCAAGAATGTTTATTCAGATATACAGTCTGCCCTCCACATTTGTGGATTTGACTTTCATCAATTTGATTATTTGATTATTCTCTCTGGCTCTTTCTCTCTCTATATATATTCCATATATACATTCAAAAAATAATGTTAAGCATTTTTTCTTTCATCACTTAATACACATGTTGACTTCTCCCTGACAGTCTTTGGCTCATAAGTCACTTTTAAAATAAAGTAGAGCTTTCTCAATGGTTCAAACATGTCTGATTCTAACTCATTTGGAATTAAGCTTTTATAAATTGCTTAGATTTATAATTCATTTTCCTTGAATTATTACATCCAGAATCTTACTGAAAAGTCCAAATTGATTAGAATGTATTCTCAATCTAAAAAGCTAGCTACTTCTAGGTCACTCCATGTGCTTCGTAAGAATTTGATTACTGGATCCCAATCTTTGATAATCTCCTAATTTCAAAGGGAAAAATCTTGTGATAGTTCACAGTATTTTTGGTGAGTGTATGGATGCTTCAAAATATGCTGGCTGAACACCAACAGACACATTTCAATGGTTGCTGTGGAGGAGTTTCCTCATGCAATGACCCTCATCTGTTGAGACTCACCATCCTCATGCATGAGCCTCCCACCAAGGCCATTAGTGGCCAGTAGAAAGTAAAGAGTGGTGGAGGATTATCCGGCTTTGTCTCTACAGCCAGGTGTATATCAAGTTTAACCCTCAGGCCTCTGAATGATCCCTTGAAGATAATGTATGATGCTCTTGTTGTTTTGTATTTGGCTGTAAAGATAAATCTGAATGTTTCTCAACCATGTCCAACCTCCCCAGCTACTACATGGCCAGGTTGATGAGGGCATAGGAGGAAGCTGAATTGTGTGGGAAATGAGACTGAGTAGATTTTTTGCATAAGTAGAACCTTACATGTTGTTTACATAGGCAGGATCTTGGCCTATTTTTTCATCATGGATGACACTATTTACATATTTACATCACTAATATGTCAGAGTCATACATGTTGTTTATTGTTCCAAGATCAATTCTTATTTGTATTCAATTACTTGGGAACAACAGTTTTTAGACTCTTCTCATGTTTATGCTCTTCTCCACTATTGTTGCAAACATATACTGCATAGTTTGTGCTGTCTATATCATCAATCCATGACAAAAGGTAGCCTTAGAAATAAGAAGCTTGTCAGAAGACAAAAAGCATGAAGTCAGAATTCACACATCATTTAATTCACACATTTAATTCACACATCAAGTCAGCAATGTTTGGGAATGTAAGGGCTGGCAAATCACAAGAGTCCACAGGCTGCATGAGCAAGTTCTGACCATATTTATTGGACTTAAATCTGCCAAAGTCAGGGAAGGGACTGGTCCTAGCCCCAATGACATAAATGGGACTTGTTCAGATGGAGGAGAAGGAAAAGACCAAATATTAAGAATTATTGAGAAATTCTTGCTGTGTCTTTCCCTAAATATTTGGTTGCCTTGAGTTTTCTAACTCTGGCAACCAAATACAAGAAGTTTTTTTTCCCCCTTCAGAGTGTAAGGGAACAATCAGTCAGTCCCTAAACTTGTTGCGGAAAAGGGTCACCTTGCCACAGAGATAATCTCTATACAGTCAGCCCTCCATATACACAGACAACCAACCATGGCATGAAAATATTTTTAAAAAAATCCAAAAAGCAAACTTTTTATATAAGGCATGCCAATTTACTATGCTATTGTACATAACGGGACTTGGGCATCCATGAATTATCCTAGTGGATACTAAGAACACCCTCTAAACGCTTCCATCATTTTCAAACTATCATGGTTGACCCTACCGTTAGTAAGAGACAAGACAGACTTTCTAAGCAAATGATCTTGGCTGTCATCAATGGGAACTTATTCAATGTATTCATTCATGTACTTTTCATGTACTTTTATCTCAAGGCAAGGGGTCAGGTGACTCTGCATCAGGTGCTCAAATAGCTTGGTTGGTCTTGGATAGTATACAGCTTGCCAGAAGAGGGCATGGAGGTAAGCAAAACATCTTAAGTTAGCTCTCATGGGTGCACAGCAGAGTGGTGCCAGCAGCCGCAAAGTGGTGGCAGTGGAGGTGGGACAGGAATTTGAAACAGAAATAACAAAGAGTGCATAGCAGAACAGATGACAGATAACCACTTTCCAGTAAAGAAACTGCAAGTCTTTATCTGTAAGGCTTTGCTGTATTAACATTAATAGTAAATACATTCAAATTGTTTTTAAATATTTTGGAGTATTTTACTGACATCTAGGTTGCAATCTTATGCATATCTTCTTGAAATATGAAAGTATTCAAAATCAGAATGCCAACTGTAAAAGCTCTGTGCATGCAATGAAAAAAGTGAATATTTTAGCAGGTATTCTAGTATGTACTCAATTATTAATCAAACTATTCTAAATGTGTACAGGTAAACAAAGGACTGAATTTGATTCCACTAGCAGTAAAAACAGCAATGTTAATCGGTTAGTGTTTCACATAAGCAAATGTTTTATCATGTTATTGTAACAAAGCAAAGCAAGATGTCCAGAATTTAATCTGGAAATGGAACAAAAATTAACAGCAGATGAAATTTAACACAGTGTTCATGAAAATCTGTGTTACATTAGAAATAGCTTTTCTCAACTTAACCTTTCAACGAGCATGACAAAATTGGGAGAATGCATTGGACTTTGGTTCATTTCAGACCACAGCAACACTAGTTGAGTTTCACTGGTATCCATTAGGTGATATATAGCCTTGATTAACTATTCTTATTAATGCCAGGGCAACACAAGGACACAAAAACAAAACAGAGAACAATTTAAGCTTTTTATGCTTCAAGTCTAGATTCACTTTAGAGGACACATTGCTTGAAGAGGCTTGGGGAAACATATGATGGAAGAAGCAGTATCTAGAATTGAAGAAGCTGCGGAAAATATTTTATAACTCTTTAATGCAACAAGAAGGATTATTGAAAAATCTTGATGAAAGGGATACAACAACCTTCTAACTAGCTCGCAAGGTCAGTAAGAAATGGTTAGCTATTACTTAGGTGACATCCAGCAAAACTCACTTAGAAAACCTTCAAAGATGTTCCCTGGAACAGCTAAAAAATGTCCCACCAAAGCAGCTTCGAGTTCCTGTAGGATAAAGCAGTCTTACCCATGAGACAGTAGAGCTGTATGAGTGCCTTGCCATCCTTCATGTTAGTTGAGATGACCCTCCTTTCTCAACTCCCCATACCTCTTGCAGCGCTCGTGTATGTCTCCAACATAAATATTATATCAAAGATAGGAATCATGTGGCCTGTGGAATCCTTTGGGGGAGTCCACAGCAGCTCTTTGGACTTCCATTAACCCTTCCCCAAATGTTCAACAGCCCTCCTCAGTTTTTGGGGACAAAGAAAACAAAAAAACAAAAAACCTTGTACAAAGTTTTTTTTTCCTTTTTAGGCAGTGCCCCTCCTTAAATGGAAACAACCTCTTTCAATAGCCCTAAAAGTTATAAGGACTGATGAAACATCACTTCTGGTCACCGAAAATGGCAGCTGTGATGTCATGGTGGGCTCACTGGAGCTCCAGATAGTGTCAGAACTTGATTGTGTTGTCCTCTGGGCTTTGATCACTCCAGCCCTGCATCTATAATGGTCTTCTAGTTTGGTTTCCTTCTCTTACTCCACTCCCTATTCCCATCTGTCCTAATCTTATAAATCCCTAAACTTTTACTGCCATGTTCTTTGGCCACATAATCACAATTAAACCGCATATCCTTTGCGTAATACCTAAAGGCCGTATTAGACAGTCTAATTACCCTGCCCCATTGCTTCTTGATAATCTAGTCTATAACCCTATTTATCATTCTTCCTGTCCAATGCAAATTGGCAATGGTCATAACCTTCCACCAAAGCTACCCTAGATATCAATTCTACCCAAGCTAACATATGTTTAAGAGGTCCAACTGCTGTCAAGAACTTGCTGATTAATTCAAAGCAAGCAACTTCACACAAATTGTTCTTGTAGATACATACTGCAAGCAGCTGAGGAAAATGTTCCTGTCTTGCATTTTGGCGGGACAGAACCAACAGCTAGTCTTGTGTCATTCTTTAAGACCCAAACCAAACTATGCCAGCCCACTGGCAAATGTTCATTTGAGTCCCCAAATCACTGATGATTACTCAAATACTTCCCCACAAAAATGCCCATATATCCAAGTTCCCAACAACAACAATATGGGGGTAAAACTAATTAGGTGAGACCCCTAAATAGAGCCTCACAATTAATTCCACTTTTTCATGTGCCCTATTAGAAAAGACCATTAGCGTTTTTTTCCAAGGCATTCATACCAGGGTAAAAGAGGTAACTGTATCCCATATAAGCCCCAGATAGCATTTCCAGTGCCTGAACTGTTCTTTTGCCAAACAAGTAAGACAACATATTTTTACTAAATTCATTTTTAGATGAACTTTTCAAACTATGGCTATAATTTATTTTCAGCAGTTACTGACAACCACAGTACAGTTCTTGTTATTCTCAGCTTCAAGTCCCAGAAGAATTCTGTTGTTTGGCTACCTAAAAGTGAGTAATTTAATCTTATGCGGTTACAAACATTAATTTCATAAAACAGAATATGATTATTAACTGAATTATTTCATTTTAAGAACAGTAGTAATAGCAAAAGAAATGCAAAATTCATGAGGAGGCTGGAACTGTGAGAAGAGAAGGAATTAAGATTTATGGCAGCAGAGTGAAATGCATAGAAAAGATCTATTTACACAATTATGAAATGCTAACACGTATATGGTATCCATTATTCTTTCTTATACTGCACTACCATGTATTTCATATTAAAAATACAGCTTGTTTCATCCTCATATGTAGTTAAAAACACACATACACATTACACACCATATAAAATTGGGAAACCATGCCATATAAAAACTGTTTTTCTCTTTTCATTGCTCACCTGCCAATTTATCTACATATAGTGTTATGCACATTGCTTTAAAACAGGTTGTTGAAATATTGGTCCCTTTTTGCATCTAATGTTTTGCCAGGGAACACCTGGCTTGTACTTAATGGATATCATAAAATGAATTAAAACTAGCATTTGGATTTATTCCACCACACAAGAACAGTGTTTAAATAGAACATTTTAAAACAGCAATTTTTCATTTCTGCACATATAAATCCCACTGAATCAGTCCACTTACATGTGGATGAAAAATCAGATGGAAACTGTCAATAAGCAAGGAACAAACTGAAATAAGTTTCATATGACTACTATTAGTATTTGGAGTCGCACAACCCAAAGGCCTACAATTTAAATGGTGGATTTTCACATCAAAGTAACATTCATTTTAGAAGCTATGCTCAAAATATGTTTGTTAGAACAGAAGCAAACAAACTTGTTTAACTTGTTTGTTTCCTAACACAGGAAGACCACTTCCAAATGCAGGGTGACATTCACAAATCATCCCATCAGCTTTGATTATAATCACAAAATGGGGTCATGATTACTCCCCACTGAGACTTGATCTAATACAGAGTTAAGAATATTTAAGCTGATTAAAAACAATAGATTTCAGTCCAGAAAACTCTGGTCACAATCTTATATACTTTAGTGTAGCATAAACAAATGCCAGCATAATTATTCTGGATCCCAATACTGCATAACTGACTAAGCTGTGGGTGCCACAGCCTTATGCCTGTCTATTTAGCAATAGTAAAACAGATAAAACTGATGGTTTCACAGTTTCATTCTTTATGGAAACTTGGGACTGTTTTAAATGGTCAATAATTGTGTTTACTTATCTGTGTAAAATTTCTGTTTCTACAATTGTTCGAATGCGCTCATTCTTATAAATGCTAATTAGAACAGTTAAAAGTAGGACTATCTGCTTACTTTGATTAAACTTTTTCAAAACACTTGGAAATGGCAAGTTAAAATAACTGATCACTTATAAATAGAGTTACGGAGTGTGACCTATTAAGTGGTGAAGGAGGAATATCACATGGTTTAAGTGCTGACTTCTGCCAATACTTCATGCTCTGTTATGAGTGTTG
Source organism: Iguana delicatissima (assembly GCA_948472985.1). Lineage (NCBI taxonomy): Eukaryota > Metazoa > Chordata > Lepidosauria > Squamata > Iguanidae > Iguana > Iguana delicatissima. Next base: position 807,310 of record CAOKZL010000227.1, read on the forward strand.
AGGGGATGACGATAGGAGAGGAGGAGAATGCATTTTGTACTATAGGCCAATGCCTTGTAGTATACAGATGATTTTAAAAAAGAAAGGTACTGACAATGACAGGTTTGGTTGCTTTTGAGCAACAGTAGAAGTACAGTAAGGAAGAAGGGAGGGGAAAAAACAAATGTTGCAGCACCTTCATGACTAAATGGTTTTTATTTCAGCATGAGCTTTCATTGATATAAACCCAGATTTTCAGATGCCATAGTGTAGCTTTTTAAAAAACTGCAAACATAACAGCAACTACTGGAAGAAGAGAGTCTTGAAACTATTATCTGTCACTTTTTGAAAGTAATGCTCCAAATATAAGAAATGTCTTTTCTGCATTCTGCAATTTTCCCTTATAACTATCCTTTAACAGCACTGCTAAAAGAACAGCAGCATACAAAATAATTAAGACTGTTTCTGTCTGATACTATCATTTAATTAATTAATTAATTTTTTTGCTGCCTTTCTCCCAGAATGGGACCCAAGAGTCAGTTAAAAACCAGAACAACGACATTTTAAAAACAATTAAAATCCCCATATAAAACAATATAAAATCACTTAAAAGCCATACAAAAGTTTAAAATGATAAGTGATAAGTAAAACATTCCAAGTTATGCAACCTAAGAAATTGTGCAACTTGAAAAGCTGCCTACACCAAAGAGGGAAAGAGGTACACTTTAAATTTTCACCTTTCTAATTTGTGGAACTGTTTATTTGGATCCAATATGGCTTATCTTGTTACTATTACTGGAAGTTGACTTCACTTCATAAAAGATACAATCACAAGTACCTGGTGTACTATGGCCAACCAAAATAGGAAAGCAATTAGTAGACAGAGAAATCCCTTTTATCTTTACTCAGAAGTAAATCTCACTATCATCAGTGCTGTTTCTTCTTTCATCAGAATGTTTAAGCATACAGCCCTAATGTCATGACAGACAACAGCCGAAATTCCTCCCTAGCCATACATTGTTGGATTCAGTTTGTGATAATTACATTCAGAACAAAGCACAAAAATGCAATGTCAATTGCTTAACTGAAACCCAAGACAAATGCAATCCTTTGCCTGATGTTTAAGTATAGCGATGGGTGAATTTCCCCAGCTCAGTTCCGAAAGGGGATGGTAACTATGAAAAATAGTGGGGAATATTCACAATACGTTCTTTCCTGGGAAGTACACATATGAATACAAAAAGCAAGGTTGAGAAAAAGCAGAGTAGGTGTTACTTATGCATCCAAGTCTTTCATCTCAATGTTCTTTTATGCCCCCAATCTACCCCAGTTTTATAGCCCCATAAGTATTAAAGTCCTTTATTTGGCTACTGTATTAAAATATAAGGAGGGATGGAAGTCTCACTCTGAAGCTTGGAGTACTGCTACCAGAAACATCAACTGGCACTGGGAAATGAGGTTTCCCTTGGCACTATACAGCTTCAGGACTGACACCAAGCACTGTAAATAAGAAAACTCAGGTCCCTTTCTGCAAGGATAACACAACATCAGTTCTCCAGGTGGCAACACCAGTACTCCAGGAAGAAAAGATGACCTTCCACACTTTCTGCTGTTGCCAAGTAACAGGGATAAAATAAAATTTAAAAAATAGATAAAATTGCAAACAAACAACACGTGATTTTAGCTTTTTTTTTCTTTCTGCAACAAATTCTTCAAAAATTGTTTAGTTTTGATGACTATTTGCAATTCAGGATTTATTCTGTAGAAAAAACACATATAGCTGTTTTGCAAATAACAACGAACTTTTTGTAGAGAAAACAGCGCTGCTTCCTGAGCAGAAAATACTGTTTTCTTTGCAAAACAATAAAAAGCAAATTTTATACAGAGTAAGTCCTCAAATACAACATTTTATCTATTTTCTACACAGAAAATAGTATTTACGTTCAGAAATATTTTTACATAAAGGGGAGCAGCAGCATACCTCTTGATATGTGATATGTAGAGACAGATGTGTGGATTTGGGATAGGTGGGACCACAGCTGCTGCCTTACATGATTAGACTACTGCAATGAACTACATTTGGCTGCCCTGGAAAAGTAACCAGAAGCTACACCTAGTGCAACATGTGGCAGGCAGATTGTTCTCTGGTGTGTACTTTTTGAGACACTCACCAATCATGTCTCTACTACACTAGCTTCCAACTGGCTTCTGAGTAAAATTTAGGGTATTGGTTTCATCATGCAAAGCTTGGACTCAGGATATATGCAGACTTCTTTACAAAATACCGAGATTTTGAAACTCTCAAATGGAAGTCCTGCTTAGGAATGGAAAGAATATTCAAAAATAGTCAAAAAACATGTTTTTCAAATGTTGAGCAACTGACAAGATGAATCCTGGACTGATGAGAATCTTTGCAGTGAAGGACTTATTCTGCGCACACACACACAAATCAGCATTTTCTGTGTAGAAAGCAGACTTTTCTACATGTAAAATAAAATTTCAACATAGAATTATTTTTTCCTGTATAGAAAATGCTTTCTTCTATGCAAATTAAACATGTGCAAATTTTTATGCAGGACACATCCTCAATGACAGCACTTTCTCTGCAGAAAACAGCATTTTCTGCATGGAAAATATTTCAGGGCAGAAATATTAATTTCTGCACAGAAGAGATGTTTTCTGCACGGAAAAATCTGTTTTCTATGCAAATCATCAATGTACCAATTTTATGCAGAACAAATCCACAATGGCAACATTTTCAGTCCTAAAAGCAGCACTTTCTGCACAGGAATCAATATTTCTATATTGAAATAAATATAAATAAATAAATAAATAAATAAATAAATAAATATATAAAGCAAAGGGTTTTTCCTGTGCAGAAAATGCTAATATATGTGCAAAACAACCATGTTGCATTTTGCCACAGAATCAGTTTCAAACTGCAACTAGTCTTTGAAAACCGCTTGTCTTTTGAAAATTTTCTCACAGCAAGAAGAAAATTCCTGGAATTATTTGTTGCTACCTTCAAGAAGAAACTTAGTGAAGAAGCTCATCTTTAGGCCTGTTGCATGTTCCATTATCCTGGCAGGTCAGGTTGGTGAGAACACAAAATATGGCCTTTTCTGTAGTACCATTTCAGTTATGGAAGTCACTTCCAGGGGAGTCACACTAACAATATCCATTTTGAGCTTCTAGTGACTAGTTAAGATAGCACTATTTTGTATTGCCTTTGGTTCTTAAAATCCTGGCAGGACTTTGGCACTGTTTCATTAATATGCCTTTTTAAAGCAAAAATTGTTTTGGTTTGTTTTTAATGATGGTTTCACCTATTGTACATTACCATGGGGGCCCTAGGAGGCTCAGAGGTGATAAATGTTTTAACAAATAAAAACAGAAATAAACAAATAAATTGGGCTGGGAGTATGCACTGGCCTGCTTCTTAGCAAAAACATGTATCAATATTGCCACCTGCTTGGTAACTCACAGCTTTTCAGAGTCATTCCTGGACTATTCAGGAAAATTCAAATACTTCCTCTATGTTTTTTGTTATATAAAAATGTGTACGCCCCATGATTGGAATTAGAAAAGAATGAATAACATGTAACCTTTGAGCTTTACGTCAAAGCACAGGTCATACTTTGCATGGTTTGGCTAAAAAAAATAACCTCAAATCATATCTACCTCAAAAAAAGCAAAACTAGCTTACATTACCAGTTGCCCTGATTTGCTGAGATGTAGAAGAAAAGAAATCTAAAGTAAAATACACCTATGATTTTTCTTAGATCATTTATTAATAAGCCAGAAAATACTCTCCAGCCTATAAAAGAATACAAACTTGCACTTTCCAGCTATTTTATTGAGTAAATTAAGTACCATGGCCCAATTTACTAAAAGCCATGAGTATGTGATCAATTTTTTTAAAGAATAAATCCCAAGTGCACATTTTGTAAAGTATCTGAGGATAATCCCATTAAAGTCTCTAGAATGGGAGTTCCTGCATACATTTAAGGTAAGCATTCACTTAAAACTTCTTCTGATCAAGAGCCAATTTAGGTCCGATTGAGGCAATGATCTTTTTCTCATTTTTCAGTGTTAGCTAGAATCATAGAGCAACAGGGCTAACAGCATCCAGACACTATACGACACAATATATTGGCAGTGCAACTCCCAAAGAATCTGTAAGCACCGTCAAGCACATTTTGCAAAAATTAAAAAATCACTGCACAATAAAGGGAAAAAATACCACTATTATTTGAATATACTCTGAATGCCAAGAGATCTAATTATGATTTACATATATTCTCCCTAGCGTCCTAGGAATTGACATGTATAGTGTCCTATGACAATAACACGTCTAGAAGGATTATAAATGCTGCTAGGTGCCATTTTGCTCCTATACTATTTGTTTCTAAGTTGAATAGTCTCAGTGAAGATAATTGCAATTTACAGTCAGAGCACAGACCAGAACATGATTATATTTCATGTGTTTGAAAGAGACAGTGAACCCTCGTGACTGCAGTCCTACAAGGAGTTGTCTGCACATAATGACAGCTTGAAACATTAGTCACATTCTACAGATGGGGGAAAAATCTTTGTATGGAAACTTTCCTAACTAGTGACACACAAGTGTGGATTTCACAGGGTGTATACACACCATGAAGCTGCAGCCCTCAAGTGTGTACGCATACAGTGAAATGTGTGTGCAGTCACCGCATGTGTAGCATATAATGCCTCGGCAACCATTATAGTCCCATTGAAAGGAATGGGACTCTGGCATACCAAATACGTGTGACTAAAACTCTAGTTCAGGTATCAAATGCTAACTTGAGTCATAAAAGAAAGAAACTTCATTTGTGCAAATGATTTAAAATCAAGGTACAACACTGGAAACTAGTTTTTATGCAAACATTAATTCTCATCACTTGTAAACAATTTGGTTCATTAATATATCTGAAACTTGCCAGGTTTTTTAAAAATTGTTATAGCTCTGAAATAAAGGTTGTTGATATTTCAATGTCATTTCTTTGATTTGAAAGAAATGTGCTAATTCTTCTTCTTTTTCCCCTAGTTAACTTGCTCTCTGCTTCTCCACAGGAAACTTGTTGAAGAATGCAGTTTTTAAATCAAGTTACCGTCAAAGATCCAGATTAGACGAGACCATACAAACCTAATGTCAATGTCAGAAAGAAGTGAATAAGGTTTTAATTCTAAATTATTTTGTCAATAGCATGATGGTATCCTTGCTAACCTTATTTGGCACCGGTGAATAATTAGATACACAGGGGTGTGACTTCAATTGAAGGTGTTGGCATTGTAGCACTCTGTGAAAATGTTAACTATGAGGTTAACTCCAATTTTCCCTTCTTTAATTAAATGCACATGGTACTAATGAGGTAACCTACTGTTCCTTGATAGCACTAATTAGCTAAGAGGAGAGTACACTCTCACACTGCAATTTAAACCTAAAAATAAGGTTGAGATATGCTAATTGCAGGCAATTTAAAACAGTACAAGTTGTGGAACTAGTCATAATAAGGGAAACTGACTGCTTTATAGCTATATAGCTGTAACTTTGCTTAAAATAAAAACAACCCAGAAAATTTTAGGATGATCACCCAAGAACAGGAAACTCTTCAAAATCACATTGTTTAGTACAAATGGGTTAACACCATTGAAACAAATACCTTGCACATCTTGTAGTACTGAATCATCAATCAATCTTTATTACATGTAAAAGCTGCACAGTTTCATAAATGTGAAAAGATGGCTATGCTTTCCATGACCGATATTGTAATAATGGTTTATCAGTTATTTTTTTAATTCAGGAAAGAAAGAGCGGTTTGCATAAAAATAAGTAATCATTGCAAGAATGAATATTACATATGAGATGAGAGGGGGGCATTACAAAATATGGATATAAAATAAGAAATATAAATGGGGACAATACTTGAGTCCTAGTACATTTCTGGAAGAAAACACACTTTAGAAAAGAAATTTGTCATCCAATAGTCATCTTTTCTGTTCCTGGCATAAGTAGATTCCCTGCTTTAACCTCAGAGAAATTGCTTAGGCAATAATGTAATAAACTGGGCAATTTGGCCAGTGAATTGTAGGGCAGAGTGGCACATCATATCAGTTAGTGATAACATCAACAATTTTCAGTCTTTTGCTTTAAACACTCTGTATTTGAGTTCAGAGAATGCAGACACTAGTCTTTTGAGTTGCACAGCTTTTTTTTTTTTTAAAGTAATGTATGATGTGACAGTAGCATATGCTCTGGATAGGATTGCTTTTCCTGTTCATTTACTTTTGGATGCAGATGTCACACACATATCAGAAATAAAGCAATGTAAAAAGGCATCATAAAGCACTGTGAAAAGACAGCAGTCCTGCTCCTCATCATAAGGCAACAAGTGGAAATCCAAAGTATTCTATCTTACTGTGTAGTCTTATAGTGTCATCACATATAAAGTCCTATTCTTTGTTTCCAAAATGTTTAAGTGGTGTCTTCCCTATGACAAGACCCTTTCAAAGTTATTTCTTATGATATTCCATAAAATGAAACATCATACACTGATCAGCAAAAAGCAAGCTAAATGAAATACCTTTCTGAAGACTCCCTATAGAATTGCTCCTTCCTTTTCAACACTGCAAAACCTCAGTCAAAAATCTGAAATAATTAAGCGAATTCAGGGACCAAGGAACAAATAAATTTATATCAACAATTAATGATATAAAGGAAATTAGTAATAACTGAGATTTTGTACTCATTTTTCCAAATCATTTTTGTATTTCTTTATCCAATTTTATATTAATTTATATAATTTCTCTAATAATTCTGTAATAATTTCCTCAATAATCTCCAATGAAGGACTATTGTACATCTTTTTTGATTTTCTGTCATTCTATGCAAAACTGGATCATCAGATATTACTTCTTTTTTTTTCTTCTGAATTAGATTCAAGTCCAAACTAAAAATTAGTAAATTTGAAAAATGCACACAGTTGTGCTTTAGTTAATGGATAAAAGTGTGTGAGAAATGCAGAAAGAAGTACGTGCAGGAAGGAAAAAAGAAGAAGGATACACAACTTGGATAGGACATGAACGCTAGGAGGGTTATGACAAAGACAATAAATATGATAGTGTAGGGTTTGACATCTCTGCCAATAGTAGTCTTCAACAGCAGTCTTCAACTTCTCACAAATTTTCCATTCAATAGCTGGTTACTTTTTGGACTTCATACCTCAAATCTTTTGCTGCTTACAAATTACCCATTCACTTTGTTGCTTACAAATGTTTAAAGTAGTTTCATATATACCTAGAAACCTCATACTATATAAACAGCAAAGAGCTTGGAGCCAGAGCTTTAAAAAAATTCTGCAACTCCAGTTTCTCAAAAAATGTTAAGAAAGCACCTTCTAGCTTGTTTATGATATTTTTTAAATAATATATTTTAAAAAGCCTCTCTTCAAATCTATAAGTGCTCCAATGCCGCAAAAATGAATAACAACTGATATATTTTAAAAATAGATAGCTGTTGTGCTGGCAAAAAGAAAGAGACTAGGCTCCATGCTTGTTTTTGCATATCAGTCTGGTTCTTAAAGAGAGTGCAGCAGCAACTTCAGAAATATCTGTTGGATTTATGCCCCTGAAAAAGGCCAATTTATTTAGAAACAAGCTAAAGCACACTGGGCTTTTTAAACTTGGAAAAGCTATAAGCACATGAAGTCTAGTCTCCTTTTTTCCTGCTGATTTACTATACAAGCTTTCCAGAACTTATTTCTGCTGGCTGTTGTGTTGGTCATCAATGGTGGAACTCCACAAGAGGACATGAGAGGTAAAGACTTTATTGTACCAACTTAGAGTACAGTCAAGTAGTAAAGAGCTCCCTGGAAGAACCAAAAAGATCTGTCGGGACCAGTCCAGAGCACCTCAATACTAAAGGCTTTTATTTCAGCAAAAGAAACTCAGCTATAAAGGATCAAACAAAGGTGCTAGCAGAAGCCAAAATAGCTGTCCTACAAAATTTTTCCCCAAATGTCCCTACATTTGGTCATAACATCCTGGAGCCAGAATCTGCTCTATCAGAGTAAACTGATACATTCTCAATGCTGGCCTGATGCAGTATCCGGCATCATGGAATTCTGAGTCTGGTCTACTTTTCAGTTTTCCCTAGTATGACTCACTGTGGCCATAATAAGCTCAGAGGGTGCCAATGACAGCACTGCAGAGGGCCTGTTCACACTTGGGCCTTACTCCAGACAGTCTCCCAACACTGTACAAATATTTAATACTCATCCCTTAAGCCACTTAAAGATTGTCTAACCAAACCTCTTACCCTGCTTTTCTTCCGTCTGTCATTTATTTAAAAGGGCCAAATCCATTCCGAAGGACACACTGTTCTCAGTAATGAAAACTTTCAGAGCTCTCATAACATCAAGGGAATGCCAGACCCTCTCTTGATGATAACTTGATTTAGGACAAAAACAAAGCAAAATCAATTTTTGTGCTCTGTGAAAAACAGAATTAACCTTCGGTTTGAAACCCTCATCTCAGTGGAATAAAACATTGTCTTTATGGAACACACACAAATTAGATTAAATAGACAATGCCCCACACAGAAACTCTTCTGGCCTATTTTATAGTTTCTGAAAGAAGGGATTTGGAGCATGGTCCTAAGTTTTCTGAAGGGGAATCACAAAAAAACAAACAAAAAAACAGAATCTTAAGTTAAAATGACTGAGCCAGTACAATGTAATTGTTAGAATGCTGGACAAGAATGGAACAGACCAGGTTCAAATTATCATTCAGCCATGAAGCTTACTGGGTAACCCTGAAATTCAGCCTAAACTACCTTACACAGTTGTTGTGTATTAATATGTTCATTAATTACAATACCAAAACTAGAGTGCTACAAAGTATGATCTGGTAAAAGCCTTCTTTACCAATCATATGCAAATTTTCTCAGAAGTTAGTTGCACTGTAGCCTACTCCAAGATAAGCAGCACAGGAATTAAATATCAAACTAAGTAAGAAATATATCAGTCACTAGCAGAGGCAAAAGTGACCAAATGAAATGACAAATGTGGAGATCTCCGTACACAAGTCTCCTATTCTCTTTTCTTTTTTCTTTGGCCCTTACCGCACCATGGTGCCATCTTGGAATGAGGACGCGTTGCTGCCAGTGTGCACAGGCCATAAAACAAGGTCATTGCAGTTCTGCTGCTGTTGCATCCCCAGCCATCGCAACAGCGCCATAAACCATAACTGGAAAAAATCCAGCAATGGCCTCCCTTCACACAACGATCCCATTGGGCACAGGCGCGCAGGAAGGGTGGAAGTGCTATCAAGCACTTTCTTCTGCAATACAGCCCAGGAAGAGGCTGGCTGTACTGCAGAAGGAAAGAGCATGTCCTGAACACTTCCCATCCGCTGGCAACTGGCTGGAGTGGTGACGAGCATTCAGGTCCTGATCCAATCCCAGCTATAACATAGCCTGAATCAAAACAGGACAATGCGGGATTGAGGCATAGGGCAGTAAGGGCCTTTCTCTTTCCCACACACATCACACAGAAATTTGATACTTCTTTTTTCAGCATATTAATGCTCAGGTTCTTATTTAGACCTTTCAAAGTACTTCCATAGCATTATGAATCTCTGTTGTGGTTGCTGAAAACCTGTGAGCTTTACCACACTGAATAAAAGGAAATCAGGTTCTGTTTTATGCATGCTAATGTCAAACGTATTACTCCAATACCTCAGAAACCTTCCATCCCACACTGCGCACATCATGTTGGTCAAAATCTCAAAACTAGGGACAGTCCCTGTCAATGTTCCATAATGTCATGGTGTGTTGTCCCAGTGTTGTTTAAGCAAGAAACATTAAGTTTCAACCACGGTTGATCAAAATGAGTAACTCTGACAAATGAGAAGATACTTCTCTGTCTTCTAAACTCTGAACTGAACAAAAATGAAGGTGAATATGATATTAGGCAGGAGTTGCTGGGTGGGAGAAAAAGAAAGCCAGTAAGACAAAGGAGAGGACTTTAGTTACAAATTGTAAGATGGGAGAAAAGAAAGTGTCTGTGTGTGTGAGAGAGAGAAATCAATCATTAACAAGAGAAAAAAATAGACTGCTAAGGAGACAAGTCATTTGTGCCAAATGTTTTGCTAACAATAGTGTAACTCACACGTACCTCAGACCAAGAAAGTAAATTGGCTAAGGTGAAGAAGATAGGAACAGAACTGGGAAAGTTACTAAGATAGGAAAAGCCACACAGCTGCAATCCTTTATTCAGAGCCCCTTGAACAGCAAATATTGAGTTATTTTCCCATACAAGCCACCCTTTCTTATTGCATCCAGGTGACAGCTATTGTTTAAGAAACTTCAAGATGGGGAGGAGGTGACCAGGGTGAACTCTTGGGGAGTCTACAGCAGTTGCTGGAAAGTAGCTACAATAATATATTTTTTTCCCCAAGGCAGCACTCTTGTTTTGACATTTCTACTCTTGTCCTGAGGAGAGAAGCCAGATTCTGAGATCTAGAAACCCTACAATGGTGGGAGAAGCTTTCTGGACACTGAGTCTAAAGAACAGCAACCTAAACTTTCAGAGAACCAAAGACCATGGTCCCAATCCCTCCTCTAAATTCTTGCATATTGCTCCCAGAATAGGGGTAGGAATCATGTGGACATACAGATGCTAGTGGACTGCAACTTCTAGCACTCTTATTCTACGCTGGGATGTTGGGAGTTGCAACTAAACAGATATGGAGGTCTACACAATTCGCAACTCTGTCCTAGACAATGACATCCCTGTCCATGTAATCTCATTGCCTGTAAAATGAAGAAAACAGAAGTCAATAAGTAACTTCTGCTTACAGTACAGGGTTTCTGTGCATGCAAGGTTTGGTGGTAACTTGGCTGGCAGAAAGCCAAGAGGATTTTGCCCAGGACTGGGCTTTTGAAAAAGTGAAGGTAAGAGATAGATTCCCATCATTACCACTCAACTTTAACAGAGAAGATGGAAATAAAGAGGCAATGATTGCTCCAATTAACTGAACAGTGCTCTACATTTCTGACATTTCTGACTCCGTGGAAAGACTGACCCTCTGGAAAGCATCCTCATGATTCCCCCTTTCTTCTACCAGAGTTGGGTTCTGGTGCAATGGGAGCAGAAATAAGTAAAACCACAAGAGGGGAAAGAAACAGCAAATGCATTTGCAGTAAAAGGTTTAACCTAGAATCTCTGGAGGATTTTGTACCTGGCCAAATGATTCAGGAACTGCCATACTCTTCAAAGAATCCAGGTGGGTCAATAAGAAGACTTAAAAAAAGGGGGAAAAAAGACTCTTCAACATCCCCCATTAAAGTGGAATAGAACAGCAAATAGGAAACTTGCTGTCTTTTGCCAAGGCAGAAAGCTTCTTTGGCCTGCACTCTTCAGCTTTAGGGAGCAGTTATTCAACTAAAAGCTGCCCCTTTGGAAATGTGCAAGATCTCTTTTGGGTTGTAGGATCCAGAGTGGGCAGGAATCTTCCTCTTACTCTAGGAAAGACCTTGGAAGCTTGAATATTGGAAATGGAACTTCCATTGATTCATACTGAATTTGTGTGGGTGGTTGTGCTTTAACTCCTCCATCATTTAGAAGAAATTTGGGATGAAGACTCTTTTAAACTGCTTGCTTTGTTCCTATTTGTGAATGTAAGATGGGGTCAGACATACTGATCTACTGCTCTTCTACTGACCACATGAAACACCACAGCTCATAGAGTTTTACACAGGTATGCCAGGCACATGTTCACACGTAAGTCTCATTACTCATCTATAGAACAGTAGTATGTTTAGGCTATCCTAAAAGGTAGTGGAGGCTTGGTGTGGAGGACTATATTCAAAAAGTTTGAAAAAATACTACCCAAAAGTAACTAAAAAGCATAACTACGCGTGATAGACGTAATTCTTTAAAGACAAGCAAGATATATCCTCCATCCATCTGATTATATGACCCTAAACAGCAAATGATCTGTTCCAAAACTATTTACCAGAGGTAGAAACTGCAAATACCAAAGCGCTCACTGGCTTAGACACGGAAGAAGAGAAATGACTTCTAGATGGCTGCAAGATGAATTCTTGGTGAAAACCAGTCTGGCCTCCAGAGGCCCTTTGCCACTTGTTTCCTTGGTGTGCTGTGCTTATGATCTCCTTGGGATTTCACAGAGGAAGGGATGGATCCCTTTTGTTCCCTGTCTTGTTCCCCCATGGCTGCTAAGGAGCTGACTTCTGCTGGTGAGGGTCTGCCTTCTTTTCCTTTCCACCTCCATGGCACAGAAGTTCTTTTGGAAGCCCACCTGTCCCATGTACCTGCTGATGGATCACGCTCTTGGTAAGAGAACACAGAACTAATAGATCAAACTTTGAGCTTTATTTCCTTAATGGAAAAAAAATCTTAGAAAAACCCTGAAAACAATAATCTATCAATAAGGATGGATTGCAAACACATTATGGCATATTAGATAGCTTGAAGTTTTAACTCAAATAAATTCTTTGTTTTTGTTGTTCTAAAAGATTCATATTCTCTTTAAAAATTTATCTCATCCATTTTGTCATCTGATTCTCACTTGCTTATCATGACAATAACTGGGATCTTTATAGGGTCAGACTTCTTGCTTTATTTAGACAGAGGACTATGTTTACTGCAATCTGCTGAAGGTAAATCAAATGCAGGTCCCATACTAGAGATTTTGTGAAGAAAGAATGGAGAATTCAATCACCATAATCAACAGCTAAATACAGATAGCCCAATATTAACTAAATTATCTAAAAATTAGGGATGGGCCAACCGAATCCTCAAATCCCGGGTAAAGATTCCAGATTCCCGAATCTGAATCCCTGTGCCAAAATAGGCAAACCGAATCTTTCCAATCCACCAACTAAATAGATTGTTGGAGACTGGGACACCTGAAAACCAGGGAGACCAGGACGCCTGAAAACCTGGGAGACCATACGTACAAGGGAAGATAGTAAGTAGGTGAGTTTTTCCCTTGGAGTAGTAATGGCCTTTGCTAACAATTTCACAAATTACATCTGGGCTTATATTGTAAGATATTTAATCTGAACATTTCATATTTAAGTTCAGTACTTGACTGGAAGCTACAGGCTTGAGATTTCAAGGACAGCTGAAACCTTCCTTTGCAGAGCTCCCTTGCAAACCTCTTTCAGATACAATTCTGAGGTTGGGGTTTTACAAGGTCTCACAGCCTTCTCTGCCAAAATGTACTGGTGCATCATCAAACTACAAACCCCAGGACGCCAGAAGGAGCTGCGCAAAGAAAAGCCAGTTTTGACCTGGATTATGTCTCTGCTGTAGTACGTGGCCCTGTTTACACAGGCAAGAAAATGTGGGATTAATCCACATTTTCCTTGCCTGTGTAGAAAGGACCTTCGTGTCACTTTTAATCTGGAGATATCCTGAGGCAAAACTATGACAATTGTCTTGGCCAGATTTCTTCAGAGGGAGGTTTGCCTTTGTCTAGGTTTTTGCTAAGGCTGAGAGAGTGTGTCTTGCCCAAGATTATCCTTCTTTCCCTTGCTTTTTAAACTCTTTTTTAAAAAAGGATTTGAAAGATTCGAGATTCATGAGATTCGTGGATTCCCAGAACCTTCCAGAGATTCGGATCTGGATTTGGATTCGGAAAATTCTGGGTTTGTCCCATCCCTACTGAAAATGGCCTAAATCAAATATTTAATAAATAGAATAGAACAGAATAGATTCAGTGAATTACTAAAATTTACTTACCTAGTTCCCACTGATTCAATAGCTCAGTTCTAACTGGGACTAACAAATGAATTTTAGGCCAGGAGAATACAATTTAATTTTATGAAGTTTAAAGTAAATTGACACCACTTTTAGGAATGAACAGTTCCTAAGAAGGTCAAGCTCCCCAAATCCCTGTTTCTATGACCTTGATTAAAAGAAATTAGTATCACAGAATCACAGAGTTGGAAGAGACCACAACAGCCATCAAGTCCAACCCCCTTCCCATGTAGAAACACACAATCAAAGCATGCTCAACAAATGACCATCCAGCCTCTGTATAAAAACCTCCAAACTGACTCCATCACTTACAAATCACCATTTGTTTACACACACACCAAAAAAATGGAATGCCATTCACAGATTCTAAAGGATCTTAGAGCAGTGGTTCTCAACCTGTGGGTCCCCAGATGTTTTTGGACTTCAGCTCCCAGAAGCCCCAGCCATTATGGTCAATGCTCAGGGCTTCTGGGAGCTGAAGTCCAAAAACATCTGGGGACTCACAGGTTGAGAACCACTGTCTTAGAGTCATTTCAGTTATTAATGCTTGATAAGAATGTACTGGTCTCACAAATGTATACCTGAGTCTAAAAGTAGCTTCTTGTTTTTTTCAGTAATTAAATATGCCTTTCAACTACATTCACAAGGATCATTTTATTTTAGTTAGATAATTTTGGTACAACCTAATTATTAACAAATACAGTGGCCTCTCCACTTTTGTGAAGGTTGGGGGGTGCAGAACTGAAAATAACTCTCCTCACATTCCCTTCCAAGGCTCCCCCTTCCATTCCCTTGTTTTTTCCATGCAAGGACCAGATGCAAGGGAATGGGAGGGAAGAGCTCCAGAGGGGAGAAGGAAGGCTCACATGAATCTTCCCTCGACTTTATTTCCAGGGCCACAGACAAGGGAACGGGGGCAGGGAGCTCTGGAGGGAAGAAGGAAGGCTCATGCGAGCCTTCTGCCCATTTCCTTCCTTTTTGCCTTGGTGTGAGTTCTCAGTGCTGGTAAGGGAAAGGGAGGGGGCAGCTCTAGAAGGGAGAAGAAAGGCACACCTGTACCTTCCCCCCAATTCCCTTGCCTTTTGCCTCAGTGAGAGTTCTCAGGACCAGGGCCAGAGACAAGGGAATGAGAGACGGGAGCTGCAGAGAGGAGAAGGAAGACTAGTGTGTGCCTCACCCCATTCCCTTACCATTTGTCTGGGCACTTGCTTTCCATCTCCATGCCTGACAAAACACAAGGGAATGAGAGGAGGAGAAGGTGGGGGGAAGGCACACGCATACCTTGGAAATAATCAAATATGGAGGGAGGACGGTAGTTGCTACATTCTGCACGTTTCAGAAAACTATTGTTTTAAAATCTAAAAATGCAAAAGAACAGAATTTGCTTCTATCTATACCATATCAATGAACATCTTAACAGAGAAAAATGTTGCAAGTATTATTGAAATTGTAAATTCTTCAGACACTTAATGTAAAAAGGAAACTCTAAACTGATTCCAAGTTATGATTGGACAAAATCTTGATTAGTGGGAACCCTAGAGATAAGTTGCAATATCAACTTATGAACTTATCTCTAGTAATTTTCTAGACAAATTCTGTTTTGCAAAATAATGGATCTACCATATTCCCTGACCTATAAACTGAGAGACATATCAACATAGTATATGTCACAAGTGGCAAAATATAAAGGTATTAAAGCAAGCAACAGGATGTGTGGCAGAAAAAGAATTACCACAGAGAGGAAGCATGTCTAAACTGAAGTCAGTAGACACTCTCCCATTGATCTCAGTGGAACAAAGATTTCACCCCTAGGCCTTGAGTGAACTTGGCATGTATCCATATTGCAACTGTGAAAATTACTTATTGCTACTGCATGTAAATGTACATGATGAGGCCAAACATCTAGTAATATTTTACTGCTGGAAAGAACAAGCAGAAGAACGCTAAAGATGAAGCCAACTTTTTTAAGAAATTAAATTAAAGGAAATTAACTGTGAAAAAACAACACTCTTGGAATAATTTCTGTTATTACAAATAATGAATGTAGATGTTGCATAATCTGATGGGTGTCTGAAGTATATCAGATATGCCAAGTGTCTAATTATGGTAAAATCACAGTCTGCTTAATAATATAGGAAGCAATTCTATTTATCACTGTATATCATAAAAGGGAAGCAATTCATTGTTTGATCATTCCTTTGTCCTAGAAAGCAAACTTTTTACCTGAATATTATTGCATAAAGCTGGGGTGCTTTCACAGCCATTGCTTTCACAATAAACATAGTTTGGCAAATGTTTCACTGACTTTGTAAATGTCTTTTTCAATTTCATTATGTAGTCTATAGGTCATTATCAGGAAATTTGTGTTAGAATATCTGCAATATTTAGGAATCTGTAAAGCACACTGGAAGAACCCAGTCAATAATTCTATCTTCTTTGTCCTCTTACCTCTGGAAACAGATTTCTGCAGAAATTCATTACGCAAACTGAAGTTTGGCTAAAACTCCCATGGTATTTATTCCTTCTTACTTCAATTTTTATCTTTCTTCAGGTCAAAGTGCCAGGTATTTTTGCAACTTTGCAATGACATCACATGATAGTGTAAGACTTAAGGATTCTACAAAATCATACGAACTGGTTGGCACAGAAAGGTTAAAATGTTGCAAGATTTCAAAATATTGGGAATGAAAATTTGGTGTTCCTGAAGTAATACCTGATAGAATCAACAAACCCAACAGGGATTTCAGTAACTCTGAATGTAACTTGTTTGAGAGCAATGCAAAATTTTAGCCATGACTAGCGCTTTTGCCACACACTACAAGCAAGTTCACTAAAATCACCGGAAAAGTCAACTTGTAAACATTAGTGATGTAGCTGAATTTCTCTGATCCTTCTTTTTATCAATATACTAAGCAATACTGTTGATATTGCAATCTATTTTTGACCCTTCTTCACAGTTTGTGGATAACAGTGTGAGCAGTGTGAGGTGGTGTGAGCAAATGTTTGTGTGCTTTGCATAAGCAATTGGTAAATACAATTTCAATTTGATGAAAAACACTATCTTCCATTCTCTCTCTTACACACACATAGACAACACACTCTCACTTATTAGAGTTATAAGACTGCAAGCTGGCTAGGATCTGGTAACTTTAATGGTTGTGTAGATAAGGGAATTTCAGGTGTTGTTTGTCATGCAATTAAGTAACAAGCAACACCTGAAGAAATTCCCTTTTATACACAACCATTAAAGATCAGGAGCCCTCTCTAGTTTTCAGACTGGGAATCCTACTCACCAAACATAGCAGATGGATCCTGGCCTCATCTTTAATGACAATTGCAGCTAGCACATGAGCCATGGGTCTACAAAGGACCTCTCCTACAAAAGAAAGCTATATACATATTAAGACAAAAGCAAAAAAGCTGTCTGGCTGTGCCCTTCCTAGCCCTCCACAACTCCTCTAGGGAGTTGTAATCCTTCTAAGAAGTGTGACCCACAGAGCAGTTGGCAGTGTTGTCAGAATGGCAGCATGCCCTACAATATCTCCAGTTGATGGAGATAAAGTCCAGTAAGCCCTTCTGTCACTTTATAAACCAGACAGGTAAAAAAACTCATCTTCTGATGTCCATCATCTGTCTGAGGCAGCAAGAAGAGGTAACTAATTGTTCCCCTTCATCCATGGCTAATCATGATTCGCCACTACTAAAAACATTAAGGAATATTCTTCTGTGAAAGGGATTGCTGGTGGTGCCATCTTTTCTATGTATGGAGCACGGCTACACTGTTGTGGGGTTAGGTATCAACTGCATTGCTGCACCTAATGTTTTTCAAAGTTCCTGCACTGTAATATGATTTTGTCATTGATTGGGCTGCCACTGCATTCATTCTCTGACAGCAAACCTTAGGATTAATGACCTAAACAAAAGTGATAAAACCATATGCAGCAACATAGGACTTTTGCTCTGCCTGAAAGTTTACAGTACATTTTGAAACAAACTGTTCTAGCACTTCTACTATGAAGAAGTGCTTGGAGTGTTTGTCATTAAGTTCTAATTGCTCTAATTGGTCAGGGATGTTTTCTATTAAACAGCTTCATTTGCCATTAGTGTTTAGCACAATTACAGGTTGGATCCAAATTTATTCGTACTTAGATTAGACTCATGGAAATCAATAGAATTAGTCATGATCCATTCCATAAAGAGTATGTTCAAACAATTGGATACAAGCCAATGCAAGCATTCTGTGATATGGTTCTTATCATCTTGCAAAGCAGTATAAATATTCTTCATTGTTAGTCCTGAATATTTACTTACATTTGAGAGGAAAACACATTTTATGATTCATACATCATCTAATTTTATTTTAAGCATCAAAATAAAGTTTTAAGATTTGGAATGAAATGCTTATATATAATATGACTGTCATGTCATACTACCTACATATATGAAAGAAAATCAAGTTTCGGGGGAAAAGAAAAATATGAGAAGCTGATTTTTTGAAAACACTTTACGTCTATGCTTATCAGATGTCAATAAAGGTGAAAAATTTTTTGCACAAGATTCATCAAACAAGGCACTAGAAATGTCAAGGTTAAAATCAGAAGAGTTTCATGACGTTAAAAGATTGTGATTTTTTTTTTCATTTATAAGCGCATTATCCAACAGTGGTTCTCAAGAATAAAACTAATTTACATTTAAAATAAGAGTATGGTCTACTCTTTAAAAGCACAGTGATAAACACACCAATTTGACAATTACATTAATATAGGTATTTGCATAATCTGTCTTCTACACCTGTTCTTAATTTGAAGCAGCTGCAGGACAAATCACATCACAATAATCTGAATGGGTAACTGGTTGTGCCATCCCATAATTTATGCACTCTAGCATTTTCCCTGAGGGTTATTTTTCAAAGCAGCATATGAAGGGTTTTTGGGGCAGGGTGGGGTGTTGTTATTGGTCAGACCACTTATATATAGCATTGATAACCAAGATGGAAATGACATTTAAGATGAGCTTTTTTGTTGTGCTTAGTTTTCCCCAACAGTGTTTTTTTTTTTTTTTGGCTTGAGAAACATAAAACTCAATATTATTACAGTTATTAGACAAACGTACTTCCTATGAAGTGCATTAAACTGAGGAAAAGCCAGCACATATCACAATTTCAGACTGAATAAAATAAGTTCTTGCAAGCTACACACTTTGAGTCATTTCTCTTTTGAAACAACTACTACTCGTAGCAAACGTTTTTCAAACATTGGGTGAATCCTATGTATGACCCTAGAGACCATGGTTCAATTCTCTGCTTGGCCATGAAAACTCACTGGGTGACCGTGGGCACGTCACACAATCTCAGACCCAGAAAATCCTGTGATAGTTCAACTTAGGGTTGCTAAAAGTTGGAAATGACTTAAGGGTACACAACAACAACAACAACAACAACAGTGCCCAATGTTGTTCCTGCTAACAAGTTCCATTAATTTCAGTGGGCTTACTCTCAGGTAGAATAACACTGGATTAGGTCACTGTGTTCAGATTTCAGTAAGTTTTGTTTTAAATAACCCCCCCCAAAACTAAAAAGATGTAGTATCAATGTTTTAATATTAATCCACAAACCCATATTTTTCAATAAATCTAGCATGTATCTAGCCAGAAAAGATTTCGAACCCCATCTCATTGGAAACAATTTCGAGCACTATACATTATAATACAACCTGAAAAAGCAAGTGGATTTACTCAAGCAGTTTTTAGTATGAAGCAGTCTTACAGGCCAGTTGAAAATGTTAATATGTACAAATAGGATTTCCAGAGTGAAAATAAGAGATGGCTCCTGTACCCTTTTAAGTTTGTGTAGAAGTGGAAATTTTAGCAGGTGTTGTTTGCTACCTGTAGCAAGGTACACCTGCTAAAATTTTCTCTTCTACATAATCATTAAAGGTACAACAGTCCTTTCAAGTTTTCAACCTGGTAACCCTATGTGCAAAAGAGAAAACACTGAGTTAGATGCCCATGGCAGCTCTACTGGGGGACTGGTGAACCAGGCTTCTGTTGGCCCATGGCCCATGAGCATATTTTTAAACATAAGTCCATTGTATTTCAGTACTGATTTCTAAAATTCTTATAACATTTAACTGTGCATTTTGTTCCAAACCTTCATTTAAATCCATATTTTGATCTGTTTTAAGCTTTGAAGAATTTCATCACAACTTTCTGAGAAGTGTAAAATGCAGCAGAAGACATTTCATACAGGACTTTGCAAAGAACAAATTATTCAAGAGTCCCCAATTCTTCCCTGAACAAGCTATGTAGAAGGCTCTATGTGAGAGCAAGTGCACAGAAATGAACCAGAGCCTAAACGCAAAGGTTACGCAATAGGATGAGTACCTTCTTACTCAGTCCTTTCTAGCTGTTTTACTAGAAAAGGCCTGTGATTCCTCTCTACAGCAGAGAGGGTAGGTTTTGACACTATGTAAATTACAGTTGCATAAAAACTGTTTCATATAATAAATTGGATTCACTGAAACCTGTTTAGGATTGCAGCCTGTGCCCAATTGAGATGACTGTTATTACATAATAGGACCTGTAGCAGGACATATGTCACAAATTCATATTGATGTGAGGTAACTGTGGCCCAAAGCTTCATGCAGCCAATGGTTTTTTTGAAAAAGACATAGATGTTTAAAAATAATTTACTTTCTGAAGTGTTACTGATGCCATTATGATAGAAGCAGCCTTGACAGTTAGTGAAAAATTATGTTCTCAGAGTACGCAGTGGAATATCATTAGCTAAGGAGATTAAGTGTGATTTAATAGCACTTATGTTAATGATCTATAAATGTTCTTAAAAAGCATATAAAGTCACAATAATTTGTTTTAAAAAACTAGTGTAAGAGCACTATGTAAGAAACTGTGAATTTCACATAAGATTAACAACACTGACTTAACTCTAAAATGTTCATTTCTAAAAGCTAGAAACCAAACTCACTGTCAAAAATGAACTCTTATATGCCTTTTAAAACAAAAGTACTATGCCTATACTGCCCTATGTATCTGCTCAGACGAGATCAAATCATGTAATATCCTGTAATCCATCGCATATCACATCTTTCCAAGTAGAAATTAGATCCTACTGATTTTAATAGAGTTTACTCCCAGGTTAGTGGGAACCTATGTTATACCAAGAAAAAAAATGTAGATCATACTATGCAATACCCTAAAAACTCCATATATTAAACTTTGCAGGTTTATTCCAAAGGTACTCCTATTTCCACTGATTCTCCGTGTGTCTTCACAGAAACACAAACTGACCCAGGTCTGTCTGAAACTGTTTATGACTGTATCCTGTTAAGAACAATAGGATTTAAGTCTTTTAGGATTAACTGATTCAATTTATTTCATGGATCCAGTAGATGCAACTGAATTTAAGGCCACATATTGCCAAGGAAGTGTCATGGGACTGTTAAGCTCAGTAACTACTAATTTTAACTACGCTGGGATCACTGAATCATTTCATGTCATTTCCATTACTGGAGACTAGGTGCCTTTCTGCACTACATTGTTATAGTACTATTATTCCACTTTCCACATCCTATGGAATCCTGGGCTTTGCAATTTAGAGAGGGGCATTTAGAATTCTCAGCCAGAGACCTCTTTGACCTCAGTAAACTACAAACTCCAGAATTCCACAGGATGTTGAAAGTAGAATAATAGCACTAGAACAGTGCAATATAGAAAGGCCTTAGATAGGGGCAGAGCCTCAATGTTCTATATTCATTTACAAAACGGCAGGTTGGTGTCAGCTTCTATGGAGATTATCGCAAAGATGATTTTGCCAGTTTATTTTGCGTCTCTCTCTTTAATGTATTAGATTAATGAAAAAGTAATCACTGGGAATCTTGGTGCTAATGAAGCCCAAGGAGCTTTTCGTTTTTGTTTTTCTACCTTTGTTTAGCGCAGTGATTTCTAGACTCTAGTACTCCAGGTGTTTTAGACTTCAACTCCCAGACATCCCAGCTGCCTTGCCCAACGATCAGTGATTCTGGGAACTGAAGTCCAAAACATCTGAGTTTGGGAAAGACTGGTTTAGCAAAACCAGTGCATACTTTACACATTTTTCTCAAAAAAAATGCTTTTTAATCTCATCAGCTGTACAAACCAATACAACTAAGCTGTGCTAAAATCTTCCTGTCTAGTTTATTATGCTCAAATTATGTAAACTAAGTAAACTAAGTTACACAACACTTTTTCCGATGAGAAATTATTCTTTAAGGGATATTGAATGTTTTCCTTGAACACTGACTATCAGGTCGATCTAAAGCTTCTAACTGAGTAAGGATTTCTTTGTGCTCAGTTGAAGTGAGTGAGTGATACTGCTGCTAGTGCAAAAGCCTTCCTTCTTTCTTTGTGCAGCAGAGTCCCTGAATGCAAACTGTAGTCTTTAGATTTATTGCTTCCAGTTGCAACCGAAGACTCACTTAAGGACACACACAGGTTCTACAAAAGTCAACACATTGACATGAATGACCATGGAACTGGGACAAAGAGTTCTCAACTTTGATGGATTTTATATGTTCAGTGAGGAGAGAATATCAATATCTAAATTAAGTATCTTGCAGAAGAACACAGCTAAAGGGCTACAGCAACTGCATTGCTGGATCAAATCAGAGTTCCATCTAGTCCAGGTTATTTAAGTCAATAAAGGGCAGCTAGAGATGTCCCTGAAAAGCCTTCTTATAGAAAGAAATATAATAAAAAGAATCACCACTCTTATTTTAGCTTCTTAACATCAATCAGTTGGAGGTATGGTGCTGCACATCTTATGGGGTTTCAGCTTTTGGCTGTCATTGTTAAAAATCACTGACAGACTCATTTACCTTCTGTAATCATTTTAGAAAGACATCTCCATACATTGTGGCAAATAACTAAAGGATTCTTTTAGCATTTTAAATAAGAGGGAATTTTTACACCGTTTTTAAAAAGGAAATTTAGTCTTTGGTTATGTTATAAATATAGAAATGTTAGTCATGACTTCCATTTTGCAGTTCTGTACTACTGTACTATTATTTTATATAAAGAATCCAGGCTTCCTCATTTTAGCAACTCATATGCCCCTCAGCTTTCACCTGAGAATGTGCAGTAACACCAGTGTCAGAGAGATGTCAAGATAGCAACTTTAAGGCAATGTGTCACTATCAGAAGTGTCAGCATTTTTAGAAAGTGTTAAGTTGCATTTCCACCTTATATTATATCTCATTCTACTTTGGTGTATGTTCAAAGATGTTCAAAGATTTACCATGTAATATTTCTATATCATAACCTTAACCAGTTTTCAACCTCCATTTCTTAGGGTACAATTTCCAACTTGTAGAAAACGTATCTTATTTTGCTAATGCAAATCCACAAAGTAAAGTTCCTTTAAAAAAAAAGCTTGCAGTAAAGAGAAAATAGCATTACATGGTATTACAAATCTAAAACAATTTTATGGAAATTTTAATAGAACAGAGGCAAAACAAGTAGAAGAACCAAATCAAGGAAGCATAAAACTATAATATATTAAAACAATGTTACTGTTACTGTGTCCCTTCAAGATATTTTCAACCTATGGTGGCCCTAACGCAAACCTATTACAGGGTTTTCCGGGTTTGAGAACGTGTGAGGTGCCCAAGATCACTGAGTAGGTTCCTATGGTAGAACACGGAATGAAACCCTGGTCTCCAGGATCGTAGCCCAATGTTCAAACTACTACACCATGCTGGTTCTAAAACAATATTATATCTACCTTTCCTTCCCTGACCAAAGCTTCTCTGGAGATCTCTGTGCTGAAGTAAAGTTCTCTTGAAACTTTTGGTAAAACAATGTTATACCTACCAAAAGTTCCAAAAGGACTTTAATTCAGCATAGAGATCTCCAGAGAAGCTTTGGACAGGGAAGGAAAGGATTATACATTCCAAACTATGGAACTAAGGGCTACCTCATAACAAATCTCCTCATTTGTTTCAGGACTAGGGATGTAAATCTCTGCTTATTTTGTTCTTGGATGTGAAAAGGTGAAATTTCAGAAGTTTTCTCCCTGATAGTTGAGAATACGAGAGTTTTTGAGGAATTTTTGTTTTGTTTTGTCTGTATTTTGGAAAGATTTTTGGAAAGATTGCACAAAAGGAGTTTTGTGAAAAAAAAACATTAATAAACATATTGTGAAAAATATTTTTGTTCAAAAACAAAACTTTTTATTGCTGGTGTTCTGTGCAGGGGGCAAGAAAATTTTGTGGCAGTTTGACAACATGTCAAGACACCCTTTCTCCCTAAGCATACGAAAATTTGTCAATATTCTTTATACACCTAGTCAGGCATCTTCTAAGGTTGCTTTACTACCCCCTCTGCCTGACTGTGGGGTGTGACAAGACCCACATAAGACAAGACTCAGGGGTAGTGCCTGACTGGTGAAACTTTATTCCAAGGAAAACTTCATTCCAATGTACATGGCAGTTTAAATTCTTCTGTTTCAAGTGGCCTTAAGAATAACAGATAATTGTTCCAGCAGGATATCTGGTTCTTATTGTGTTGTATTTTATTTTATTGGTTTTGTTTTATGGCATTGCTCTCTCCACCTTTTTTAATATATCATTATCATATTGTTAAACTGTCTCATAGATCATGAAGCATTATGAAGTGGGAAATAAACATGATCTAGAACAGTAGTACTGAAACTGATAGTCTGTGGATCAGTGTCAGTGCACAAGGTGTTGTCTGAGAATCCATGGCAAGTTTTCAGGAAAGAAATATTTGTATCAATGGGCACTAGTATGGTGCCAGTCCTTGGCAAACTGAGGTAAAAACCCTGCCGTCACACCGCTTAAGAAGCACTGATCTAGACGTTAATGCAGCAGATGTTGGCCATCAACAATTGTTAGATCAACATATAGCTTCCCCATCTAGTAGAACTCTATCTCATTATCACAATGTTTGACATCTCTCTACTTCTTAGTAATCAGTGCTGAGGAAGAGAGACAGACAAACACAGAACATTGTGATCTCCTATCATGAAATTCTAGTGGATACTATGGAGAGAGAAGGAGACTCTACATAGACTGTTGCCATTTTTGTTTATTTGTAATAATCTATTTACTATTACATGGAGAGGTCCTGAATATGTAAAATATGAATTTATAGATATCCTTTTGGCTGTGGCCATTATTATGGAGTGATAGAAATAAGCAGCTACCACTACTGATTAGAAACCAAGAGAAAAGAGCTCTTTGGTTTTGTTTTGTTTTTCCTGACAAGCACTAGAAGGCAAGTGGCAGCTGGGGTGTAATTCTTTGCTAAGTTTCTTCCTGAAGGAAGCAAGAAGTAATTTTTATCATCTTTCTTCCCACTTCAAGGAAGTCTTCATAAAGCAAACAGTTTTCAAAGCCTATTTGCAATTCAGGACTTATTCTGTGCAAGATTCGTATGTGGGTTGTTCTGTCCCTCTCCCCCGAAAACCCAGTGTAATATTTCTGCATATTTCCATGCAGAAATATGATCTCCTGTAGAGAAAATGCTGTTTTCTGCATGAAAAATGTTGTTTTCTATGCAAATCAACCACATGCAGATTTTCTGAAGAATAAATATCCAATCACAGCATTTTCTGTGAAGGAAATCATATTTCTACATAGCAATTTTATTTTCTGCACATAAAATGCTGTTTCCTATGCAAAACAACCATAGCAGATTTTTGTGCACAGTAAGCCCTGAACTGTGAGGATTTTCATCAGTCCAGGATTATTCTTGCCAAGGTTTCCCGACAGTCAAAAAACAAGTTTTTTAACCATTTTGCTAATATTTCTGAATATTCTTTCTGTTCCCAGTAATGGCACATACCTTACATAACAAGTATCACATAGGTCAAGGTGGTTAACTTCTAGGGGCTCGGGGAGCTGCAACAGCTTCTCTGGGGACCGTGAAAGGCCACTCCTGCTCCCTATTTTTTGGCCAAGACATTAGCCAGTCATACTTAAAGGCCCCTTAGCCATTAAAGGACATGTGGTGGTGGAGGACTCTGGGCCTTAAGGATCAAAAAAAGCTTCTCACCAAAGTGGAATGACTTCTGTTTATTACTGGTTTTTAACCTCTGAGCCCAAAACAGGGCTTGGGTAAAAAAATGTTCTGAATTCTCCATATAACACTCCCTCTGAGAGACCAACTGGCCAAGTGTAACCCTCCCCCACTTCTGCAGCACTCAGTTTGTGGCCATAGCTATAAAAGGGAGGGATGGGAAGTAGACTATGACAGTAAACAGACAGCAAATACAACTCAGGAGGAGAACCATAAGGCCATAACTTTATTATTTACAGCTGTATAAGGCATGCCATAAAATGGAGCACAATCCAAATATTAGACAGGCTTGTCCCTCAGCAGGCGGGCTGGCGGTTTAGCTTGTCTAATATCTGAATTGTGCTTCCTTTCTTTTATGGCTGTGAGTGCAATTATGGAGTAACAATTTCAGACTCCATGTGGGCATTGGCCCTTGTGAAGTCTTCTTGCTACCCATGTCAGAAAGCCCCCTGACCCTCAGCTAGTCCTGAGACTCTGTTAGCCTGCACCTCCCCACAAGCTTCCTTAAGGTGATCTCCCAGATTGGGAATAGGAATGATGGACATGCACTCATCTCATCAGAAGCAAACAAATATCAAAACTAGTTGACAAACAACAAGTGGACAACTGCTCAATTTAAGGGAGAGAATGTTGAAAGTAATTTACCAGCTAAATGATGGAAGAGCAGCCAGAGAGCAAAACAAATACACCCCCAGTGAATCCTATGATTTCAATGTGGTCTGGGGAAAGTTCCCTCCTCCACAGCAATCGACTGGTTTGCTGATTGGACAGCTTCCCTGGAGCCTACAAAAATGGAACGCAAGCTTCTGGGAAGGAGACAGATCCGGAGGTTGAGGATGACAGTTCCCCTGCTTGTGGTGCTGCTCAGGCAGCTGGCAAACAGGCCTCCGTTGGTCATGGCTACTGCAACTCACAGGACTACTCCAACAGGTGAATGTTCTCAGAAATTGTTGAGAGATCCTGGAAGATCAAAAGACAACACTCTTTCTGTCTTTCATTGGGTACATGTTGTCAGTCAAGTCTGAAGCTAGACTAAAAAAGGTCCAGATAAAAGGTCTGTTTTCTTCAAAAACGTCTGAAACTGCCTAGCCACCACATGCTCAAGCACCTTGACTAATACTGGCAACAGGCAGTACTTTTCACCCACCTCATGGCCTTTAAAGGGGTAGGCATACTATAGCCTCTTTCAAACGTCTCATTACGCCCCGATATAATAAGGCATTTACTATCACATGGACCTACTCAGTAAGTTTGACTCTATGAGATAATACCAACAGGAGCGCCCCATTCCTGTCACTTCTTCTATGAGTTACCCCACCCCATGTGTAGGGACAATATACAATGCAGCAGGTCAATATAACTGCATTTCCCACAGTGCTATATCAACTTCAGTATAAGACTTCCAAAAACTGACTGCCAGAAAGTTTGACTGTGGTTCTAGTGAAAGGCAGCTTAAGAATTGGATAGTTTTCAGTAGAGAGGTGCCGGTAGGAAAGCAAAATAATCTTCTTCCCGCACAACACAATTGTCCAATGTAGCCACCAACAAGGTTTCATAACCTCGTAGGTTTAACCCCACAATATACACGATCCCTGCCTTAGCCATGGAAACCCACTGGATGATCTAAGGCAAGTTACAGTCTCTTAGACTCAGAACAGATCTTGGCCAAAAAAAAAAAACCCCTCTGTGATAAGTTAACTGTAGATAAGTCAGAAATGTCTTAAAGACACACAACAACAATAATTCATAATGAAAAAGTGAAGAAGACATACAGCAGGGAGTACATAGCCAAACACAAAACTGTAGCTGCTAAACCAATGCAGTGAAGAAATATATTTTAGGCCCTTATATTCCTACTAATTAATTATTAAGTAAAGGAAGAGAGACTCAGGTAGCCACCCACTGTAACAAAAGACTACAGCTTGAAGCAAACAGTAGTAGTGCTTGCTAACAATACCAGTAGTTCTTCATATTGACAGCACATTCTTACACCAGTTATACAGTAATGTCTTCTCATCATGTACAGCAGGAAGATGTTTTTAATTTATTTTTAGTAGACCACAGACCCATTCATACTTCCAGACAGCCTGCACAGAGCAGCCAAGGTCTCATGGTAAAATGCGTCCAAAGGCTCTGTTTATGTGAACACCTCCATGAAAGTACAGTTATTCCAATGTACTGCTATCACTATGGAAACAGTTGTGTTGATGGCAACAACATGATGCCAGTGATTGACACAAGCGAAAATGGTCATTTTTTCTTGCAAGGAAAGGACTGAATTAAGGACCAAATATTGAGGAGTACAAATTCTTTTTTTCTACCAGTTCAGTTTTTAAATGCTGGTTTCAGCAACCACAGTAACAAAGTAGAAACACTATTTAATAAGCAACACTTCATTTTGCTATGGTAATTTAATTTTCCCCATTTCCTTGATCAATATTGTGAACACCCTAGTTGAACCGCATGGGGGGGGGGAAGCCTACTAACTAATTCCTAACATGGTAATCAAAACTAGATTTTCCAAAGAACGTGTCAGTCGAGTTGCTGTGCCTAGAATGATTGACTCAAGTGTGAGCTGCTACATAATGGCAACCAGATATATGTTGCCTATCCACTTACACTACAAAGTCATTACTCCTCAATAGCTATGTAACGCTAAAGCACTGGAGCAGACTGGAATTATATGCTTCTATTTGCAAGTAACTATTTTTGTCATTGTGTCCACATGAATCACTGCAGTAAGTTTCCACAGTAATCTCTCCATATTCGCTAGGGTTAGGGGCACAGGATCCCCCTGAAAGTGAAAAAACCATGAATAACTCTGAACACTCCCAAACCATATTTAACAGACAAAAAAAAGTATGATCAGCATATTCAACTCACCATTAATTCTTCTGAAGCATCAGGGTTCCTTCATAAGGCTGAAGTGGGTGGCTGGTGGGGCTTACTGTCACCCCCACTGCTACCCCACACCATTTTAAAGAAGGACATGCAAGCCTCATTCGCAATTTCTCAGTCTCATGAGGCTTGCGGGCCCTATTAAAAGTGGCATAGACAGACAGCAGCGGTGACAGCAAATAATCTATGAATAATCAACCCTGCAAAAATGAAATCCACAAATGTGGAGGGCTGACTGCATTTAAGGTCTGAAGCTGTCTTGTTTAGATAAACTATGTGTAAACTAACCACAATTTCTCTTGTTTTGGATATAATGACAAACCATTGCTAGTTTAAAACAGAAGACAAGTGCTTCTTTTCACAGCTGTTCTACAAGGGAGGGGCATATAAGCCTGCGACATGTCCAGCTTATTCCTGTAGCACTAAACTATAGTACCACTAAACAATTACTTAGTACTATGTCCAAATAAAGTCAATATATGTTGTGATAGATGTACATCTTCATCATTTTTTATCTGTACACATAAACTCCCTGTGCATGCTCCTCAAGACCATGCATGTTTTCTAGTTTTCCCTTATATTTAATATCTGTATTTTATTCTGATCCTTTTTCCTTTGAAAATCATTAAGTATATTAAAAAAGACTAAGAACTTATGTAAATAGGATGATTATCTCTTTATTCTTAATACTCAGTAAATTATCTGCAATTTTTTTTTTTTTTTTTGCAAGAGGTTGGTTTGTGATTTTCAAAGCATTTAAAATATATATACATGTGTCTTCAACTAATTTTCTTGGCCCTGTTGGCTAATAAAATAAACACCAAGTAATTAAACATATAGGTACATTTAGCTTCCCTAACATCAACTTTTATATAATGATTGCTTCAATTAAGCATTCATGCTAAACAAACAATGCTTGCTTTAACAACCCAGTATTCCATACAGCTTGATATTTGTACAACACATTTGGTACACAAAGAGCTTAACCCTTCACTTTCAGGAGTCATGATTTCCTGACACATGACTCTCAATGCAAAATGTGTAAGTACCAACAACAGAGGAAACAAAGCTTCTGGTGATGACAGGTCAGTTGGTTTACCATCGGTATATTGACTATTATAGCAAGAGACATGTTATCAGAAGGAAAGACAATGATCCAGATATAACAAAGCAAAGTTGATGATGCAAACAATTTTTAAAGCAAATACGCAGATCATATAGAAACATTTCTGTAATTCATTGTCCAAATAGTTGTGTTACTCGGCTTACAGTGGGATGGAAATTAAGGCAGAAGGAATTCAGCTGTAAAGTAGTAAGCCTCCCACAACCTGTGATGAGCTAAGTAAGAGGTGGTCAGAATTGTAGATGACACCCAATTATTCTGGACAGAGATATCCCAGGGGGGAAATGAAAATATACATTGATAGTACCTGGACCAACAGAGTCTAAACTGACTATGACTAATCAGGAAAAAGATAGAGATCTGGTATGGATAACGCAAAGAAGCATCAATTCAGTGTAGGGCAACGGTGAAAAAGTTAGGAAGGAATCTGAAAAAAAAATCCAACAACTATTGTAATGAATTAGTGTAAATCAATTGAGCAGCCTCATTTGGAACATGGTATACAGTCCTAATCCATCTAATCTCAAAACAGAAAAGCTGGAAGAAGTACAGATAAGAGTAAACAAAATACTTAGAGGATGAGAGTACTGTCCCAACATGTAAAACTAAAAAGTGGGACTTTTTAGCTTATTTTTAAAAAGGCCACTGATAGAAACCACAATATACAATTACCTAGTGGAGAGATACAGAGCAGTCAGTTAAATGCAAAGTCTGTGTTCACAAATAGTATGTCTCTGGTGGTGAAGGACATCTAGATAGACAAGATGGGACTCACGATGTTAAATTATACAGATCTTCGGTCTGATTCAACAGGCCTCTTAATATGTTCTTATTATTCAGCATGCTATCTAGGAGATTTGGGTGGGTGCATACCTTTAAAAGTTGCATAAAATATGGCATAACGGCTAGACAGATGCTAGAAGAAAGCTTGAGGATAAGGAACACTGTACTGGTAGAGTTCTGTAGGCAGCATCACTGTAATGATTTTGATGTACATCATTCATACATGGAAATTCATGCATATAAAACATCTAAGGGAAGTTGAGTGTGAACCATACAATGTACACCATTTCTCAGGATTGTTCTTGTATATTCCTAGGCTTCCTTTTCTTATGAAGTAAGTATGAGGACTCTGGGAAGAGGCAATTTTAATAAATTAACAGTTCTGCTGCAGCCCCACTGGAGGGATACAACTTTTATTGGCTTTAGCTGATAAATGTTGGAATGGTTAGCACTAGCCAAAAGGAGACTCCCTGTTCAGAGAAGGGATCTCAATTTGAACTGTAGGAAATGAAGGTAGCAGAAATATACCCAATGACTTAGGGACTTTGTAGTTTGCCTCATCACAGTGACTTTAGCTTCATTTGGATTGAGCAGGTAAAGAAATTCCTAATGATATTCCTCTAGCTAACTGTTCCAGGACTACTGGTAAAGGAAAAAATGTGTGTAAATTTCAAGTATCTATAGAGAAGATTGTTACTATCAAAATATGGTATATTTTCCAGCGTTCAATAAGGAAACAGAACACTGAGGCTTTAAATATTACATAATGTGGAATTGCTCTTGTTAGAAGCTGAGTCAGGCTAAGTCAGACCACTACTCTATCTGGTCCCATATTAGCTACCACAAATAGTAACAGCTCTCTAGAATTTCACACTGGCTTATTTCTCAACCTTATCCGGGGATACCAGAAGGGTTTGAAACCAAAACCTTCTGCAT
Source organism: Iguana delicatissima (assembly GCA_948472985.1). Classification (NCBI taxonomy): domain Eukaryota; kingdom Metazoa; phylum Chordata; class Lepidosauria; order Squamata; family Iguanidae; genus Iguana; species Iguana delicatissima. Next base: position 838,933 of record CAOKZL010000227.1, read on the forward strand.
GTAAAACATATACTCTGCTACAGATACACAGTTAACTTATCCCAATGGCACATTCAATTATTTTTCCAATGGGTGGATATTCATATCCAATGAATATCTTTTTAAAAAATCAGAAAGTTCTTATGCTTTGTATCATACATTTTGCACATTCACACACACACATTTGACAATGCTTAAGAAAAACTCTCCAGTGAACATGTAGTTTATAAGTACAGCAACTTTTTCACATCACACAATATACACCAATTACTTATTAAATTCAGGAAAGTTTAAAATATGTCTGTGTTTAACAGGAGAAGTGCCAAGAAATAAAACTTTAATAAATACTGGGTGACTGCGTATCTATATTCAGAGATTTCAAAGCTAAGCTTTATGTAAGTGTAAAGTTAAGCTCTAAAAGTTCTATGAAGCCTTAACACTTGCCAGCAAGTTCATCTCTTGCTATTAGTTTACTATCAGCAATGCCATGCTGCACCCTAATGGGAACCATGATTCAGTCTTCCAAAATATATCTGTAGCCTAAAATGTATATTAGTTTATCTACTTTCAGTGAATGGGCAACACATGTTACCATGCCATTAAAACAAATGTCATGAACATCACAAACATGCTGCTTTCAAAGGGCACAGACTTTTTTCTAGAAATATCTTTGGGTTTTGCTTTAGGCATGTATTTTTCAAAATACAGAAAAAGTTTCTAGTGTTGTTATGCTAGTCCTACATCTGTCAAGATGTAAAGGAACATTTCTCTTACAGTCTTTTTCAACCAATGGGTTTGCCAATATAATCAAGGTGCATTACATGCTAGAAAATAACAAAACTATGTATAAAATGGAACTCACAATAAAATAAATACCACATTTATATAAATCAGCTCTCCTTTTAAATCAAACCATGGTACACTCAAGAGATGTGAAAGCAAACATTACCTAATGTTTCACATTTGCTTGCTGATGTGTGAGCCAGGTATAAAGTTTTATTAGGGTTTTTTTTTTATTAGACATATAATGCAGTTCCACTCTGTCTCCATTTGCCAGATCAGTCAATTGTGCCAAAACAGAGGAAATTAGAAACACATTAATGTGAAGCTGTTAAAGATTCTGATAGACTACACTGGTGCTCTTAGTTTATTTCAGTAAACTGAATAGTAAAACCCACTTTCTTCTGAATAAGTCTCACTTAGTTCAGTGAAGCTTATTTCCAGAATAAAATGCTTAACATTACAGTCTATGCACCTTTACTCAGACCCATCGTACTTGAAAATGTACGTGTTCTTAGGACTGCAGTATAAGATTGTAGTAATTCTACAGTTGATTTTTAAAGGTTCTTTTATATACCATTCTATCGATACTGATGTGAACAGAACTTTTGACACAAGACAACTTTAAATTCTACATTGAAAAAAAAAGGAGGACAGTTGTTCAGTGACCTGTGAATTTGGCTACGTACAAACTAGAGAACACTGGATATAAATTTCTACCACACAATGAAGCACACAAGCCTGTGTATTAATAGTCAATGTCAGAAATACCAAAACATCAAAGACTAGTTATCAAAACCTCTATATATACTTTATAATTGAAAACTATTTTGTACTCAGATTGGAACTCTCATTATTTTGGAAACATATACATGAAATATATTAGAAAAATGTCATATTGTTCATTCAAAAAAAGCACACCTAACCTTTGAATCTGAAATTATATACTATATACTTTATACACATGAGACTAAAACATTTTGACAATTAGTTTATAAAGTTCTGTCTGATAACAACTCCTAGAACAAACTTTTTATATGCTGTTTCTTTGTTTTCAAACCAGCCACATATTTATACCTATACCAGTATCTACAAAATACACAGCTAATGCAGCAATAAAAAACAACTTTGAACAAAATAGTTCATATTTTTAAAGTGAAATATTACAATGTGATTCAAATATTCCTATAGCAAAAAGAGAGAGATCAGTAGAATTATCAGTCGGATTTCCTTAGGATTAGAATTTAGTAAACTGTATTTACCTTCTACAAACAACCTTATCATATAAGGCACTTATTAATTTGAACGGCTACTTAAAAACCCAAAGGAGACTTCAATGTCTCTATTCATATTATTTCTTTTCCCCTTATTTCTCAATTAATGATGCAAGTGCCACCCCATTTGTTTCATGATATCACTCTACCAAACCTATTCCTCCACAGGTCACATTTGGACATCACAACAAACCATAGTTTATCAGGATGGGAGCAAGCTGCCAGGACCTCCAGGTAATTTGCTCACCATCTCCTTTCATAATCCATGGTTTGACAATGGCTTGTTTCAAACAATCTTTGGTTAAGATTAGTCATAGTTTGTTAAGTCCAGATGAAATTAAGTGAAAAGCTGAAGTTAATAAAAAAAACAGTCATATTACAGACGAAAAAAGGGAGTGCATGAGCCCCAGACTCACCATAGTTTGTTCTAATCACAATAAGCCATGGTTTATCATTTGAACACATCTTTTTGTTTATTCTTATCCAACTGCATCCTTCTTTATTATCCCTGGGATAACAATTTCTAAATTCATTTTAACCTCTTATTTCTTCAAAGGCTAAACAAGAAGTTAGGGCCGTTTTGGATGCTACATTTTATTGAGTATTGCAGACGCAACACTGGCAAAATTAGGGGCTCTTTACTCACATCTTTCTTCCTGAAACAACAGCAAGGCTATCATCTCCGGTGGAGAGTTCAGAGGTCCAAAGAGCAACACAGTGATCTGTGAATGACCCAAGATAATCAGCAACCAAGCTTCCACATACTTATGGAACCACTGGAGTAAGGTGGTATTTCACCTAGCCTAAGTGTGAATTGCTACACCCAGGGCTCTGAATCCTTGTGCTTACGCATTCCTAGCACAGAAGTGTAAAATACCACACTGAAAGGGAATCAAAACTATTCATAGTTTGTGACAAACATCCTTCTTTCTATCAGCAAATTTCCAGGATTACATGGGAAAAAGATTCTCTTATTAATTTACACTGTCCTCACCCATATGTTGAGGCTATACAGCATTCAGACATTTGGAGCATTCCTGTGACTATTCCAGGTAAGAGACAAAGGTAGCAAAAAAAAAAAAAAAAAAAGGATTAATGGTTCTGAAACCAAGGGAAATAATGATGCCAAAGAAAATTGGAGAAGTGAATATTTGCACAAGTGTTTTTCAGGGTGTGTGACTGTGTGGAAATCTATGCTGCCAAGATTGCTTGGTTCACTCCAAAACTGAACCTAGAAAATATTTATTCTCCTCTAGTAAATATGTTATTTTCTTGTCCCTCTTGGGGGGGGGGTCCCACATGAATGTTGTAAAAATTATTTCTGCATGATAGCATTCCATGTGGCAGCTGTAATCACAAAAACAACTTCTCATGTAGTGCAATCCAACTGCATGGGCACTCTCCATGCCATTAGCATTAGCCATCTGAAGTGGCCATACAGAGTCTCCTGGCAATTGGGACTGAACACAGGGTTAGCAAATTCAACCATTTCAAATGCCACATGAAGCACAGTCAGGTAAAAAAAGTTTTTGGCAGCCTGTACGTAGAGTCTGTAATGTTGCAATCCTGCTTTTAACAAAAATAAATCCCAGAATATAGTCAGATGGTTGTGTAGAAACTGTGCTATCACAATGAAACCCTTCTGTGTACTTATGAAAGGAACTAAATAAACGTAAGGTTGTATTGAAAAAGTAACATTGTCTGTATTTCCAGATACATATATGCACCCTTTAGGAACTTTTAAAATATCAGCCATGAAGTATCTAATATTTGGTTCAAGTAAGACATGTCAAAACTCCATTCTTTTTCCTAAAACATTTAAAAACATGTGTTAAAAAAAACTTGAGAAGTTTTTACATGTATAAACTCCACACTTTTTCTATATGAGTAATAGCTACAACACATAACAAAAACCTTTGTTATAGACTTTAACACCCTCTTAGGAATGGGAATTCTTCTGCATACAACTAACACAACAAAATCCACTGTTCTAACAGCACAAGAGTGTTTGCGTACACAGATAGCTGTTCTGAAAGCTTTCCAGCTATTGAAAATCTTTCACTTGAGTATAATCTATTTAAAGAAGGGAATGCACAAAAATGCACACAAACCTGTCTAGTTATCTGTTGAAAGATTATTTCTATAATGGCTATTAGAAATCTCTGCAACCTTTTAAGCCTCTACAAGCTGTTATAAAAGGGTTTTGACCCTCACATAATGATTTTTTTTCAATTAATTACAGTATCAAATTGTAAGTCAAAATGTTTTGTAAAAATAAACATAGGCAAGAAGGTATCAACATGCAACTGTGCACATATATCTTAGGTGTTCATAAGTGCCCTTCCTTAGCAATAAGGTTTCAGATGCAAAGATGCTTTACTAACCTGTAGTGGTCTCTGTTTATCACTGCTCTTAGGAGATTTCAACCCACTTGTCTGTTGCTGTAAAAGCAGCTGTCTGGCTGCCTGCAACGCCTGAAAGTAAAGGCAACATAGAAATAAGTATTTCAAAAATGTTTCACTAAAAATGTGATTGCTTGTAACTTACCTAATGTTAACATTCAAGCAATATTTGGCCTCTCCTACACAATTTGGAAACATCAAACTTTACATCTTCTTTAAAACGCATGAAGAAAAATCCACAGCAAAGACTTCTGCCAGGTATTGTGCAAAAAATATATATGTGTAACAAATCCTCAAGGAAATAGTATTAATTTATATAAAGTGCTTGAAGAGGAAAAATCATAAACCGCATCAATAGCCTCATCTCCACAAGGAACTTGTCTTCAGCTAAAATGCTCACACCCTTGTAAATCATCATTCAATTTGCATTTTCATATTACAGTTTTAAGCAAAAGCAGTAGACTTCAAGTGTTACCGGAAGCTGTAATTAAATTTGACAAATCAACATCAGATTATCTTGAAAGCGAATTAATAAGGATATTCATTGAAGATTAAAAAATACTTTTTTGTACTTGTAATTCAAGGGGAAACCTCTCGTTTGACAAAATAAAGTGGAGTTTTAATGCCAAATAAAATTAAGTGGCTTTCATTTGCATTTTTAGTAAACTCCGAGAACAAAGAAACCACTACTTAGCCAATCAGCTTAGCTTCTATGGGTGATAGCATTGCAATCAAAATATAGCTTTAAAAAAATCTTTTCATTTGAATGAGGCAAAGTAACACAATAACTGTACAGAGAGACATTAATTATTAGAAAAAGAACTAACTTTAAAATGTGGTCTAAAAATGAGAAACAACTAGTAAAGACCATAAAGAAGTTTTTGGTTTTAAAACAAATCTAACCATCCTTCAAAACTGACCACAAGACAGCCAAAATACTATTTAATTTCCTCTTCTACTTCATGCCAAATTCAGTGAATTGGAACTTTTTGATACGAAACTACTAAACTACATCTTATTTATTTTACAGAATAATGGTGTACGGAAAAAACTATCTACAATACATAGGACTTACGATTCAACCGTATTCACACTAAAATTGCCACCAAGCTGATAAAGAAAGTATAGTTTTTATTAGAGTCAAATGAGCTGGTTTTTAAGGTAGTTTCCAGTATCCATGACAACAGTTGCTTTGACAAGATGTGCATATGGCATTACACTGCCAGCTGGTGTGAACAATGTTTGAACTACTGCATTGAGATGCTGAGCAAACAGAAAAAGTTGCCACGTCTTAACCCTCAGGGAAAGCAGTCATCCCCTGATCAATTATGAAAAGACAGAGAGAGGGCTGCTACAGTCTGGCTCCATGCAAGTTTTCTGAGAAGGCAGGCAGACACAGCAAACCAAAGTAAACAAACTGAATGCACTATCACTAGCTCCTAAGAACATAGATTTGTCTCCTTGTAAAAGGCATTGGTACAACTCTGAAGAACATACTTTCAAGCATAGGTACAAAGATACCCACAATGATTGCAATGCCCCCCTTTTTTCTTTGTGTTTTAAGATTCTCAAGTACCTTCAAGCCAGCACAAGCAATACATAGATACAACATTCTGAATTACAGGTGGGATGACCAGTTTTGTTATCAAGCCTACCAAAAAAGACATTTTAGTGCCCCAGAGTCAGCTTTTGAGCAGAACAAGACTTACAAGGGAGGCATTTTATGACGCTATCATCTCAAGAGTTTTAAATAACGTCTCTGAGTCGCAGCCGTTTGTCATGTACAGGCTTTTTTTTCTTCTTCACAGACAAAAACAGCCGAGACAAAAAATTATCCCAAGAGATCCATTCTATTTTGTCTCACACAACGTAGTGGACTGAGAGGAAAACAAACATGAAAAACCTGCCATTTTGTGAGGGAAACATGATGTAGAGAAGTCAATGAGACTGCACAAATGAGAAACACACACACCCTACATACTCCCTTAAAGATGGGAGGGTAGCAAATGCTTGCTTGCATGATTCTGTCCAGAAAGGGCCAAGCAGAGATAAAGATGTCATGAGATGCACAACTGGAAGGACGTGGTACAAATATCCACAGGCAGCTAGACGGACCAAAGACCAAAAAAGAATGCAAGGAAACAGGTCTAAAAATCTTGCTCCTCACAAAAAGTATTCCTATTATATAATGGCCTAAACCATGTCGTTAGTCCAGACTAGAGTAGACTCACTGAATTTATGGGAGTTAGCTACATATTGACTCATCTTTTAATAACTGATTGAATGGGTCTATAGTATTTAGTGCTAACCTACAGCTAGATAATCTCTGAAACAAAGAGAATGTCATGGTATGTATCCAGGACATGGAACAAAATTTCTACCAAATTCAAAGTGTGGTAGCCCTGTGACATGCATTGGCTTAATGCTCATCACTAGGGTGTACAATGGACAACATGCAGGAACTCAAAGAAACAATGAGTCTGAAGAGATTTTGCACAGTAGTAAAGTATTTGATCCTCAACAGAAGAAACAAGTGTGATGCACAGAGTTGCTACTTAAATGGATGCATTTTGGGGGCATGTGTAGTACATTGAACAGCTTCAAATGTATACACACAAAGGATAGATGTAAGTATTGATGAACAGCTGGTTCAGAGATCAATGAGCATTCCAGAAGTATATGGTGAATAAACTAGGAAAATACGAAGGGATAATAGTGCAGTAGTACTCCAATGCAGAGATATAACATTTTCTGAACAGAGATGTTTACTGTATGTGGTCAGGAAGCTCAGCGTAGTTACAGTGTGGTGACAACACTTGTAGAACCTTACTTCCATAGTGGACTAAATTCGGCATGAAATGTATTTTTCATCAGTTTACAACTGGAAAAAAGGTATGCTAAGAAAAGACCTACTGAATGTTGCCGTCATTCAGCTGAAGAAGCCATGTCCACTGTTAGTTCTACGGTAGGGTAATAAGATAAAAGCAGTAGTCAGTGCGCCACGTAAGGGACTTCTGCTTGCAGCAATGACATCAGTATCCATGTAATGTGGACTGACAGCCTATAGAGTGGCTGGCAAAAAGAACAGGCCTTTTTGCCCACAATGCAATTAATACCAGGTCTATCTGCAAATAAATTTTAAAAATAGCTGTTTTAGAGTTTATGTCTATTACCTAATTAGGAGGGTTCACAACAGGAGTTTCATTTTATTTGGAAACAACAGTGCTGGTATTTTGAGGGACAGAGGTATTTGGACATACAGCATTTTTATCTCCCAAAATTTAAAAAAAAATGAAATTCACATGGGATCAGAAAATACCCAGAAGTCACTGAATGCCAAATATAACTCAGCAGAGGCAGGGGGCAACTACAGACGTGGGACTCTTACCACTCCTGCATACACCCCAGGAAGCCACACTGGCACATCTAATACTACCAGAAGTGATGCCACAACACTTCTTTCATTTTCATTTTTTAAGCTTATCGGGGAATATTTGGGGCATCTGGATGGCTTGAAGATTTGTGGGAGCAAAACTGCTGCAATTTTCTTGTTTTGACACCTGAACGGTGGGGTTTTGGGGGAAAATATTGCCCCAAAACTTTGAAAAATATGAGGGGCTTGTAGGGCCTGCAAACTGTGGCCTCAATGGTTGAATGCAGCCCATGGGCCACATTTTGTCCATCACTGCAAGAAAGTTTTAGAAAGAATTCTACTGATCCTTTAAAACTCTCTATGAGTTTTAGGAAGGATTCTACAAATAAAGCTTGCTAAACACAGAAAGGTTTTATGAATTTCTGAGCCTAAACAAAGGCCTACCCTAACTGATTCATTTAGAATAAAAGAATATTAAGCTCATATTTACTTATAACAATCAGTGAGACAAAATTAATTTGGGATTCAGCTGCACAACTAAAGTTTCCAGGTGACAAATCTACTATGGGGTTTGAAAGCAGCATGAAGGCCTACAGAGTGAAACTTACAGAGGCTGAGACCACTAGTGGTTCTCAGAGAACTGCCCATTTCATATCTCTTACCTGGCATTATGTTTCACAGAAATACCTGGTTTCCAGATCAGAAGGCAGCATTAAGAGTGTGCATGCACATGTACACACACACACACAATACTCTGTGTTCTTCATTTCCATTTTTAGCTTTCTATTGAATTAACCATAGCTTACTGGTATTGGAGTCTACATTGACTCTTTTGGAACCTGGTAGGGTGACATCATTCTTCTGCTGACAAAGTTGTTGCTGAAATCCCACTTGTGAGGATCAACAGCATCAGAGTCCTAACAGAAGATGCCAGGGACCTTTTTGCATATTAAGTCTTTATACTATTAGTGAGCTATAAGCTCAGGGAAATATATTTGGATGTTGAAGTGTAGATGTTTTAACAAAATATCTCCTCAGTTTTATTAATGGGCATCTTTTAAAATGGCAACTAACTGAATTACGTCAGCCATTTTATCATATAGTGGAGATTAAAGCAAGCACACAGGAAGAGAACATCAAATCAATTTAGAAGATTTAACCAAGAAGGAAATATCATTGGAATCTATTCTTAGGTTGTATATTACAGATTCTTGTTTTCCTCTGTATGGTCTGATGTTTCCAAACTACCATTCAATAAACACATCAACAGTTGTTAGGGTTTTTTAATCGACATAGCTGCTGATACTATTTGACCTTAGGTGAATTTACAATATTCAGCTCTACTGGTTCATTTACACTATTATAAGTTAGCTGCGCGACTTATCGGGCAGCACATTTGCGGCTTGGGCTGGCTACGGTGGTGGTGCTGCCTCCACAACGTCCCCCAGGGCTGTTCAGTTGGCCTGCCATGCCATGCAGCTTCCCAACCACGTGCCCAGCCCTGCTGGGTACTTCCTCATACCCAGCAGCCTTTGCACAGCTGGAAAAATCTCAGCCAATCAGTTCAAAACTGCTGGCTTGAATTGACTGGCTGCTTCTGCCTAGGCCAGAGCTCTAGGAAGTTTTCCCTCTGGTCCAGGTATTTTGTATTTAGCTAGGCTCTCCTCTCCCCAGAACTCAGTTCCTTTCTGCATGTCATCCCTCCCACCCCCGCTTCCTTTTCTTTTGTTGTATCCTGTGTACTGTAGTTAGGTTGTGTCTTTGCCTTTTATTGTCACAACTTGTAAAGCGGTTGGCATGGGTCCTGGATCCAGGTCTGCTATATCCCCAGGTCACTGAGGCCTGGGGATGGAGGTGGTTGCCAGGAGGGCAGGGTCGGCAGCGGGCACATGGCACGGATTGGGTGTCTGCATCCCTGCACTACTGGGGGGTCAGGTGGTTTTGGCCTTACTCCAGGCAGTCCTGACTTCGAGTTTTCAGTCTCATTGGTCAACAGGTGGGTTGGCAGATGCTGGGATCCGGACCCACGCGCAATCCAACCCTGTTTTGCTGTAACCCAATAAAATTGTGGCCTATTTTCATCCAGCTTCAGTGTGTAGCCTGGTTTATTCCTTGCCCTACACCTCTCAGCCCTGAGCATGCAAGGGAAAGAGATGTCAATTATGTAAGCAACTTGTTGTTGCTTGGAATATAATGGAAGCAATGCACCTTTCCAAATTTGATTCCTGCAAGTCACATAAAAACTTATTAAATCTATAAAATAATTAGTAAAAAATTGCAAAAAGTGCAAGCACAAGCTCTTTCTACCAGTTTTAACAAGTTAACAAAAATAAGCAGCAGGTAAGTGGTTGCTGAGATGGAAAAAAGTATATCCAGTTTCCCAGAAAATTTCCTTACAAAGTATTTTTTTTAACTAATAGAATAATCTAATTCAGAAAAAAATTAGAAAATGTATGAGGGTTTTTTTTTCATAAAGCTATTAAGGATTTAGATTAAAATAAAAACAGGTATTCAAAATAAGTATTGCTATTGAGAATTCGTGCAAATACATATGCAGACTTGCATTGTTTTATAAACTTGTTGTAAAATGTTATTTGCAAACATTACCATGGATTTCTTGACCAATAAACTAAATACAGCTGGACTGATTAAATCTGGTAGTTTCAAGTGTAATGCGATATGAATGATGTATTTAAATATAAGGTGTGTAAAATTTAGGAACCAGTGAAAGTCTCTGGATTTTGAACCAGAGAAATACTGTGACTACTTATATGCATAACATTCCAATATACCCATTGCGCACATAATTCAAGTGTTCCGTTTTCTTTTTTTTAAAAAGGGCCACATAAGTGATGCAACTAGAAGGAATCCAATCAAAATACAGCTGAAAATTAACATACACAGATTATTTTCTTCATTTTAAATTATAAATTGTTTTCTTCCTTCTTTTGTAATTCTTTTTTCTAAACAGAAACAGATGTCACTCATATTGTCCTGTTAAAAACAGGAATGTTTAACCTATCAGCCTGTTGCATTTGAGATGTTAAAATGAAAAATGACATCTATGGCCATTAATATCTTCAATGTATAAACAGCACAGCGTGACACATTCTTGAGAGCTGAAGGCTACAAAATCTCTCTGAAACATAAATAACAAAGCACTCAGAATCATATTTGATGTTGATATTCATCTCTGCTGCCTGGGCTTCTTATGAAAATAGATGCAGCCCAAATGGATCTCCTATAATTGGTTTCAGATAGCGGGGTCAGAAGAAATATGATACAAGAAACTATTACATGGAACAGGCGAAACAAGAATGTTTATACAAGCACTACCCTGTTAAACTGACAATGGGCGTACACTTTGCAGATAACCAGAAGGGAGGAAGAAAAACTTGTCACAACAGATTATTTTTATTCTCCATTTTGTTACAGAATATTTTAACTTTTACTACATAATGCAAAAATAAGCTCTTTTAAACAAGAATAGTGGAAGATGTCTCAAACTAATTGGAAACAGTGAGTAGAACACTATCAAATTAAACATCTATATGAGCTTAAAATTGTCCAGAAAGTCCAATTAATAGTCAAATCTAATTTCAAAAGGGGAAATTTTGGGGGGGGGGGGAGGGAAGAAAGTTCTATGAACTGATATAGCTCATGGGCCTATCTAATCCAATATTTGTACTTTGAACACCAGCAGCCGGACTGCACCTGGAGGCTATTCATAGTCCCCTTGTTCAGATCTAACTGGAAATGCTAGGGACTAAATTTGGAAGTATAAATATGGAAAATATGAGCTGTGCCACTAAGCTATGGACCCCAATAAATGTAACCCCAGAAGCACAATGGAGAAGGTCTAATCCATCAAGAAGCTTGTGGAAGATTAACACGACTACAAAGCAGATCTAAATAAATAAATAAAGCACAAAGTACAGATCAGCACTAACATGCTCCAATGAATGTCAGCATGGTTAAACAGAAAAATATCACTGAGGCTATAAAAGATCTCTAAAAAAAAGAAGATTTCACTGAACTAAGAAAAATCATAATGAAGTACACAGACTGTGGCAAAGAAACATGGCTGCGAGTGAACGCAAACCCAGCAACAACACATCACAGTGAAAGGTGAGAAACAAAGCAAAGAGCTGGGGGGGTGGGATAAGGAACTGGAAAGGATGAGGAAAAGCCAAGTAGAAAAAGCTGGAAAAGTCACAGAAAAGGGTGGGCAAAATAATGAAGGGGTTGGAATACCTTCCCTACAAGGAAAGTCAAATGTGTGGGTCAGGGTACCAAAGTTCATGGAGGAGGAGCATGACAGAACTTTTTAAAATTATGGATCAAAATCAACATAAATATAGCCACCCAAAGAAGCTGATCACCTGTATATCCAAAAGAGACAAATAGAAATAATTCTTGTATGGATCCTGTTGGACCTAATGCCCTCCTCTACTGCTATCTTCTCTTACCAGTGTAACTGTGACCAAGAAGTCTGTCTTGATGGCAAGTATTCTAATCTTACAAGTAGCTGTGGGTTTGAAGGGCTTAGTCATGTGATTGACTGTACCTTCCTAAGATTCCCTGAATAGCAGTAGAATAAAATGAGCTTGCAATCTCTGAGATCACTGCAGTCAGTAAGTCATAAAGGCCAAATTTGCTGACCCGATCAAAAGAGTGAAATGCTACCCTGAACACAGAATTCAGAATAATGCTGACAAACTCAAGCTTTGTGATTGAGGAACAGCCCCAAATGCAGCAATATATCACTGTTGATATGGGCACTGATCACCTTGTCTGGGACTTGGACTAAGCTGCAATGACAGATTGCACTTTGTGAAGACCCTAGAAGCTATGGATGGACCAAAAGGAGCACCCTGAATTGACAGCTAGAGCTAGAGCTAGAGCTGCCAAGCATGAAGTGCAAGAAGTGATGGCAAAATGGTGAGATTAGAATGTTTAAGTTGGCATCACAAAGGACTACTCTTGCAAACCAGGAGCCTTTTTGGAACAAGGGAAGGATCTGGGGTAAAGAAACCATTCTAACAAGGGACAGTATGAATTTGTGTATTCTTCTGAGATGGAGGATTGGCCAGAGGTTTCCATTCCCTTTTGGTCCCATGAGGTAAAAGGAATGCAACCCCTTGGACACATCATCTGGAGAGACAAGTTCTATCTCCCAATGTTGATTTCTTTAAGAAGTGACACTGGCATAGGTTGGATACAACTCTCAGATGGAAATGCTAGAATTCTGTAGCACACTTCTTCGACACAGTAGTTAGGAAGCATAAATTTGAAGTGGTAATGTCCCACATCCTGAAGAAAGGGACATAATCTTTCCCCCAAAGGGCTACGTAGAGAAAATCAGATAACAGAGCGAATTACAACAGAGCATATTCTTGATCCTGTTGAGTTTGGAAAATTAACACATTATTCATCTGAACATTTCTCCCAAATAAATAATTATAGGAACATAATATTTCCATCACATAAGTAATTGGCATTATACCAATCTGTTACTGGAGGGTATTGTAAGCCATTTCTTTTCTGACAGACAATTGGCTTCTTCTGCACTTGCTTTAATTTGAAGTGAATTTTACGGTCTTTTTTTTATATATATAACTGGACTTTTCAATGTTGCAAAATACTTTTCAAAGAGGAATACATAACTGATAACTAGTTGTCCAGGCCATCAATTCTTCTGCTCTCTTTCTCTTAAGTGACTATGAATCCGAAAATCACCACATCCACAACTACTTCTGAAGAATTTGAAGGAAAGATAAATATTTTGCAAACCTATTCCAATTCCAGTTATTCTGGTCAACAAAGCACAAAAAAGTCAATACAACATCAACCAGTAAATATTCTGATTCAGACTTTGCCACAAGTTATGCTTCCTATAAAACAAGCAAAATAAGTAAACAACCGCTGCATAGATTATGCACAAGATGGTCAACATGCAGTACAACAATCAGTTGAAAAGCAGATTCCTAAACACTTTTTTGAACAGATAAAAATTATTTGTACAAACTGAAGATGTAAGATACATCTTAGCTATCAAAGTAGTTTTGGCATCCACAGGAGCTGTCTTTTGAAAACTACAGAGGGTGGGATATGCAGGACATATGATGACGATGTTGATGATGATGATGAATAATGCCCTTTTCACCCAAGTGCAAAACATCCACATATACAGTCAGGGACAAAGACAATAAAACATAACGCCATAACAACAAATGGAATGAAATCCCCAACACCCCTCCAGTCGCTACTCATCTCAGTACCTTAAACACAACTCAATGCCTTAAGATGGTGAATGAAAGAGGAAGGTCTATGATAATTTACGAAAACAGGTGAGATGCTTCTCCAGCCGGAGGTCCAAAAGAAGACCATTCCACAAATGTGGAGCCAGATCTTGAAAGGCTTGCAGCCTTGACGGAACTGCACGTATTGGTGGACCAGACAATAATCCTTTGCCCGTAGATCTTAAATTCCTGAACATACCATGCTAGCCAAGCTGCAAGGTACTGTGGGAAATTAAAACGCAAAGCCTTAAATACCAGGACCAAAAATTTGAAACAGGCCCTGGCCCAAACTGGTAGCCAGTGAAGGGATCTATGGGGGGAAGGAACAGGTGAATATTTAGGCAGATTTAACACAACCCAGACAGCACTGTTCTGAATTAAAACCAGAGGAATAAGGGAGCAGGAAGGCAAATCTGCCAGTGAATTATTATAATAAACCAGGTGTGAGATAACCAAGGCCTGGACAAGCATGTGGGTAGCCTCTACAGTCAGGAACCTCTAGATCTTGCAGATGTTCAAAAGATGGAAGTTACATGCCTTTGTGGTAGCACTGATAAAGGGATGTAGAGATAGGCGATCATCCAGCAGGACTCCAAGGTTCCTGGCAACTAAGATGGGTGCCACTGTGCAACCCTGTAAATCCAGTGGGAGACATGAGAGAGGGGCTGCTGGATGATCAGGCTGAAACACTAGGATCTCTGTTTTGTCCACGTTCAGCTTAAGACGGTGAGTGGTCATCCATGAAGAAACATGCAACAGATAGTATATCATTGACTTCCACACAGTGCCATCAACAGATTTGAAACTCTGAAAAATCTGAGTGTCATCTGCATAAATGTGATACTGAAAACCTGATTCAGAAATAAGAAATCCAAGAGGGAGTGTATATAATGAAAACAGAAGACGACCCAAGACTGATCCTTGTGGCAACCTTATCGTTACAGGGAAAGCTTTTGACATAAATCCCTGAAATGAAATGGAAAAAGAAACGATCACACGAAAAGGATTTAAACCAGGACAGAGCATTCCTTGTTATTCCTAGTTATGCCAGCTGCAATAGTAAGATCTGATAGGTCAAAATGTCAAAGGCAGCAGAAAGATCCAATAGGATCAACACAGAAGTTAAGTGCTGCACTTTTGCCACTAGAAATTGTTCACTACACGAGTCATGGCCATTTCGGTGGAATGATCTGTCCACTCCCACCTCAAATCTGCAGATAGGTGTTTTTAGTCTACTGTGATAATATACTTTTTAAATAATATTTTAGGGAACATTCCACCAACACGGTTATGATTAACTGCATCAGTGCAACACTTTAGTTATACTGCAAGGAAAACACAATACTTCTTTACCACATTGTGAAAATCTTATAACAGGACATTCATTTTCCACACACAGAACTAAGAGTCATCACCACACTATAGAAGACTATATACATAACTGACAGGTAACTGAAAGTTTAGTTCAGTGCTCAATGTCTTCTATATAACATGTCCATTGTGCAAAGCACTTTACAATCATTTGTTTGTACTCCTAACAATTACATTAAGTAGGTTAAAATCTGATAGCAAGGCTGAGTTGCCTTAAACTGTAAATTATTTTAACTGGTTCTAAATGGTCCTGTTTTAAGTGTCAAATTGTTTAATATGCTTTAGTCTGTTTAAATTTAAGTTGTTTTTACTGATTTTATTGTATGCTGCCCTGAGATTCTTGGATATATGGTTGGATATAAATATTTAAACAAACAAACAAACCAATAAAGACATATATAAAATACATTAGAAATTACATGTTTTTATGTATATGCATATGTATGTATACTTATGTTTAATGTGTGTGTATGTGACTTCATTGCCCGTCAATTTATGGTGACCCCATGAATTTCATGGAGTTTTCTTAGACAAGGAATATTCAGAGGAGATTTACCAATTCTTTTCTCTGAAATACAGCCAACAGCACTCGGTATTCACTGGTGGTCCTTCATCCAAGTACTAACCAGGATTGCCCTGCTTAGCTTCCAGGATCAAATAGGATCTGGTGTCATTGGGTATTTAGGCTGATATAGGTAGAGATACGGACAAAAATTTACACACATATACGCATAAATATTGCTGTGATGGTTTCAAATGGAAGAGATTTATTGGACTGGAAAAGAATATATATGTAATTGCACAACATTCCAATCTCACTGGCAACATTCAATGAATATGCATTTGTGGATCATTTTAACAAGTAATGTCTAAGTACCTGCACATCCTACTGAGCTTTGATTTCATTCACCATTACATTACAACTAAAGAGAAAAAAGTAATAGTAATAAACAGATGAATGCATCATGAAGTTTCATAATGCTGTTTAATAAAAGGAAATTAATCACATAATTGTCATAAACCTATTTTCAAACAGCAATCTATCAGAGGGAAATTATGCATCTGTAGTTATTGACCTTTCATTTCAGCATGACTGATACATAATTAGACTAGTTTTGTGAAAAATAATAGTTAATTACCAGAACATTTTTTACTTTAATTGTTTGGGGTTTTTTTTTACACTTAATGTTTTTCTCTTGCTCTCTCGATGTGTAGGATGCTAATGTATACACAATAACAATAACAATATATTTTGCAGAGAACTTTTTTTTTAAAAAAAGAGATGCACTTTCTACTTTTTCTGTTCCTATTTGTGCTACAAAGAGTTTCTAAAACCTTTCTTTTTTTTTGCAGATTTTGCAGATTAAGTTCTACAGAAAGCCTCTCCTCAATATTTGCAGTGATTGATTTTGCTATGAGTCATTTTCTAAGTACAGAGGAGCATGAATGTCCCCTGGAATCTGAATAGGGAAAATTGGGTCTCGCCCAGGATACAGAAGGAAAGAAGATCTGGCCTCTAAAGCAATGCCCCCTCAGAGGATAGTACACTCTGTCAAAGTAGTAG
>CAOKZL010000228.1:600000-852244 GCA_948472985.1 Iguana delicatissima
ACTGCTAAGCAGTTTCACTTTCAGTCTGCGTGCGTATGTGTGCGCGCGTACACTTTCAAATTGCCTTTCGACTTACGGCGACACCATGAATTTCATAGGGTTTTCTTAGGCAAGGAATATTCAGAGGTGGCTCAGTCAGTTCCTTCCTTATTCGTTAGTGGTTTCCCATCCAGGTACTAACCAGGGCTGATTCTGCTTATCTTCCAAAGTTAGATGGGTTGGTTCCTTTAGGGTATTTAGGCCTTCAGGGAGGTAATAAACACCACTACAAATACAGTACAGAAGGAAAACTCAGGGATGGCCATCCATATGAAAGTACAAAGTATTTTTTAAAACCATATGTTAAAGGTATTTCTAAATTCATGTCTAAAATAGATGGCAATTAGGAAAATAACAAAGAATTATTACCAATGGGGGAAAAAATCTAGATTTAGATGACTGCTTTAAACCATAAGAACACAATTTTTAAACAAGACCAAAACATCGTTTAAAAGGGCACAGGGGGATGAGTAAACTCACTAGGTTGCTGCTATGAAAAAATGAACCAAGGCCAAGATGATTTGCTTCAGACAGAAATTTGTCCAGAACACTGAACAGAAAGCCCCTCCTTGGCTGATACCAAAGGCCAGAGCTCTGAATGTGTTAGAGGTTTGTGAAGAATGCTAAAGGCGGCTGGGTGGACAGGATAACTGGAAACATTCTTCAGACGTCAGAAACCACAATGTATAATGTTACCAATCAGGGCTTCCCAGAAAGCAGCATATTTGAAACAGAAAGCAGGAGTCAAAATCCCCACAATGCAAATGAAATACAAGTATTAGCATGCTATCTGAGAGGACTAAGCAGATTTTTGGAGCGTGTGTGTGTGGGAGCAGGATAGGCTATTTGGAAAAGGTGGAAACATAGACAAGTCTAATTTCTCTGTAACAGGGATTAGCTACTAGCACAACACACACACACTTAGTCCCACCCTGAGAAGTACTGATTAACTCCTCCCATTCCATTCAGTTGGTAACACTTTCTCCCCAAATTTCTTGCTCAGGAAGAATCCGAGTTGGGGGATACCTGAGAAGATAGTTCTATTCTATGCTTGTCTGCTTGTCCCTCTTCTCTCAAATTTATAAGCCATTTGGGCTTGGAATCAAAAGGCAACTGCTCAATGGGATTGAGAAGGGACGATTTAAGAAGCTGCAGCAAGGATTTGGTCCTCTGTGGTGAGTGGGCTTCTCAGTTTTTCTCCTTAAGACAGTGCTGACAAAGTAACTAGTCCAGTTTCAGATTGCTGTCAAGGCTGAGGTGAGACTTGATGCTTTAGAGAGTGATGGAGGCACACCGACAAGACTAGCAAAGCAGCCGAGAATTCAGCTGCCAATGTCTCCATGACCCCTGGCTGACAAACACTTTGCTTGGCCAGAAGAGATCTCTCTTCTCCCAGTGGAGAAAAACATTTTTCAGCTGGGGAAACTGGTAATGCTTCTCCAGCTCCAGATTTGAGTATTTGAGCCAAAGAAGAATTCAGGGGCTTGTAAAGCTCATTTTGCCTTTCAGATGGACTTTTATGAGTCTGCTTAGCTCTGCTATGAGCCCAGTTTGAGAGAACTTTCACACCCATCTTCACTTTTTAGTGTAATTTTTCCTCACTGAACATACAGAGAGAGAGAGAGAGAGTGTTCTAGGGGTTGGGGAAAGCGTGTACCAAGCAAAAATGCAGCAGCCAAAGCAACCTTTCTGGAAGTGAACCTTTCACTGTTTTCCAGAAATAGGCTACAATGCTTCAGAAACAGAACACAGCCAAACTGTAATTCCTGTTTGTTCAAGTCGTAGATGCTGGCAGCTGGGCCTGATGTGTTATGCTCCTCCCATCCCACTCAGCTGGCATGAAAAATTGCACAGCAAACTCTTTTTCTTTGCATTCAAGCCAGAGTCAGCCTTGTTTTGCTGATACTACAATCCAGGGAACAGCTGGAAGCAGAAAGCAGCTCCTTGAAGTAACCATGATGGTTGCTAAACTGCAACCATGACCACAAGGAAACGGACAGCTGCAAAATTAAGTCTTTTCCCCCCCCATAAGCAGGATAAGCACTTTTTTGTAAGGAGGGGGGAGAACAGTGGACAATTCTGAGTTTTAGATTTCTGGTTCACTAGCTCTCTTGTAACCCCCAAGCCTATTTCTTCTCATAGGTTTTCTTTAAAACTCTTTGTGTTTTCAGTCCTAGATGTTGCATCATTTCTGCAGCCCAGCTTCTGCTGATCTTCTATCTCCAGTCAGCAACTAAGAGGACCAGCAGGCTAATTGAGGACAATGAGATTTCAAGGAAGGGACTGGGAAAATAGGGCTGCTCCTAAGATTGGGAGTGCAGAAACCTCTGTTTATTTAGAAGGATTTATAACCCTGCCTTTTAGAATGAAGCATTCTCCAACACACAAACTGAATTTAGTGTATCACAACCATATCTAACTATTTAAGACACATAAGAATTTTAAAAGAGATACAAAAACCAAGCTCAAAACTAAAAGTGGCAGCACTTTAAAAATGCAACATGCAAATAACCTACAAAATATAGACAGGAACATAAGTCTTAAAAGCCAGTTTGGAACCAATATAGATGGCAGCTCTATAAAGCAGGTCTATTGAAGCTGACCTTACGGTTTAATCAGGTACAAGGTGGTCCTTCTAGCAATGTAATCTCAAACTAGTCTGTGCTAACTTTCCTCAACTTGGATTCCTCCAGATGATCATGACGAGTTTAACTGTTCAACACTTTTTTGCACGCTTTTTTATTGTATGTCCTTTTCTTAAAAAGGAGAAGGAGGAGGAGGAGGAGGAGGAGGAGGAGGAGGAGGAGGAGGAGGAGGAGGAGGAGGATACCAGAGATAAAATATGCAGAAGTTAAAAATGATACAAGTAATGCATAGTATAAAGTAACACATTTCTACAACAAGCACTAAGCATATGACTAATTAATTGGTGTACAGATGATATATTTAAAATCCAACCAATCCTATCCCATCAAATGCCAGGGGTAGAAAAATACATTTTAACCTGGCCCCCTAGAGATGACAATGTTGGGGCCAAGTAGGCCTCCCTGGGGAGAGCATTCCATGGGCAAGGAGTGATAACTAAAAATGCCACCTCTTTCATCACCCCCAATGATCCTCCCTCCAATCAGCATTGCCAGTGATCCAGAATGATGGGATCTATAATGCAAAAATGTTGGCAAGGGCTGGTTTATAGCTTTGAAGGTCAAAATCAGCATTTTAAATTGACCCCAGAAATGAACAGGCAATCAATGGAAATGGTATACTATTAGCGTATTGTGTTCTAAGAATCTGGTGCTGCAAATATCCTAGCAGCTCCATCCTGTACAAATATAAGCTTTCAAATCATCTTTAAATGCAGATCCCAAACAGATGCACTGCAGTAGTGTAACCTGGATGTAAACCAAGGAAGAATAACTGGGATGAGGTTTGTCTTCTCTGGATAGGTTTACAGATGCAATCTAAACTGGTTAAAGGTACCCCTTATCTAATGGTAGCATATCCTTCCATAAATTGAGTAGAATTCAGGAGAATCCTCAAGTTGAGTACTTGATTTCAGGAAGCGGAAATCAACTCTATTCAAAATCATTTGTTAGCTTCCACCTAAACCCACAAGCCTTCCAGACCCCGTAACTGTACATTTGTCTGGATCAAGCTTTACTAATTTCCTTTCAACCATCCAAAAACTCTTTCCAGACACCTGCATAAATTCCATGGACCTAGCAGGCCAAAAAGAGCATGTCATCTATATGATACTTTAGCTCAAAGCTCTAGATGATTTCTCTTAGCAACTTCATACAGAAATGCGGGAAGAGGGGGAACAAGATGAAACCCAATGATGTTACAAAGACCAATGGCCACAAGGTAGAAAAGATGCCCCCAGCATCACCTGCAGGGTCAGTCCTGCTCTGGAGGACTAAAGTCATCATGACATCATGCTGCTAATACCTCTTTTGAAGAGAAAGTCCAGGAGGATATTATCATCAATGCTGCTGAGGAATCTACAGGTTTAAATGCCTCTGTTCTCTCCTGATACAAGCCATTCATCACATGTCCAGGCTCATTCTGATGATAAAGTCAGGCCAAAAACTACACCAAAACAGATAAAATCTGGAAAACCATCATCATCAAAGACTTTAAAATTACACACTTTAAACTGGTATGAACTTGTATGAGGGGACTGTGTCTCCTAGTAGGAAGTAGAATATCAAGCACCGGACAGTAGCTTCCTATGACATGCTGACAATTAGCTTTTACCAAACAGTGAATGACATGCTAAACTGTGGATGAAGTAGGAGGAAAAACAACAAATCATAGTTCAAATGCTGGGAGTAAATGCACAGATCTAGAACATAAATGACATCATAAGAAAAGAAAGTTGGAATTTAACAATTGCAGTAATCAATTACTCTAACATATATTCAATACATTTACCAATATTTGATTAAAGTACAATCATCTTTTATCTCTAGGCACAAAAGATCTTTCCCTTTGACCTCTCCTGGTATTTTCAGCTCATTTAATGGAGCAAATTAAGCAAACCCAAATTTGAAGTACAAAAAATAAATATCAAAGGGGGGGAGGGAAGTTTCTCAGAAGCTAGATCACGTAGTAATATCAGCAACGCTAAATCAATTCCAAAACCGATTCAGTTACAAAGACAATTGTTTTCTCTTAGACCACAAAGCACAATACTCCTTGAATAGGTTATTCAGATGATTCACCTCCCACAAACTTGTAATCATACCTGAAGTATGGATTGTGGTACCTAGATTTCACACGTTCCCCATGAGCAATGCAGGCAGAGCAGGAATCCTACTTCCCATCTCAGACCAGAGAGAATTGTGGCGATTCTGCCTCTCTGCCCATATTTCCTGATGCAGTATGCACAATCCCACTGTTACTTCTGATCTCCTTCTACTTACAGCTTCCTGGATGAGCTGCATGTGGCGGAAACTTCCCAATACAGAAGACAGTGGAGCTTAGGAACTAGAGCAGTGGTTCTCAACCTGTGGGTCCCCAGATGTTTGTGGACTTCAGCTCCCAGAAGCCCCAGCCACTATAGTCAAAGCTCAGGGCTTCTGGGAGCTAAAGTCCAAAAACATCTGGGGACCCATAGGTTGAGAACCACTGAACTAGAGCTTTGGAGAAAAGCGTCCCCAAATCCCTCATGGGCTGTATCTGAAATACTTACAGGCCAGATCAAGGCTGCAGACAGGAGGCTGCTTCCCCTGAACTATGCCTTCTTCCCTGTTATTAACTGCCAAAGTATTTCCCTCAACTGTACAGTACAGTGCCTTTCAGGTGTTCTTGAAATGCTACCTGTCTTAACACATGGTGCAAGTCTGATTAACGGATGCACTTCTATTCAGTTCAACTACCATTTATAAAATCTCTCCAAAACCTATTGAATAATTCTTGTCTTTTTTACTAGTCCAGAGGAACTCTTACATTCAGATTCACCATTTTAGAAGGTGTGAGACCAGTGAACGTCTTATTTGACAATTGTATTATTCAATTTACAAACCTGGCAGAAAGGGAATGATCCTTTGCTTAGGGTCCTTCTGTCCGCCTTCCATTGGGAATTTGTCCAGCATTTGCATCTTTAAAAAGAAAAACAAACACAGGAAAGGCATATAATTGAAACAGCCAAAGCAGAAACAAACCTCATAGGTACAAAAACATTAAACTGACAAATAAACAGAACTGTAGCCAATATTTAATTTCATCTACCACAGTTTTAAGAAAATGGTAGTATGGGAAGAAGGCCAAACATGAGAAGGAGGAGAGAGGAATAGCATACTGATGTTTTTATTTTGTTTTGTTTTTGTCTTTTGTAACATCCAAGTTGATAACTGGTCCCTTGATTATGTCAGTCTTATCAGTTTTCTTTGACCTCACACAGAGTTCAATAACTGCTTGCCTCACTCACTGTGGCAACTTCTCAACTGTCTCAAACAAGTGAGATGAGCCCAAGGCTTCTTCTCATCATTCAGTCTGGAGAGGGGCAGGAATGATCCCTCCTCTTGCCTCAGCCAAAAAAATGAGCAAAGCCTTGGAATTATTTAAGCTCTGTTGTCAGCTGGATAAGAGGAGGAAGAGAAAACAATCTTCATTTTCCCATGAACCCAAGAACTGGTTTCCAGTATCTCCAGGGAACTATAAGAAGCTCTGGAGGCAGAAATGTTGCAAAGTCGGTGGCAGAAAACACTGAAGTAGACTAGGCGGGGCAAACTGTGGGCCACATGAAGCCCAGGATCCTATTTTTGTGGCCCCAGAAGTCCTTCTTCCCAAACTCCCAATTTTATGGGGGGAAAAAAACCCTGATACAATGCCACAAACAATGCAGAAATTCCCCCCAAAGCATGAAAACACTAGAAAAGCTCCCCATTCTACTCCGCACGCAAAATCCCATACTACTGCCAAATACCTTCATTCTCCTCTGTAGCCAATTTCAAATTGGCAACAGGAAGTGATGCAACTGCAGAGGAAAATGGAGGTATTTACATTTGGTGGAGGAGTATGTGGCCTGCTAGGGGGAAACTGGCCCCTGATCACCACACAGCCACCTCCCTTGGCTAGATGAACAAATGGTCTGGTTCAGTGTAAGAAGCAGCTTCTTACACTCAAGCTAACATTTCCTGACAGCCTGATGAGCCTCCTAAGGAACTTGGGGCAGAAATGTGTGTGTCTTCTTCTCAGAAGAGTAGAAGCAGAACAGTAGACAAGAGAAATAAGACCACAAAGTGGCATCTCAAAACCCTATGTTCACTTTGAACTTTAGGGGCATCTTTAGAGGTTAAAGTGAAGAAACTCATCCCAGTTTAGGCTCTGCTTTCTCACATTATCCAAAATACTTGGCTTGAGCCAATCTTGCTGACAGACACCAAAAGCAATGTCCAGTTTTCAGGCTGGCTGCACAAACATAATTTTGATGAAATGACACTAACTAACTTTATTCAACAGGTCTTTTAAGAAGGTCATAATGCAAAAAATTTGCCAAGAAAACAATGAAACTTACATATAGAAATAAGAACAACAATCTCTGCTACAACTTGTCTTCACCAACTTAATAGCCTTCAGAGGGCCAACTTCAAAAGTATGAAGCTCAACAACTAGGGTGGCACTGTGGGAATAATAATTTAAAAAACCCTCACCTTCAAACCACAGCCCTATTTAGCACTACACTACTTCCTATACAACACTGTCTCTTGGACTTTCGGCTAAGATCGAGCGTAGTCTTGTACAACATAGATTCACAGCTGTGACTCAGACAAACGCTAACCGCTCAAGAACTTACAGCTGTGGTCCAAAAAAAGTAAAAACTGGAGCAAGAAAAGTCTGTATCATGATAAGAAATCATGAGATACCTTCAAATGAAGAAACAGGGAGACACAAAAGAAAAACCAGCACTCTACAGCCTAACATCAGATATAACCTCATGAAGAGGAAAATTCCAACAGACAGTTGCTGGTGTTACGTGCCTTCAGGTCAACTCTGACTTATGCTGACTCTATCCTATAGTTTTCTTCACAACATTTATTCAGAAGAGGTTTGCCATTGCCTTCCTCTGAAACTGAGACAGTATGATTTACCCAAAATTACCCAATAGGTTTCCATGATTGAGTGGACTGAGTGAGTCCTGGTCTCCTAGAGTCTAATCCAACACTATACTAATCCATGATTATTTGTTTTTTCCTGCTTTTAATTTAGCAGGGAACAAGCTGTGTACATGAAATGGAAGTCTACTGCCACACAGCACACATGATCTAATTATCTAATTGCAAAGGTGGGCAACCAGGTCACCTCCAGATATTTTGGACTCATAAACTTCAGCCAGCATGTCCAACAGTCCAAGGTTATGAGAGGTGAGAGCCTCTGTGGTATAGTGGCTTGAGCACTGGACTACAACCCCGGAGTCCAGTTTTCCATTTTCAGCTCTTTCAAGGAAATCCATTAGCTGGTCTCGGGCATGTCACACACTCTTAGCCCCAGAAAACCCTGTGATAGGTATGCCCGAGGGTCACCATAAGTTGGTAATGTTTTGAAGGCATACTGCAACAACAATCCAAAACATCTCCATTCCAATAATGGCATGACTGAAATGGAAATGCTCTCCAGTCTTTTATGGACTCACCACAGAAATATATTTATAACTGGCTTATTAAGAACATATCTGAATGTTTATGTGGTTGACAATCAGCCCCTAGTGTCTGGTGGGCACTATTAAAAATGCAACTGAATATATATGCCACCCTTCCCTGCTCTGTTCAAACCACTTGCATGAGTAACTGCTAAATGAAGACAACTGCATACAATAATGATCAAAGGAGGATGACTCCTTGTTTTCTACTACAGAGGGGCTGGTTACTTCCTTGATACACAGCCACTATTATCTTAATGATTATTAAGCTTGTAGTAAGCCCTGTTGCTCAATTTTTCTGCAAGGGATTATTAAACTATACCATCAACTGCCCACATTAAAATCTCACTGGGCCACTATTTTATGTAGAAAAGATGTGACTAATTAGAGATGTGCCTCCTGTCTGTGAAGCCCATTAACATTTACGCCAGACACTGGGTAAGTAATGCATCATTGGTCATCAATGCATTTGCCTAAAGACAACATGAGAAATTATAAGTCTCCTAAACTGAAAGAGTGGCATGGGCGCTGGGGGAGAGATACTGAACTACTATTCATGGCTATGCACCACCAAGTTTTTGTGTAAAAGATGGAGGGAGACTATTTTGCCATTCATCATGAGTAACCATCTTGCTTCTTCCTTTGCGTACTACATTTCTTGGAATAAAACTCTGACAGCAGACATTAGCAACTGTGAGTGATGTATCCCCATTATTCACCAGCACAATGAAAATGTCCAAAACGGCCAACTGGTGGCAGCTTCAGTTGCACTTGGTCCTTACAAGGAAACATAATGAAGAGCAGACTTCTGCAATTCTGAATCATCAACAGTTAGGAATCTGAATGCAAAAATAATCACATGTTTGAACTGGGCCTTTTTCCTCTATAAACCATGTCTACCGATCAACTGTTACACTATCCATTCCCTAAAGAAGTCATGGGTAGTTTGCATGCTAGAGCTCCTGCTCCATGCAAAACGTTGCCACTCTGCACACTGGAGCTTCTGATTCGCATAAATCCTTGCCTATCTACATACCAGACCTCCAGTCCCAGACAAAACCTTTGGGGCAAACAGATCTCATTTCGCTTGCTGACCTTCCTAGGTTTTCAACAGCTCCTTATCTTTAACTTGCAGTCACTGATCAGAGATAGGAATAATGAAATAAAAAGTCAAAACACACTAGTTATTATGCCCAAACAAATTAGTGGATATGGGTCTCATTAAACTAAAAGACAAGTCTGAGGTAGTTTCTACTTTCTAAATTGAATTAACAAGATAAGTTATCCTTAACATTTTATTTCCAAGCTCTGGGTGCCATTATGCACCTAGTGGTTGCTATGTGGCACATACAAAGTTAAGGGGAGACACGATACAGGCATCTAAGATTATGCACAACAGGGAGAAAGAGAGAAGCTGTACTGCTCTTATAAAAGACTAGAACAGAGCTTTCCAAACTGTGTATCGTGACACGTTAACATGTCAGCTGCAGTGGATAGGTGTGTTGCTGCCACCCAGGGCTGAGAAGGACCCTGGTGAGGGTGGCAGTTAGTCAATTTACCCTCTGATTTGCTAGTAACTATGGACATATAACATAAATTGTAATAACAAAATGTATGGGGACACAACATATCTCAAGAAAATCTTTCATTCGTATTTTTAAAAATATATAGATTTATGCTTTATGCTTTACTTATTTATTTACAATACCTAAAACTGAATTACTGCGTCGCAAAATGATGCATGTCGCAAGAGTGTGTCATCAACATGAAAAGTCTGGAAAGCTCTGGACTAGAAGAATAAAACTCATACAATGAAGCTCTGAAGGGATGTTCAGGACAGGTAAAACGAAGTATTTTTTTATACTGTGCATAATTAAAACTGTGTAATTTGTTAATAAAGCCAGCATGGTGTAGTGGTTTGAATGCTGGATAACAACCCTGGAGACAAGGGTTTGATTTCCTGCTGGCCAAGGAAACCCACTGAGCGACTTTGGGCATATCATACTTTCAGCCCCAGAAAACCCCATGATAGGTTCACCTTAGGATTGCCAAAAGTTGTAAATGACTTCAATGAACAAAACAACAACAATTTGTTTATATGGGATGGCTGTCAACTGAGACAGCATTAAAAGGGCATTTGTCCAAGTCACAGAGCATACTTTCTCTAGTATAACAGGCAGTAAGCATCTGCATATCACTTGCTGAGAAAAGTGCAAGCAGGAGAGTGCAGTTACATTCATGTCCTGCTTGTGGGCTTTCCATGGACAACTGGTTGGCCTCTGCAGGGACAGACTGCAGAATGAAACAGGCCTTTGGTCTGACACAGCAGAGCTCATTACCTTCTTACGTGGCAGCCAAGACCAGCCATAACAATACAGTGATGAGACCCAGCCACAAAACATAGTGGTTAACTTATATGCTTGAGAGAAAGATTACAGATCTTCAGAGTGTTCTGATTTTCCCTCACCTACTAACAATAACACAAAATGCAGCAAAACCTTTCCCATTCCATCTACTTTTCCCCCAGGAAGTCAAAGAAGACTTTCACCCCAACCTTTAGACTACCAAGAATTGACTTCAGAACTGGGACAAAAGTAAGCTCCTCTCCTGCCAGCTGCGTAGTTTAATTTTACATGATTCCAAATCCTCTTCTAGTCCTCTCTTGGAGCTTGCAGACTATCTCATTAGAGAGAACCAGCCAATCTCTGACCCAAAGGCTGGAAACTCCAGTCATTCATCCTTGCCTCCTTATAACACAAAACACTTGTGGCAGCTAAGGCCAGCTGAGAGATTTATTTTGCTTGGACTGTATTATTAGATTTTCTTCAGCCACAAGTTTACATTTTAAACTGCTGAATGGAGAGACTGCTGCTCTCCTCCTGTCCCACCACACCCAATATGCTGTGATGTGGAGAAACACCACCGACAGACTGGCTGAGTTTGACTCCATGAAGTCCTCCTGTCTGACTTACTCCATCCTTCTTCAAACAAATGGATTGAGAAAAAGGCCTTTCCTGGGCCTTACACACCCTGAGGGGAGCTAATAAAGGTAATAATAATAATAAAAAGTCACCTCCATAGCCCCTTGGAAGCACAGTAGGCTAATTGAATTTAAAAAAAAATGGAGTATGGTCTTTTAAGTTCCTGCAGGAATTAACTGATCCCCACCTCTTGACAGTTGCCACCTCCACTTTACAAGCTCATATGTTTTACTTTTGTTTTTATGTTCTTTAGTTATTTAACACTTAAACTTGGCCTTAGAGAAGGCCAGAACAAGTTTCAGCATACAACGCACAGCTCACTATTTCATATTTAAATCTTAAATGGCTTCTTTTCTGAAGAGCTTTAGAATTTTTAAAGTAAAGAGCAGGGTATCTATAATTTAAATGCCTTTACACTGACCTTATCCAATCAAAGATAAGGATGGGTTTCTCTATTTAGCTCTGAAGAAAACTTCCCATTCCCATTCACTATCATCTGCAGAAGTAGTGGTGTTTGGTCCCACACCTAGTTGATCGGCTAAGATGCAGGAAAAATGGGGAACATGTTGTTGTTGTTGTTGTTGTTGTTGTGTGCCTTCAAGTCATCAAGTCATTTCCAATTTACAGCAACCCTAAGGCAAATCTATCATAGGGTTTTCTAGAGCTGAGCATGTGTGACATACTCAAAGTCACCCAGTGGCCACTAGTCTCCAGGGTTGTAGTCCAGTGTTCAAACCAGTACACCACACTGGCTCTCACTTCCCATAATCTTGGACTGTTGGACATGCTGGCTGAAGTTTCTAAGTCCAGAACATCAGGAGAAGACCAGGCTGCTCATCTTTGCAATTAGATAAATAGGTCATGTGTGCTATATGGCAGTAGGCTTTCACTTCATGTACACAGCCTGTGTCACTGCCATGTTGAGAGCAGGAAAAAAACACTTAAGTTTTGTTCTTATTGTGGCTCACAGCCACAGCCAAAGGGTGCAGGAGGACTGCAGACTATGGAATGGGGCACTCCTGCATTAGGTATAAGGTATTCAAGTAAACAATCTACTATGTAGCAGAGAAATATGGGCAATTCTTTCTCCCAGATTCTGCAATGATTTATTCTTGTCAGCCATCAATTATGCAACAGTGTATATTCACATTCCTTGGAGGATCTGAAATTATTTCCTTAGACTCTTCTGTGACTAAAGTGAGAGATACACGTGCTCTGTAGGAACCATCTCACAATTATTATACAATCCTGCAACTGAGATATGACTTCAGATGAAGAAAACTGGATGGTTATAGAATGCATAACTTTTAAAACCTAAGACGTTGTTGCTATAATGAAAATATTTTTTACAGGAAGAAAGATTTGGTCCAGCATTACAACATGTAAGAATTTCAGATCAGTCCCATCAGCGGAACAACAACAAGTGTAAAACTAAATTCAAGAGTCAAAGAACACCAATCCTGCTGGTCCTAACACAACTGGGAAAACACTATAGACACATTAGTCAGAGTTATCACCATCTGAAAGCATGCATGGTCAGAGTAAGCAACTATCAGTGAAACCACAGGAAATGTTTTTCAACAGTAGTCCAGCTCTCTTTCAGAGAACAAAAAGCAGCAGTGCAGAGAAGTAAGAGGATGGGATGCAAGGACACCTACTCCTCAGTCTGCTCTGACACACTTTGCTGAGGTCCATCCCTAACAAGGTAAGAGTAGGTTTGCACTTGTGATCTGTTTGTTCCTCTGTTCCAAATCACACTCTCACACATACACGCATAAATTTCATCTGTAGATAATTTACATTATGTTCCCCAAATTTCACTACTGAAATAAGCTCCCTTCAACAGTGACAGCCCTGGTGGACTTTTTGGTGACAGAAAGAACTGAGCATTTCGTAACGCAGTTTCTAGCCAGACTTGGGGGATACCAGATATCATTTTGATATCAATAATTTGGCCTTCTTCACCTATTCCTTCCCACGCACTTGCGAGGCCCCCGGACAAGCACGCAAACAGGCTCGGTCGCTAATCGCCGTAATATTCAAAATCAATACAGGCAGGCCAGAAATAGCCAAACTGCCGCTTCAGGAGATCTCATGGCAAGTACCCTCACTATGTATGCACGGTACTTACAAAGAACTCCCTGCCCCGAGCAGGCAGCTTGATGAGCCGAATACTCAATCGTCAAGCACTCCGCGTTTGCATACTGGCTACCCTATTGACAATTCGGACTTAATTCCATCATGCTAAATTCTGACCTTTCGGAGGCTTTGTCTCCAGCCCAAAACTCACTGTTTTCCCCAAGTACAGACTAGCCTACAGTCACATTTTCCCCTATAAGAGCCCCTGACTTTGAGAGCTTCCTCGGATCGCTTCCGACTTCCATACCGCCTTGCTGCCACTTTGCTTGGCGAGCCTTCCCCTCAGTCCCACGTACTGAGAACCTTCATATCCATGAACTCTATCTTCAGACTACCCGGGCTTTAGGACAAGTGCAGTATTTCCCATACCAAAAACCTCCTCTAAAAATCCCTCTATCCAACTCTAACCTTTACTTCTCTAGTTATCTGTGTGAGTATGTTGCATACACTTGTTTGATTGTAATTTAATAAAAACAACAATTATTATTTCACATCTGTTTGCTCCTTGACTTGGCCTGACCCCGTAGACACTGCGTAAAAGATCTTGCTCCGTTGCCCTGCCTCTCGTATTGCTAATTTGTGTTCTTTGACTAATTTCCCCAACTTGTACAATTTGGAGAGGACTGAGGTGTCCCTCATGGGACCCTCAGAAATCAGGGTAACAATTTATAGGACAAGGCAGAGATTTAGACATTAACACATTTGCAGCGTTAATCAGACTTACAGAATTAGTTCTGAATCTCTGTAAAGAAATACTGTACCCCAATGTACATATTTTAGCCTATGTAGAGCCTGGTAAACCAGGAATAACCTCTTGATGACCAATAGCTTTTATATCAAAACCTCCAGAAGCGTTACTTTCTCATTATAGCCACTTCCAATTAACTCAAAAAATGGTATTCAATAATCTTTTTGGTCCAAGAAGCCTAACTCTTCCAAGCACCGTAACTAGGACATTGTTATTTGATTTGCTTAAATGTATAAGTAATTAGACTCAACAAGATCTCAACAAGAAGCAGAGATTGCACTGGTATGTGTGTTTTCACCTGCTCTTTTATAAGCAGGGACAGGCAGCCTTCCAGACACTGTTGCACGACAACCCCCATAAACTCCAACCACAGACTTATGCTGGGTAAGGATAATGGGAGTCAGGGTCCAACAACAAATGAAGAGCCACAGATTCCTTATCAATGCTTTACAGACGCTCTCTTTACAATACAAATCAAATACTGGCTTAAAATACAGGACAAGCACCCTTCATTTTCCAGAACAGCTGGAGAAAGGCAAGTGGCACTTAGGTAGAACAGATCCAGCAAATGCTATCTGGAGTCCTTGAAAATAGTAAGGCAGTTTAGTCATTCTCTTAAAACATAGTTTTTCCTTCCCAGCCTATTTGTCATCAACTGCAAAGATTTTTTCCAAAGGTAGAATTAATGTGGATTTTTCAAATCACATCAGAATATCTTCAGTTGCAAATGTGTGTTTTGTGTGTGCCTTCAAGTTGCTTGTCAAGTTAGGGTGACCCCATGAATTTCATAGGGTTTTCTTAGCCAAGGAATACTCAAGAGGTGGTTTGTCTTCCTCTGAAAAAGCATCTGGCCTCCCTTGGTGGTCTCTCATCCAAGTACTAATGAGGGCTGACCTTGCTTAACTTCTAAGATCAGAAAGGATCTGGTAGCTTTAGGGTATTTAGGCCCTACAAATTTCTGCACAGTTACTTACAAGTAAGCATTGTTGAATACAATTGGACACATGTCTGAATAAAATCAATAGCTATTTGCAGCCTATAGGGAAATAATTTGCATCTCACAGACAGACCGAATACTGGATAATAGAAAAATCAGGAATAGAGGAAGGTATAGAGGAAGGTATAAAGGATGGCAATACCATGCACACTGCAAGGAATTTCCTATTAATTCACTGGAAATCTCATATTATAAATTGCTCTAACTACCTTACGGATATTAAAAATTTAAAAGGCCCACAGCTGAAAGCAGCAACACTAAACAGCAAAAAGGCCATCCTCAGAAATGCAATGGCAAACACGTTAAAGCCAGCCTTGAATACCATGCCATGCTGACCTCTGCTGTGACACCTTCCCAATTAAATCTATTAAAGAGAGAAGTAAATCAGCCTGAAGCCTTTATAATTCCCAGTGAGGATAGATGAACCTTTGTCTTTGAACAGCTAAGGGTTGCACATTCCTATGTGCCCAAAGCAAAGCTTTCTGCCTAATTCAGTTCACCCCCCCACCTCACCTCTCAATTTAAAAAGCCTTCCAATCTATTAGCATTACACTTGATGCTGCTCTCCTAGTCTGCCCTGGTATACCTAGTTGGTGGGCCACCAGGAGATCCAGTAGGAGTCTCAAAACCAAACTCTGATGAAGAGTCTAGAAGGAGTCACTTGACCAAGTCTGGAGGTCTCTTGTCTTCCACAATCCCACATCCTTCAAAGCTGCAGAGTTCAAGCCTCAACCAGTGATGTTTCCCACCTCTGGGAACTGGGGACATTTCAAAAGGCAAAGGGCAAATTATCAGAACTTTATTAATTTCTAGACAGCCACTCTTTTTTTACTTTTAAAGTGTGTGTGTGTTTGTATTTGTGCTAAAAACACCTCAATAATTTCTAGCAGAATATGAAACCTATAGTGTTTGAGGAAGGGGAAAAAACAGTAACCCCCACCCCATCTCTTAGTATTTTACCAAGTTATTGGGAATTCCGTCTTTAAATCCATGTTTGCAATTCTTGTGTGTGCTTTCAATGGGCTTAGGATGACTTCTTTATAGACTTCTGCTGAGCTGGCTCTCCTCTTTGCCTCTCACCACTTGGCAGTTATTGCCATGTTTTGCCTTTAATATTTGGATTGGAAAAGAAAATTTCATGGCAAGTAGCAGAAGAGCATAAAAGTGGACTGTGCCAGGCATTCATTCCAGGAATTTCCAAATCTCTGGCTGTGGATGCCTTTGTGGTTAGAAAGGGTGTGGAGGAGAGGGGAGTAGTCCTTTTGATCAGTTTGAAGGTGTAAAAAAAATGTTATTTAGGGGAAGGAGGTCTCCCTCTTCCTCTGGCATCCCCTGCTCTACCTTGCCAACACCATGAAAAGGATTCAGGACTAGCATGGATGACATAGAAATGTAAAGAATTCAGACAAATCATCTTCAGTGAAACAGACACATCACTCTTGGGGGAAAAGGTCAACTACCATGAATTTTTTCATTCCCATGAGCAAAAAGGCCCAATGCTTTCCCCCTTTGGCAACATCAAAAGCAAAAAAAGTTGAGGTTTGTGCAAAAATGTTATATTTTGTGTAAAACACCATTTTTACACACATAAACACGCACACAAATCTTTTGCAACTTTTTCCTGAAGAAGTCCTCAACATGAGAATTCATTTTAAAAAGGCACGAAAATGACTCATAATTTCACCAAGATAAGAAAAAAACTGTTCTCACATCCAAGAATAAAATAAAGATTTATACCCCATGATAACGTTTAGGGATCATGATGCACCAAATAGGGGGGCATTGCTGGCTCTTCCTCCAATATGAAGAAGAGAAAGTAAATGTACCTCTGATACTCTGAGGAACGTTATTGGCCCCTTTAATATCGGTCCCAGAGAGCCAGCATGTTGTAGTGGTTTGAATGTTGGATTCTACCCCGGAGACCAGCATTTGATTCCCCCCCTCCGCTTGGCCAGGGAAACCACCCCGGCTGACCTTAGATGCATCACATACCCTCAGCCTTCAGAAAACCCCCATGATAAGGTCACTGTAAATCAGAAATGACTTGAACACACACAACAGCAACAATATTGATCCCAGAGTATATGTGTGAGCAATATAACGGAGGCCAATAAGATCACTTACACCATTACTTCCCTTCCCTTCAATAGAAGAACAGGTTGCTTGCCTGTAACCGTGGTTCTTCGAGTGGTCATCTGTGCCCTCACACACTAGGACAGTGGTTCTCAACCTGTGGGTCCCCAGATGTTTGTGGACTTCAGCTCCCAGAAGCCCCAGCCACTATGGTCAATGCTCAGGGCTTCTGGGAGCTGAAGTCCAAAAACATCTGGGGACCCACAGGTTGAGAACCACTGCACTAGGAGCTTTCGCGCATGCGCAGTAGCGTTCGGAAGATTCTAGAGCTTAGTGGCTTGGCGGGAACCCCTCCCCCATGCCCGTACTGAGCATGCTCAGCCCGCCAACCAACGGACACTCCTCAGTTCTGTAGTCCGCTAATAAGGGACCTGAGAAAGAGGGGACGGCTGGATGTGTGTGTGTGAGGGCACAGATGACCAGTCGAAGAACCACAGTTACAGGCAAGCAACCTGTTCTTCTTCTTCGTGGTCTCTGTGCCTCACACACTAGGAGACTGTGTAGTTTACCGATTGGATGGTGGGCAGGTCCTAGAGAACGGAAGCCAGCACCACACGTCCAAAACGGGCTCTCTACAGGACCGGCAGTCCAGTCTGTAGTGGTGCACGAAGGTCGATGGCTGGGACCAAGTTGCCACACGGAAGAGTTCCTGCAGGTTGACTTCTCGGAGGAGAGCTGCCGATGTCGCCACGGCTCTGGTGGAATGAGCCCGGAGCAATCCTGGCGGAGGCTTCTTGGCCAGCTCGTACGCCAGCTGGATAGTCTGGGTCACTCACTTCGAAAAACGCTGGGTGGATACTTTGTGGCCTCTTCAACGCCTGCCACAGCACACAAAAATGTGCGGGGTCTGTCAGAAAGAGGTAGTCCTGTCCGTGTAGAAGGCTAAGGCCCGACAAACATCCAGGGAGTGAAGGGATCACTCCAAAGGTGTAGTGGGGTCCGGATAAAAGGTTGGCAAGATGATGTCTTGACTGATATGGAAGTTAGACACCACCTTTGGCAAGAAAGAGATGTCAGGCCGAAGGACCACCTTGTCTCTATGGAACACGAGGTAAGGCTCATCATACAATAGGGTTGTCAGCTCTCCCGCACGCCTGGTTGAGATGACAGCCACCAAGAAGGCAGTTTTCATGGTGAGCAGCCTGTCATCTGCGTTCACCATGGGCTCGAAGGGCGGTCTCGTCAACTGGGATAGCACCAAGGAAAGCGACCACGGTGGTAGTGGTGGCGATACCGGTGGGTAGAGGTGGTGCAGGCCTTTCAAAAATTGCTTGACGGTAGCATCGCGGAAGAGAGCTGCCGATGGAGACCGTGGAGGTTGGTATGCCATAATAGCAGCAAGGTAGACCTTCAGGGAAGGGAAGGCTAAGCCCTGTTGTCGGAGGTGTAGAAGGAAGTGGAGGACGGTAGGCAGGCTGACAGACGATACTGGCTCCCATCGTGCTTCAGCGAAGGTATTGAAGTGTTGCCACTTGTAATGATAGTGGTGGCTTGTCGACTCCTTCCTGGCCGTGGTCAAGACGTTACCGATAATGGGATCGTCTAGGGTGATATCCGCAAGGCATGGAGGGCCAGGAGTGGCAGGTCTGGGTGGAGAACGAGACTATTGAAATGGGACAGGAGATCCGGTGTTGTCGGGAGCCTGAGGAGTCGACCGCAGGCAGCCTCAAACAGGAGGCCGAACCAGTGCTGCCTCGGCCAGTACGGGGCTACGAGGACAACGTCAGCTCGGTCCGCGAGGATCTCGGAGACCACTCGACCCAGGAGGGGAAACGGAGGGAACGCGTAGAGGAATCCCTCGTTCCACCCGAAGTGGAAGGCATCAGCCCTCGAACAATACCGGTGATGCTTCGCATTCTGGCTGGTGGCGAAGAGGTCCATTGCTGGCTCACCCCACCGGTCTCGTATCATCTGGAATGCCTCGTTCGAGAGGGACCACTCGTGGTGGCAAGAGGTGTCCCTGCTGAGGGCGTCCGCTGTGGTGTTGTCCTGCCTGGCCAGGTGCACCGCTACCGGATGGATTCGGAGCGAGACGCACCAGTTCCAGAGGTCGAGGGCAATGTTGAGGAGGGTGGTCGAATGAGTCCCTCTTTGCCTGTTGATATAACAGACTGCCGTTGTGTTCTCCGTCAAGATCAACGCTGTACGACCCGTAACGAGGTGGTGAAATGCCCTCAGAGCTTTCCAGATGGCGAGTAGCTCGAGGGTGTTGATGTGGAGGGTGGTCTCGTCATCGATCCACCGACCCTGGACTCTGGGATCGCCACAATGGGCTCCTCATCCGAAAAGGGAGGCGTCTGTTGTCACTGTGAGCCGTGGAGACGGTTCTCGAAAGGCATCCCTGACAGGAGATGGCTGTAAGACTGTCACCATAGCAGGGAGCGACGCACCTGCGGGGGTATTTGTAGCAGGCATCCCTGGTTGTCCAGGAGCGGATCGAAAACTCGGACGAACCAGTGCTGACAAGGCCATGCATGGAGCCTGGACAGATCAGTCACGGCAGTAGTCGAGGCCATGTACCCGAGGAGCTGTTGAACTCTCCTCGCTGATACCGTCAGGGCACTGAAGATGGTAGACGCCGCCCAACGAAGCGTCCGTGCACGATCCATCGGTAAGTAGGCCTTCGCCAACACCGAATCCAGGGTAGCCCCGATGAAGTCGAGAACTCTCGCAGGCTCAAGATGAGACTTCTTCGGGTTCACTCGGAGACCGAGACAGGTCAAAACGGTGAGTGTCCTGTGAATGTCTGTGAAGAGTTTGTGTCTGCAGGACGCCACCAACAGCCAATCGTCCAGATAAGGGTAGATGGAGATGCCCTTTGTCCGCAGGAACGATACCACGGGGGCCATGCATTTGGTGAAGACCCTGGGTGCGGTCGAGAGTCCGAACGGTAGCACACTGTACTGGTAACAGGTACCATCGACCGCGAACCGTATGTATTGTCTGTGCTGCAGGCGAATGGCGATGTGAAAATAAGCATCCCAAAGATCGATGGATGCGAACCAGTCCCCTCGTCGAAGGAAAGGAAGGATCGACGATAGCGTGACCATCTTGAACCGCTTAGGGCGGATGTATTCGTTCACCCCTCAGAAATCCAGAATGGGTCGCAGGGTTCCGTCCGACTTCGGTACCGTGAAGTACCGGGAGAAGAAGCCGGTGGTAGAGGCCGAGGACGGAAGTTCTTCAATCGCTCCCTTTTGCAGGAGGGACTGGATCTCTTCCAGCAGGGCCGGGCTGGCAGGGGTGGAATAGTAGATGCCTCGCGGTGGAATATCTTGAAATTCTGTGGCGTAGCCAAGACGGACGATGGAAAGAACCCAAGAATCCATGGTGACGTGATGCCACTCGGCAAGGTGTCTGGCCAGGCCCAGTTGATCTTCGAAGGCTGCTGGCTGGCTGAAGGTTGGTTGTGGTGGCAACTTGGGAAAGTGGTCAAAACCGCGACTTCGCCCCAGGGGAAGACTTTTTCGAAGAGGATGGGCGTCTCCGGAAAGGCCTTTGTGCCGAGGCAGCGGTGGACGGACGGGATTGCGTAGATCGAAGAAACCGCTGTTAGAAGGTGGAGGACGAGGATCTGCACCACGACGGGCGGGAACTGAAGGACCAGCGAGGCTCAGATGGTTGATATATACCTGTCAGGACCCGGGAACTCCAGGACACCAGCTCTGAGTCTGAGCCAGAGTCCCTGGAGCCTGCTGCACCAGCACAGCCCACTCCCGAGGCTGCCCCAGGCATAGAGCCCTTGGCCCTAGTAGTCCCAGCAGCAGAGCCAGGGGCTGCCCCAGACCCAGCCCAGCCAGAGGAGTCGGATGGTGAGTTTCAAGAGCAGGTGCCTACTTACCAGCAACATCGGGAGCAAAAGAGTGCTCTCAGGAGGTCAGAACGTTTAAATAGAAAACGCCAGGCAATCAGGGCCCAGCTGCGATAACACCTGGAGGAGTGATCTGCCTATAAAAGCAATCACTCAGCCTTGGGTCTTTTGTCGGCTCACAACTGACCATTCTGGGCGAAGTGCTTGTTGTGGATCTCAGCTTGGCCTCCTGAAACGCTGCCCGACCTGCTGGAACGTCGCCACCTCTTGATCCCAGACCAGCTCTGGTAACTTTTTTTGCTCGAACAGACTTTGACTGTGTGCTCGCCTGGCCGTGACGTAACAGCCAGGGAGTCTCCCTGCTGCCGGTATTTACTGCTATTTTTCCTGTTCTGTTCTGCTGAAGTAAAGCCCTTTAATTTATTCCCTGCCTTATCTGCAAGAGACCTGTAGCCGGCTCCCTTGGCTGTTTGCCAGGCCTTGGCGTTGACAATACCCACCTTCTTAGCAGTCAGGCACGCCTTAACAAGATGATCCATGGCCTCGTCGGTTGTGGCATGGAACAGTCCCTGGCTGTCAAAGGGGAGGTCCTCGATCCTCCTTCAGCTGTCTTCTTGCAAGCCCGACAATCTCAGCCACGCGTACCGTCGAAGGGCGACGGAGCCGACCATAACTCTTGAGGCAACCTCCACGGTGTGCCTCAATGAGATAATCTGCTGATTAGCAAGTGCCACCGCCTCATTAAAGAACTGGGTGGCACCTGCATGGCTCTCCTCTGGGAGGTTGGAGAGAATAGGAGAGAACCGGTCAAGCAGCTTTCTCAGGTAGGCTGCCAGACAAGCTTCTGTATTGGACACCCTGGCAATCAGGGAGGAAGCGGTGTAGAACCTCCTGCTGAAGGTGTCCAGCCTGTAGCCTTTGCAGTCAGGCGGGGTAGTATGTGCCCTGTTGCTGCCTTTAGTCTGGGCCGACTCGACGACAATTGAGTTCAGCCGGGCGGCTGAAGAGAAACTCCGCATCTTCCTTCTGCGTACAGTATAAATGTTCCAGCCAGTGTGGAATTGGCTGAGCAGAAGCTGGCTTGGCCCATGGGTGTTTCAAGGCCTTCATCAGCGCTGGCAGGAAAGGCAACGATGCGGTAGATGGCGGACGTGTGCCCACGTAGTGGAAGACCGGGTCTTCAACCGTTGGAGCTGGGTCTGCTATTTTTAGGCCGAGCGCCGTCGCCATACACAGGAGGATGGCGGAGAATTGTTTCACATCCTCCGGTGCCGACTCAGGTCCCGGGTCTCCGAAACCCAGAGGGGGTGACTCATGAGATGTTGGTGTAGAGTCATCTGAGTCGGAGTCTGTTTCATATGACTGGGAGGAGTGAGTCGGAGATCTCTCCATGGATCTCTCCCTAGATGGTTTATGGGGAGGAAGGGTGAGAGTAACCACTGGTGCCGCTGTAGTTACCAGTACCGAGATCGGAACTGCAGGCTGGGGCATTGGTGTTACTGCGATGGGCACTACCGCAGGCTGTGGTCGCTGGATCGCCTGCGTGACTGTCATAGCCGGCACAGTCGCCGGTATCGAGATGGGTTCCGACACCAGGCGAGTTGAAATTGACATAACCCTTGGGGGAGGCGACACCACCCTATAGCGGGGTGTGGGCTCCCTGGACCTCCTGTGGCGGGGAGAGGGTGAACGACTGGGCGACCTCCGATACCGGGAGTGGTGGCCTTCCCCTGAGGGCAAGCGGGATCGGCGGTAAGGTGATCAATGCCAGGGGTCACGGTGGTACCTATCCCTATAAGATGGCGAGTAGGATAGGTACGATCCTGGATACTCGCACCACAGGTGCTGTTGACCGTACCGTTCGACATAGGAGGTGGAGGTATACCAGGAGTCGGTAGAAGGGTGAGAGTGGGCCCTCTCGAAGTACCTCTCCCTGTGGCAGGGCGATGGAGGCCTGACTCTCCGCTCGGGAGAGCAGGACTCGCTCCTGCCAGAGGCTGCCCGGTGTCTGGGCGTAGGCCGATGTTGGGCCATAACCTCCTCCCGGCGGTCTACTGACCTGCGGTGACTCGGCAGGGGTACCACAGTCATAGGAACGGGCGGTTCCGAGGGCAAGACCTCCACGGTCTGCTCCTCGTCCGACACCTCAAGGACCTCTTGTTGGTCCGACTGCTCGCCTGGATCCCCAGTGAGCTGTGTCGGTGGAGGTATGGGAAGGCGGGCCACATTAGTAGGGGAGCGCCTCTTCTCCTTCCTTTTCTTCTTCTTGTCCTTCTCCTTAGTGACATCCTGGGCAGCAGGACATTTCCGCTGACCGGCAGTTAGAGGCCTGGATGATTTAGCAGCCTGCGAGCCCACAGGTGCTTCCTCAGTTGACTTAGCTGCCGCTGACAGCTTCGGAATCCTCGGTAGCGAGGAGATGGGCGGTCTCGATGGCGGTACCAAGCCCGATACCGAAGCTGTGGACGGTGCAGCAGTCGCCGACACCGTAGATGGAATGGTCGACGTCCGCCCCGAAGTCGATGACTGAGACATACCGGCGTGAGCCTCAGGCTGTTCTTTCGCTCTCAGAGACTCCTTCCAACAATGTGATTTCAGTCTTGAGGAGCAGTTTCAGAGAGTTTGAGATGTGAACTCTCGACAAATAGAACAGGCCCTTACTTTGTGGGTTTCCCCCAAACAAAAGAGGCACTCACGGTTGGCGTCGGACAGAGCAACTTTCTGTCCACAAGTAATACAGTTCTTGAAGAGGGCCGACACAGACGGGGAATCCAAGATGAAGGAGAAGAGGGTGAGACCGAGGAGAGGAAGAAGCCGAAGGGTTCAAAGAGAGGCGAAGAAAATAGGGGGTTAAGGGGTCCAAAAACCAGAAATCAAGTCCATTATCCAAGTCCGTAGTCAAAGTCCGTAGTCAAAGTCCGAAAATCAAGCCAAGAAATGCAAGCCACTAAGAAGAACCTTCCGTTCGCTAAGGCAGACAAGAAAGAACTGAGGAGTGACCATTGCTTGGCGGGCTGAGCATGCTCAGTATGGGCATGGGGGAGGGGTTCCCGCCAAGCTACTAAGCTCTAGAATCTTCCGAACACTACTGTGCATGTGCAAAAGCTCCTAGTGTGTGGGGCACAGAGACCACGAAGAAGAATATATGCTATCCTACGCCAGCAATGCCCCTCTACACTGTACATTGGACAAACAGGACCATCTCTATTCAAGAGGATTAATAAGAAAGAAATCAGACATCAGAAATGGCAATACCCAAAAAGCAGTTGCAGAACACTTCAACCTTTTTCGAAACACAGTAGATTAAGTGATTTTACAGGTTGTTGTCCTTGAACAAGGAAAGTACAAAGGAAAGCTAGAAAGAGAAACTGCAGAATTGAATTATATTCACAAATTCCAATCAATTAGCAGAAGTATGAATAAAGACAATGGCTTCATAGTCCAATATATATATTAATACAAAAGTCCTTCCAATTGCATATATAACAAAAGGAATCTTCTCAGAGAAAGTTCTTAACCCTAGGAAACTGGCTTTTTGTAGGCAAATTCATTACTTTCACACATCAACACGAAGTGACCATCATAAAAATCTGAAAGACCTGTATTACCTTCTGTAGCCCTTTGAAAATTTAGGGAAAGAGTCACAATTTGCATCTTTCCAGATCCTATTACATTCTATCCCATTCCCACAACTGCATAAGTATGCTTTATGCCAGTGGCCTTAACACAACTCAGGACTGCATCTGAAAAAGTGGATTTATTTCCATGAATGCTCATGACAAGATAAAAACCAGTTAGTCTTAAGGGCTTCCCACATTTCTTTTTTCCCCTTCCCTCTTCTTTCTTCCTTTTAATGCTATGTGATGGGTGGGGACAGGGATGTCTTTTTCAGCCAGATCAGCTGCATACCCCTAAATCTGACTCCCTAAGCTGTTTTGTTGAGATCTGAAACATAAGCAATAGCCACTGATAATACTGGATTAAGATATGATAAATGTGTAATGGAAAATGTATAACTGATGGCAAACCATGTATAAAGAATACATTTTGTTACATGTTGTTGTTGTTGACTGAGATGAACAGGTTGCTTACCTGTAACTGTGGTTCTTTGAGTGGTCATCTGTGCCCTCATACATTAGGAGCTTTTGCGCCTGCGCGGTAGCGTTCGGAAAATTCTAGAGCTCGATAGCTTGGCGGGAACCCCTCCCCCATGCCGGTACTGCGCATGCTCAGCCCGCCGACCAACAGTCACTCCTTAGTTCTTGGTCCACCGAGTAAAGTGGGACCTGAAAAAGAGGGGAAGGTTGGGTTGGCATGTATGAGGGCACAGATGACCACTCGAAGAACCACAGTTACAGGTAAACAACCTGTTCTTCTTCTTCATGGTCTCTGTGCCTCATACATTAGGAGACTGTGTAGCTTACCAGTAGGATGGTGGGTCAGGTCCTACAGAACAGAAGCCAGCACAGCATGTCCGAAACGAGCATCCCTCCGGGACCGGCAGTCCAGCCTGTAGTGGTGAACGATGGTCGATGGTTGGGACCAGGTTGCCACACGGCAGAGTTCCTGCAGATCAACTCATCACAGGAGGGCTGCAGATGTCGCCACGGCTCTTGTGGAATGAGCCCAAAGAAAGTCTGGCAGAGGCTTCTTGGCAAGCTCGTACGCAAGGTGGATAGTCTGGGCCACCCACTTGGAGAAGCGCTGGATGGACACCTTGTGGCCTCTTCGACGCCTGCCATAACACACAAAAAGGTGCGGGGTCTGTCTATAAGAGGCAGTCCTGTCCTTATAGAATGCCAAGACCCGACGAACATCCAGGGAGTGAAGGGACCGCTCCAGAGGTGTAGTCGGGTCTGGGTAGAAAGTGGGCAGGATGATGTCCTGGCTGAGATGGAAATTAGACACCACCTTTGGCAGGAAAGAGATGTCGGGCCGAAGGACCACCTTGTCCCTGTGAAAGACCAGGTACGGTCTGTCATATTGTAGGGCTGTCAGCTCTCCCGCCCGCCTGGCAGGAGTGACAGCCACCAAGAAGGCAGTTTTCACGGCAAGCAGCCTGTCATCTGCAGTTGCCATTGGTTCGAAGGGCGGTCTTGTTAGCTGTGACAGCACCAACGATAACGACCACGGCAGTAACGGCAGCGATACCAGAAGGCAGAGGTGATGCAGGCCCTTCAGAAACTGCTTGACGGTACCATGGCGGAAGAGAGCTGCCGAAGGGGATTGTGGCGGTTGGTATGCCATGATAGCAGCAAGGTACACCTTTAGCAATGGGAAAGCTAGACCCTGCTGTCAAAGGTGCAGGAGGAAGTGAAGCACGGTAGGCAGGTTGACAGGTGCCACCGACTCCCGACATTCCTCAGCAAAGACAATGAAGCGCCGCCACTTGTAGTGGTAGTTGCGGTGAGTCGATTCCTTCCTGGCCGCGGTCAAGACATTCCCGATGATGGGGTAGTCTATGGCGATATCCTCCAGGCATGGAGGGCCAAGAGTGGTAGGTCCGGGTGCAGCACGAGACCATTGGAGTGGAATAGGAGGTCCGGTACCATCGGGAACCGGATGATCCATCCCTGGGCAGCCTCGAACAGGGGCCCGAACCA
This sequence comes from Iguana delicatissima, assembly GCA_948472985.1. Lineage (NCBI taxonomy): Eukaryota > Metazoa > Chordata > Lepidosauria > Squamata > Iguanidae > Iguana > Iguana delicatissima. The sequence goes on from CAOKZL010000228.1 coordinate 626,595, forward strand.
GTGCTGCCTTGGCCAGTACGGTGCCACGAGAACGAAGTCCGCTCGGTCCACTCGGATCTTCGGCATCACGCAGCCCAGAAGGGGAAACGGAGGGAACGCATGGAGGAATCCCTCGTTCCACTGAAAATGGAACGCCATTGTCGATGGAGTGGCGATCGCAGCCGGCCCTCGAGCAGTACCGATGACACTTCGTGTTCTGGCTGGTGGCGAAGAGGTCGATCGTCGGCTCGCCCCATCGGTCCCGAACCATCTGGAAGGCATCATTGGAGAGGGACCATGCGTGATGGGATGAGGTGTCCCTGCTGAGAGCATCCGCTGTGGTGTTCTCCTGCCCGGCCTGGTGAACTGCCACTGGATGAATCCGGAGCAAGATGCACCAGTTCCAGAGGTCGAGAGCGTTGTTGAGGAGAGTGGTCGAGTGAGTCCCTCCTTGTCTGTTCATGCAGCAGACCGCCATCGTGTTGTCCGTGAGGATCAGCACCGTACGGCCTGCGACGAGGTGACGAAACACCTGCAGAGCTTTAGAGATGGCTAGTAGCTCAAGAGTGTTGATATGGAGGGCAGTCTCATGTCCGATCCACCGACTGCAGACTCTGAGGTCGCCGGAGTGTGCTCCCCGGCCGAAGAGTGTGGCATCCGTTGTCACCATGACCGTGGGGTTGTGCTCCTGGAACAGCATGCCCGACAGGAGGTGGCTGTAGGACTGCCACCACAGCAGGGATTGGTGCACCTGTGGAGGCAGCTGGTAGCGGCGAGACTGGTCGTCACAGAGTGGATCGAAGACCCGGACAAACCAGTACTGAAGCGGTTGTGCGCGCAGCCTGGAGAGGTACGTAACGGCGGTCATCGAGGCCATGTGGCCGAGGAGCTGTTGGATCCTCCTGGCCAACAGCGTCAGAGCATGGAAGGTGGTGGACACTGCCTGACGAAGCGTCTGCGCCCTGTCCAGCAGTAAGTATGCCCTCGCTGATACCGCATCCAGGGTCGTCCCGATAAAGTTGAGAACCCTTGTGGGTTCGAGATGTGACTTCTTCGGGTTGACCCAGAGTCCAAGCCGAGTGAGAAGAGTCAGAGTTCGGTGTATGTCCTCGTACAGTTTCTGTTGGCAGGACGCCACCAAGAGCCAATCGTCCAGGTAGGGATATACGGAGACACCTTTCGTCCGCAAGAACGACACAATGGGGGCCATGCACTTGGTGAAGACCCACGGTGCAGTCGAGAGGCCGAACGGCAGCACCCGGTATTGGTAGCAAGTGCCGTCAACCACGAACCGCAAGTACCGTCTGTGCTAAGGGCGGATGGAGATGTGGAAGTAGGCGTCCCAGAGATCGATGGAGGCGAACCAGTCCCCTTGTCGAAGGAAAGGCAGGATCGAGGGTAGCGTGACCATCTTGAACATTTTGGGGCGGATGTACTCGTTCACCCCTCTGAGATCTAGGATGGGCCACAAGGTTCTGTCCGCCTTCGGTACGGTGAAGCACCTCGAGAAGAAGCTGGTGGTCTTGGCTGAGGATAGAAGTGTCTCGATCGCTTCCTTTTGTAGAAGGGACTGGATTTCTCCCAGCAATACTGAGCTGGCCGGGGTGGAGTAGTAGACCCCTCGTGGTGGAATATCCTGGAACTATATGGCATATCCCAGGTGGATGATGGTAAGTACCCAGGAGACTGTGATGATTTTCCATCACTGGGCGAGGTGTCTGGCCAGGCTCGGTTGATGTCGAAGGTTTGTTGGGAGGGTGAAGACTGGCATCAGTGGAGTCCTGCGCAATGCATCAAAAATGTGACTTTGTCCCGGACGAAGACTTCATAGAATAAGAGGACGGACGTCTTTGCGGAAGCCTCCGTGAGCGGATGAAGCGGTCAGCCGGGATGCAGTCGATCACGGTGACCACGGTTGATACGTGGAGGAGGAGGAGGACCTTCGCCACGATGGTCAAGAGCTGAAGCTGCAGCGGGACTGGGCTGGCTGGTTGATGCCCATCTTCTTTGCCGTTAGACGGGCTTTGACAAGATGGTCCATGGCCACCTCTGTCGACGTGTGGAAGAGTCCCTGGCCGTCGAATGGGAGGTCCTCAATCCTTCGGCGGCTGTCCTCCTGGAGCCCCAATGACTGCAACCAGGCATGCCGATGAAGGGCCATCGCACCCGCCATCACCCTCGAGGTAGCCTCCACGGCGTGCGTCGAGGAAGCGATCTGTTGGTTGGTGACCGCAACAGCCTCACCAAAGAGGTGCATGGCGGTAGCACAGGACTCCTCCGGCAGGTCAGCGAGGAGTGGGGTGAGCCGCTCCAGGATGTTACAATGGTAGGCAGCAAGGCATGCCATCGTGTTCAGGATCCTGGCCACCAAGGAGGAAGTTGAGTAGAAACATCTCCCGAAGGTGTCGAGCTTCCAGCCTTCACGATCCAGCGGGGTCGTATGATCTCAGTTTCCACCCTTCGTCTGGGCCAACTCAACCACAATTGAGTTCAGCACAGGATGGCTAAACAGGAACTCCACTTCCTCTCTCTGCATCTTATAGAGGTGTTCAAGCCTGTGTGGTATAGGTTGCGCTGAAGCCGGCTTCGTCCATGGTTGATTCATGGCATCGAGCAACGTTGGTAGAAAGGGCAGTGGCGCAGTAGATGGTAGGCGTGTCTCCAGATACTGAAACACCGGATTCTGCGCCGCTGGAGCCAGTTCTGCAACCTTCAGGCCAAGGGCCGTGGCCACGCGCAGGAGGATTGCCGAGAACTGTCGCACGTCCTCCGGTACCGACTCTGGACCCGGTTCTCCAAACGCCAGCGGAGGTGACTCGTGAGATGATGGAGTCGACTCCGCGGAGTCCGAGTCCGACTCATACAACTCCGAGGATGGAGTCGGAGATCTCTCTGCTGCTCTCTCCTGGGATGGCTTGCGGGCAGGGAGAGCCAGGGTCACCGTCGGAGCAGCGGGCTGCGCCGGTACTGAGGTCGACTCCGTGGTCGGAATTGGCGTGACCTGGAGGGGCACCACCAAGGGCGGCCTGTGTCGTCAACATCGCCAGTCACATCGCTTGCGCCACAGTGGTTTGTGGCATGGGACATGTCCTGGTTGCCATTGTCCTTGGAGGAGGCGACACTGCCCTATAGCGGGGTGAAGGCTCCCCGGACCTCCGATAATGCGGTGAGTCGGGCCGACAAAGCAATCTGCTGGGCAACTTCTCATAGTGGGAGCGATGGACTTGCCTGGAGGGCAAACGAGACCGGTGTCGCGGTGACCAGTACCATACGTCAGGGTGGCACCGGTCCCTATACGACAGGGAGTACGAATAGTACGACCCCGGGGGCTCGTGCCAGAGGTGCTCCTGGCCGTACCTACCGAAGTAGGAGGCAGAGGTACAAACGGTGTCCTCAGAGTAGTGCCTCTCCAGGCTCATCTCCTGGTGTCGCGGGGATGGAAGCCTGGCTCTCTGGTCAGGAGAGCGGGAGTCACTGTGTCTAGAGGCTGGCCTGTGGGTAGGCAAAGGCCAATGTCGGACCACAGCCTCCTCCCGGCAGTCAACTGATTGACAGTGATCCGGCGGGGTAACCGCAGCCGTTAGCTTGGGTGGTTCCGAAGGCGGGACCTCCATGGCCCGCTCCTCGTCAGACACCTCGAAGACCTCTTCCTCCTCCGGGAGCTCTTCCGGTTCCCCAGTGAGCTGGGTAGGCGGAGATGTCGGGAGACGAGTCTCCTTTTGAGAAGAGCTTCTCTTTTCCTTCCTCCTCTTCTTTTTCTCCTTCTCCTTCCTGGCGTCCTGGGATGGAGGACGCTTCTTTTGAGCCGGTGTAAGTGGCTTGGAGAAGGTGGAGGCCTGCGAGCCCGCAGGATCCTCCCGCGCCGGAAGAGCCAAGATCTTCGGGCTCCTCGGGAGTTTCATGATCGGTATTGAGCCCGGTACCAATGAGGTGGAAGGCGCGGCAGCCACCGCCACTGCCGATGAAGAGGTCGTCGGACGAGAGGATTTCTCGGCCATGACACCGTGGGCCTCAGACTGTTGAGCACGCAGGAACTCCTCCCAACAATGAGACTTCAGTCTTGCTGAGCAGTTGCGGAGCGTCTGGTGGGTGAACTACTTGCAGACGGGGCAGGCCTGAACATTATGGCCCCCGCCCAAACAGAAGAGGCACTCACGATGCTTGTCCGAGGGAGTGACCATCCTTCCACAGGAGACGCAACTCTTAAACAGCGCCGACATAGAATATGTCCAGCAAATAGAGAAGAGAATTGGGGGGGTGTCAAAGAAGCAGTCCAAGATCCAAAAAAACAGTAAGTTAAGCCAAAAACCAGGTCGGAACCAGAAGCCAAAAACACCAAAGCCGAAGTCCAAAATCCGAAGTCCAAAAACCGAGTCGAAAAGCCAAGAATAAAGCCAAAAGAAGCGCAAGCTACCAAAGAACCTTCTGTTCGCAATGGCGGACAAGAAAGAACTGAGGAGTGACCGTTGCTCGGCAGGCTGAGCATACGCAGTACCGGCATGGGGGAGGGGTTCCCGCCAAGCTATTGAGCTCTAGTATCTTCCGAACGCTACCGCACAGGCGCGAAAGCTCGTAATGTGTGAGGCACAGAGACCATGAAGAAGAAACAGTGGGCCCTCCTTACCCACAACCTCCACATCTGCAACTTCCTGTTCACTCAAGCACGTGTCCTCTACCTAAAATGGCAGCAACATGAACATGGACATATTGAAGCATCCATGTGCATGTTGCCACCACTGAATATAATAGGAAAAGAGCATTCATGATTTCCGCTATAAGCAACAGCTCCTGGAACAGAATCCCAGGGCCCACTGCATCTCTAACCTGCCTTTTCTCCTATGAGCTTAAGGCCTTTATCTTCTTCACCGTTTTTTTTTCTTTTTCAAAACAGGCCTCTGAGTCTGGGCAGACTGTAAGGCAATGACTGACCTAAAGTTACTTAGTGAATTTTGTGAGCCAATGGGGATTTGAACAAGGATCTCCCAAGTCCCAGTCCAACGCTCTAATTGTTATACCACACTGCCTGTCTTTGTATGCATCTTTTATCAAAAAGAAGCATTTTATCAGTGACCGTAATGCACTTATGAGCAGTAAGAAAAACTGGCCTGCACACATTGTAAAATTAAATACATTTTAGCTGAATGAATCACCCCCAAACCATGCCTATTTAAAAAGCTAATGCAAGAAAAAATTCAAATTCATAACCCAGGCTGGAGCTGACATGGGAGAAAGTTAGACAACCCTCTTTCCTCTCCCCTCCCACACTCACTTTATGACCAATTTAAGAAAGGCAGTTAGTTTATACTTTATAGCACTGGAAATGCAACTGAGTTAAAACAAAAAGAAAAAAACAGCCATTTTGTTCAGAAGAATCATCAAAAATGTCTCACTGCTTTAACTGTGCATCACTTTATAAAAAAAAAGAGAGATAAATGTTAAGTACTGTGCAGACAACACTTGCCAAGAGAATCCCAAGTAGACTTGCCACAAAAGAGTATTAGGAACAGCTTGAATCCACACAAGATGTCTTGACTGAAGCCTTGGGGAAGGGGGCAGAAAGATGCCAAACAATTCTTCAATGGTTCACAGAACTACCAGCAACAAGGAGCCAGTGGCACAAATTCTTACTCAACAACTACAGTACAGATGTTCCCTCAAAACAAAAGGGACTGAAGGTGGTTAAAACCTGCAACAGCCTTCTTTTTTTAACAGTAGCAGCAACAAAATAGCCAGCTGCCACATATTTCTGACAAACAATACTTTGTAGGAGTAAAAAGATTTCTACTTCGGTGGTCTCTTTCCATTTCTGGATAGCACAATTCCAGCCTAAGAGACAGTCTTCAACCATTGTAACATACGCAATATACTTATGCCTGAAAACTCTGTAAGATTAAGGTTTCTTAATTAATTAGTTCCCACATCAGTGTAGAGCCAAATACAAAGTACTTCCTGGAGACAAAAAGCTCCCCGGTACCCAAAGAAGAAGCAGCTGGGAGAGGTGGGATCCAAGCAGATATTACAGAGACATGTTGCTCCTGTTATATTGCATTGTGTCTACCTTCTCCTAGGAGTGTTTTATCACCAGCTTATTACATTCATTATTCTAAAGCAGTGGTTCTCAACCTGTGGGTCCCCAGATGTTTGTGGACTTCAGCTCCCAGAAGCCCTGAGCATTGGCCATAGTGGCTGGGGCTTCTGGGAGCTGAAGTCCACAAACATCTGGGGACCCACAGGTTGAGAACCACTGTTCTAAAGGATATAAAATCACCACTAAAGTCACTGAAAGCACTTGCCTTAAGCTTCTTCTTACAACCTTACCTAGCATATCTGTGATTTATGCCAGAGTACAAGTAAATGACAAAGGAAAATCCCCCCACCCAGTCCAAGAAAAGTGCTCTGTCCTTAAAAATACAATAAAACAACTGCTGGATCTAATCAAGGTTCTATCCATCCGGTGCAGCATCTTGTTTCTCACAGCAGCCATCCAGGCGCTTCTCGGAAGGCTAGTATCAGGGCACAGAAATATTAATTTCTGCACAGAAAATGCTGTTTCCTATGAAAACCAATCATATGCAAATTTTATATAGAATAAATCCCCAATTATTGTTTTTTTTTTCCTGCAAAGAAAACCACACTTTCTGAGCAGGAATTAATGTTTCTGCACAGAAAATTCTGTCTGCACAGAAAATTCTATGCAATTCAGCCATGTGCACATTTCATGCTGAAGAAATCCCAATTTGCAGCTTTTTCTGAATAGAAAACAACATTTTCTGCACAGGAATTAATATTTCTACATTGAAATGTTATTTTCTATGCGGAAATATGCTGTTTTCTGCACAAAGCAACCATGCACATATTTTGCTCATAATACATCTCAGACTGCAAAATTTATTGTTAGACAAAGATTTTTCACATCAGGGTTCTCAACACTCGAAAAACATTTTTTTTTTTTCCGTTTTTTACCCTTTCCATCACTACATAGCTGTTACCTATTGAATTTATGCTTATATTGAGCTATCCCATTGTGACTGCAGATATCTTTTTGTGGTTAATTGCTGCTGCTTCATAAATTCAGCAGTGTATATGTGAAATCTTTGGGATATGAATAGCTCGTACCTACCAACATTTCAGAGATGAAAGTGGGACACATGTGGCTTAGCAACATGAGAGCGTGGTCAAAAGAGTGTGGTCAGGCAACATGAGAGCAAAAGTGATTAATGGGGAAGGACATACAAAATCAACATTTTAAGCAGAGTATGTACTGTGTTCAGAGAAAAAATACAAATGAGCCTCCTAGAACAGCAACATTTCATCCCCTCTTCTCCTCCCCTTGCTGCTGAGATAACTGAGTGCGACTACTTTTGCCCTTTTAATTCATTTTGCAGCAACTGAATTAAGCTGAGGACTAACAGGGGAAAGTACAGGAGGAAGAAGAAAGCAGAACATTTTAAAAGCAAGTGAAAAGTGGGACAGTGAAGAATTAACTGAGGCTGTCTATGCCAAATTAGGACACTTAGAAGTTATCAAAGCCTTTTTTTATAATTAATATTGCCCTGCCCCAGTATCTCTGTCCATCACTATCTTCTATCAGTTTGGACAGAATCACATAGTGTAGGTTGAAATGAATAAGACTGAAAGTGTGAAAAGTGGTAGGCTCAAAAAAGGGAAGCCATAAATACAAATTAGTACCAAGAGCCTGAATAGATATGTGCTCTGTTTTGGTCCCCAGGTTGGTCAGTCTGTGGGATGTTGTATCTCTTTCTATACTGGCAGAAAATGATGTTTGACAAGTTCCAGTCAACATACTGTAGCAGTGGCAGGTAAGAGACAGTGGTCATTTCCGCGCTAGCCTATTATAGCGCTATGATTCCACTTTCAACATCCTATGGAATCCTGGGCTTTGCAGTTTTGGGAGGGGCCATCCAGCCCCTCCCGAAACTGCAAACCCCAGGATTCCATAGGATGTTGAAAGTGGAATCACAGTGCTATAACAGGCTAGTGCAGAAATGGCCAGTGTTAGCCTTCCTTGAAAGCCACTGTCTTCAAATCCTTGTGCGACCTGTATCAACTGCATTTTTAATGCATGGTTTCATCACAGCAACCATTACTCTTTTTACAGTAAGTTACTGATCCATGGTGCACTTAATTTCTGGTACCTGCTATGTACCACCCACATACCCTGAGTACAGCATTCAAAAGCTAAAGTTACAGAGGCATGGAGTGTCAAAGGCAAAAACAGGCCAGTTACCAGACATTTAAACTCTGCACACAGGCTTAATAATAACCCATGCATAATTCATCATAGCATCCATCCATAGGGAAACTGTTACCTCTGGAAGAGAAATTTAGTGACTGCACTGTACTGAAACAAAGCAGATTAAAACAGGTTTCTAGTTTTGCCTACATCCTTTCCACAATGCTACTATAATCAATGAACCTTTTCTTGCAAAGCTGAGCCACATGGCTACTTATAGCTAGGCTGAAGAGACGTGCAGTTCTTTAAAAAATCTCCCTGTTCAGCTGGGATTCATCTCAAAATAATGTGATTTCCAGAGGAACAGTTAACCTTATAACAGAATTTCAACATTATTCCCATCTTAGGCGCACAGGCTGCTTTTACTCTGAAACTCTCTCACTTAATATTTAAATCAACATGTTCCCTTCAGCAAAAAACTCTAGGCTAGTTCACACATACCCATTCTCTCCCTTTCTCTCCCTCTCTCTTTTTCTCACACACACACACACACACAAACACACACACACACACACACACACACAGAGAGGAAGGGTATAGAACTAAACCACTATTCCTATTATACTTCACCACTGAATAAGCTAAATAATGCTGAAGAGAACTGGGGTTCTGCAAAATCTGAAAGAACACATATTCTCCAGTCCTGATCTACCAAATGTAGCTGTACGTTCAAAAAAGTTGAATTTTAACGTACCGAGATTATTATGGTATTTGATCAATTGAACACGTGCAAATGAGACTGAAGTCACAAGCAACATAATTTGCTATAACTCACTATGAGGAGGGGTAAAGAGGTGGTCTCAAAGCTACTTTTTAAAAATAACAAGTAATAGTCAAGTTACTTTACTGTATACTGAATAACAGTTTCTGGTTACTGTCAAACGTGACTTAGGGCATGTTTAGGAAGTTTTGACAGGAAATTTTCCAAGTTTCATGCCAGTGTCTTCTCCTGGCATAAGGAGTTTTTTCCCCCTCAAAAACTAACAACAAATTTTTATTTCTTATCTGCCTCTCCTCAAGGCTCAAGGCAGGGTGCAACATAAATTAAAATACAATTAAAAATGCATAATAAGTTAAAATACACTAAAACACATAAAACCATTTAAAATACAACTATATCATAATTAAAATACATCATAATTAAAAAGAGACTGGAAAAAATAATGAGCAACACAACAAGTCACATGAGAAGATATTTTTTTCAAAATTATATTGAGCAACAGTGGCAGATCACTCTTCAAACACTGTAATCAATAACCAGATTAAATTACTTTTTTAAAAAAAGGATTTTTTAAAGGAATTTCCTAAGCTGTGATAGGGAGAATGGCAGGGATCTGCTAATTCCCACTTTCCTTCTTCAAAGAACTATTTTACAGAAGCAATGCCTTTTTTTCATGTGTCTACAGCAGACCTATGTGGGTGGTCAAAATTGCCACAAACTGAACTTCTGTTTCAGTGTTTACAACAAGGTTCTTTTTTAAAAATTCCTAGCTGGGCAAAGCAACTGTTCAGCCACTGCAGTGTACATCAACACTGGAACACATCAACACTGGAAAATGTAATACTCATCTTCAAAAGCTGTGCTCAGTCAACTCTGTTTAGTTCATAAAGGTTCAAACCCCAATATATTTGTTATGAAAAAGGAGGGTCACTACTGTACATTTTCAGCTCCTCAACTGATGCTCTGTGCTAAAACTGTGAATGCAGTCAAGTACTATAATTTCTAACTGCAGTTGCCTGCACTCAGCAGCAAACATTTGAGTGTGTAAGGTTTAAGATGCAGGGGGAAGCTGACCGGGATTGCAGCTGCACCGGCCCATCAGGGAGATCACTGAGGAACAGACTCCTCTGGGGGGGAAATCTTTTTTTGTCCCCATGTCTCCTATCTTCCTCTAGGGGGTTGGCCCTCTCTGGACAAATGCGAGTCAGCTTCTTGGTCACCTTTGGTTGGAAAACAAAAATGTCTTTTCTGGGCCTGAAAATCCAGGCGAGAGGCAAAATAGTCAAAAATTGCTTCCCACGCTCTTAGGGTGCATTTGGGAGAAAATAACTGGTGGCACTGGTGCACATATGGCCTGTGCCCCCCCTTTGCTCAGATATGGTTTCAGAGAATCAAATCATTGGCTGCCTTCCAACATTACACCAAACTATGCATAGCACTTTCCTACCCGGAGTTATCCTGATTGTTGGATTACAAGTCTTTATCATCAATAACCAGCAAGGCTAATTGAGGCTGTAGTTATAGTCAGTTTAAAAATTAGAGTTATTATTTTTGGAAGTGCAGGAAGAGGAATATACAAGTCTGGGGAGTGAGGAGCCTAAGGTTACATGTGTACGTGTGTGTGTGTGTGTGTGTGCATGCGCACGCATGTGCATGTGGTACAAGTCATTTCAGACCTATAGCAACTCTAAGGCAAACCTATCATGGGTTTTCTTGGCAAGACTTGTTCAGAGCGGTTTCTGCCTTTACTCTCCTCTGAGTGTGACTTGTCCAGGGTCATCCACTGGGCTTTCACGGTGAAGTGGAGATTCACATCCTGTTCTCCAGAACCATAGTCCAGCTTTCAAACCACTGCACCACGCTGACTGTCAGGCTCACTTAAATTTCTCTAAAGGAGAGATACAGAACCTTTTGAAGGTTTCAAATACCATGTATAGACCTGCTGGGGGCTTCAACAACATGTAAGCACAGGTTTGTTCACATGTATGTGCATATACACATCACCCTCCCCAATACACACACACACTGCCCTGTTCTGCCCCTAACTTTCCCATATCCTCTCAAAACCCAGACATCAACCTCCTGAGTGTTAGCTCCTAGAGTGTCCCCTGGGATGTTGCCCCCACTTAATCTTGATTCCTAGAGGGAACTCTGGGATGGTGCCATCCAACTACTCATTCCTAAACATCCTGGGCAGCAAAATCAGGTGGCATTGTAGCAGCATAGATAAGGAGATCACAGAGGCCTAAATATAACATCTTGGGGGCTGCATGCATATTATGAGACACAGTTGTGAGTCCCTGAGCTACAGTATTGTTTGGCAAGATAGCTGAACAAACCCTTGTATAAATGCAATATCCCAGAGGAGCTGGAACAAAAGTAGCAGCTAGTAAACACATTTTACTCAAAGGCAAGGCAATATCAATCAACCTTGAAATTATTCATGACTTAATAACTGTGATCCAGATGTCTTCTTAAGAACAGGCAGAGATCAAGATAGCTAAAGTACACTAAGCAATCCCATCACACAAAAATTATTTTGTCACATAAAAGGACATAGATAACAATCGCATGATAACAAGTCATATTAATGAAACATAAATGGTAAAAGATGCTCTGCTAAAGCCAGAAGTGGGTTTCCCCTTACAATGTCAACTACAGCCTCTAGCGCTGCAAACATTTTATGAGAATACCAAAATAATTTTAAAACATAATTGCAGGGAGGAAAATGTTTTAATAATGCTGTGAGTAAGGCAGAAAACCACTGTATGTGTAATGTAGTTTATTATATTAAACTGGATAGGACTTCTCCAATTTACAAGTATCATGGAGCCAGGTGCCCTAGCAAAACACACTTGCTTCTTTTATCAACTGGGATCAGAAAGGGGAATTAGACATCCAGGTTTAGTGCTCTATCTGAACTCATTTAAACAAGTGTTGTCATTACTTACTAAGATTTTTAATATCCCGCTGAAGAATCAGAAGACACAAGAGAACTAAGAAGCACTCATGACGAAATACAACCACTTCTCCCTTCAGATCTCCTCCTCCATTATTATTTCAATAATTTTCCATCTGTACTATGTCAATGAAAGCCAAAGGGCATTTGAATAGTAAAAAGCATCTCTGAAAATACCGCAGAGCAGATACTTTAATATTTATTTACCCCCTCCCCTCCCCCCCATTTTTTTTTTGCTCTATGAGACCAATGGGGTTACTTCAAAACATGTTGGAGACACGTTTTTCCCCTTTGATGCCATGGTAGCACATATAGAATATGGTGTTCTAACAATAATATTTAATGTACTGTTAGCAATATTATATATTGTATAGTATTTACCCATCAAAATGGTCTATATGAACAATAGTCCTTACAGTTGCTGCTGGAAATTCTTAAATTGCTTACAATAACTACCAGCATTTTTAAAAGATATACATAGGAATCTGATATATTAAGGCTAGTCAAAACACAATAATTACCTTGAATTAAAAGAGGATACGATAGTTATGTTTAAATATTTGAAGTGATGTTATACGGAAGATAGGGTAAGCTTGTTTTCTGCTTCTCCAGAGACTAGGACATGGAGCAATTGGCTTCAAACTTCAGGAAAAGAGATTCCACCTAAACATTAGGAAGAACATCCCCATGGTAAAAGCAGTTCAACAGTGGAATATGCTGCTTCAGAGTGTGGCAGAGTCTCCTTTGGAGGTTTTTAAACAGACTTGACAGCCATCTTGTCAGGAGTGCTTGGATAGTATATTCTGGGATGGCAGACGGTTGGACTGGATGGCCCTTGTGGTCTCTTTCAATTAATTACTATATGCAAATTATCCCTCATCTTTGAAAGACTCTTAGCATTCTAGCTCCTCAGAGAATGAATTTCCTAGATTCAAGCAACACTGAGTTTAGCAAAAGTGTAGTCACAGTTCCAAAAATGGGAAGGGCAGCTTTCTGGAACCAATTTGAGGGAAACTCATCATGTTTTCCGTTCTCTGATATGTTTGTTTAGCTTCCCCCTCACTTGCCTCCTTACTACCAGCTCAGTGGAATGCATGAATCAGAAGCAGCATGCATATATTTATGTATATATATATATATCCCATGTCCCATGTTTCCTAAAGATATTCAGACAGTCTAAGACAGTCTTGCAATGAAGGCCATCTTCAACAAGCACAAAGCAAAAGGCAGGCAATTCAGCCGGACTGATAACAGACTCCTGAAGCAGAAATACATCTCAAAGAGCCATATAACTAAACAGCTATGCAGATTCAATCTTCCAACCCAGTTCCATAACTACAAGAAAAATAAAAAAGGAAGACAGTCACATTTAGATGCAGCCTGTATCTCCTTCCTGGTGTAAGACCAAACAAAAACTGAGGCCTAGCTTTGATTTTTTTAGAACTAACCCACAACTAGATTCTGGATAAATACTCTGTGATTTGCATGCATTTTTTTTAAAGTCAAATTCCCAGTTTTCTCTTTTCCCATAGATCACACATACATACAGAAACCTGCATCACACACAGTTTAGGTAGACAGTTAGTAGAATAAAATATTAAAATAAACTATAATACTTTGTAAATTAATTTAAAAGAAAATGAAAAACTTGAAGCTGTGAAGCCTCATGTCTCCCTCTTTGAAAGCTGACTTATGACGACCTAAGGGGAACCTATCATGGGGATTTCCTTGGCAAGATTTGTTGCCTTTGCTGTTCTCTGAGGCTGAGAGAATGTGATTTGCATGAGGTCACCCAGTGGATTCCCATGGTTGAGTGGGAATTCAAACTCTTGTCTCCAGAGTCAGAGTTTGGGCATGTGCACACTTTTCCCACCGTGTCTGTTTTGTCAGAAATGCAGCAGTGGGGATGTGTGCATGGGTACTGAAACTGCTCCCTTGTTTGCAAATGAAGGAGCAGTTTGGACACACATATATGCCTGCTGCTTTGTCCCTTTCGTCAGGGACATAGCAGCAGTGGGTGTGGGCACAAAAGGATATAGACTGTACTCAAACTGCTCCCTCATTTGCAAACAAGGTAGCAATTTCAGCTCCCACACTACCACTGCTGCTGCTGCTGCTGTTAGTGTCCAGCAGAAGAGTTCCATGGACCTCAGGTTAAGAACCATTAGTATAAAGACCTGTCAAAGAGAGGAACGTCCCGGTTTGTTCTCTGCTGCCCCAGAGGGTAGGAACATGTCTCCTAGTTTTAAATTACAGGAGGGCAGATTTTGACTTAACATTAGAAGGAACTTCTTGACATTAAGAGTTATTTGACAATGGTGCCAATTACCTAGAGCGGACCTCCATAACATACGGCCTGGGGGCCACATGAGGCCCACCAAAGGACTTCACTTGTGAGTGCGAGGGCCGAAGAAGGTTGCAGCAATTAGTTTGAATGAACCTGGCTGGGCCATTCCTTCCTCCTTCCCTCCAAGGGGAGCAGAGAGCCAAGCTGATGCTACCTTTTGCCCTTGCGCAAGATGGCGGCAGTTGCTTCTTCTCCTTCTGTTTCCTTGGATGGGCGGTGAGGGCAGAAGTGCCCAGAAAAAGGAGAAAATCAGCTGGGGCTGGAAGGGGTAAGAAATGAGGTGGTCTCCTCCTCCCTGAGCAAGCCAACATGGACTGTTACACAGCAAACTGTGACCCTCCGGGGGAAGAAGCTTATTACAGGTCAGTTTCCTCATTCACCCTCATCCTTCCTAAATTGTATTGGAAAAATTTAAATTGCATTTAAAGATTGCATTTTAAAATGCAATTTAGGTCTATTCTGTTGTGCACCCTCATAAATTCCACCCCCCCACCATCTGGAATTTCCCTTGTTGATCCTCCAAATCTATTTTCTTCCCCCTTCCTCATAAATAATACTTTTTTCCTGCCACTCCAAATTTGTTCCCCTCCCCTTTAATCTGATCTTTTGCAAATCTTTTGCAAATTACACACTGCTACATTTCTTAAGGCATAGGGCGGGGCAATGGGAATGGTCCATTTCAGGTAAAGGTAATAAAGGAGTACATTGTTCCTAGAGAACTTAAAAACAGACTATGCCCCTTTTTTCTTCTTTGAGCCCCTGGCCCTGCATCTGCATGAGTACACCTGTGCTGGACACCACTGCACACCTCAGTAACAGCGATAGTCACTGCCTGCTGCTTCCACCAGCCTTGCCCATGAGAGACTCCAAGTGGAGAGAAAAGTAGACAAAGAAATGACATGCTGAGAGCTCCAATAATGCAAATAATGCAAAGTTCTGGTCTGAAGGAGGAATGGGCCTGTCAGCCAAGGCTTCATGGTTGCTGTCACCATCACCATCAGCCCATGAGCAGCTCTTTTAGCACAACCAGCTCTCTCCCCCAACACAGAGCACCCAGGTGAATTGCAACTCAAGCAGTGACAAAAACAGCATGGCAGTATGCACCCAGGCTGACAGCAGAGCAGGGGTTTTAGACTAGGCTCATGGCAGAGGGTGCACACTACTCTCATAACTCTTCAAGAGCACCTCAATAGCAGGTTTGACACAAGCAACCTGGAGGAGGCCTGCATGGAGTGCTGCCCCCTTCCCCTCTCTCAGGAGTGTTAAAATGGTCCACACTTGGCATCAAATACACTAGGTATGCCACTGCTCTTTTCCAGTTGCCTTCACTTTCCCACTATGTCTCAATCTATCTGAAGTGAAGAACAACTATTCTCCTTAAGTAACTTTCATCTCAGGCATCTTACCTAGCAGCAACAGACAGATCTCCAAGTCTTGCAGCCATATTTTATGCCAAGCAGCAGTGTCAAGCTGAAAAGGTGAGAACTGACCTAAATCCAAACCAATTATGTAGGTAACATAAGCATGCTTTCATGTGAAATACTCAAAGTTTCTGCCCTAATATATGGAACACTTTCCAGTAGTAAAGCTCCTGTTAAAGCAGCATCACATGATACCCAACATCTCTAGTAGCTAGTAACTTGACTTTAAGCAGACAATCTGTTCTTTAACAAAGCCACAAAGCATCAGCACATATACAACCTTTTTCTAAAATATTCATATCAACATTATTTATATTAATAAAAGTCTTGCAATTACCAAATACATGAATGAGCAGACTGGTAGCATCAATGTAGACATTTATTCCAGCAATGACCCAATCATTTGTTAAAAAATCTAGTTGGTGAATAGGATGAAGGGTTTCAGGAAATCTTTGGCTAACAAAAGCTACATCTTCCCAGCCTGCCCCACCTCCTTTCAATTTCCTGGCACAGCACTACATCCAAACCTTCCATTCTGAGATCAAACAGCTTACTTGCATCAGCAAAAAATGACTGCTCTTAAGTATACTGCACAATTAATAACATCCCTAAAAGCCTCCTCACATTGTTGACTCCAAATAGATCCAAAAAGTCTTTCAACATGTCACAGCAGTGACATGGAGATGTGTTTTTCCTCCTTTGCTTGAATTTCCTTACTTATTAACTACATAGCATGATTATGTAAGTATTCTTTAATATGCATTCTCTAGAAACAACCTGAAAGAAGATTCTTTGTGCTATTTAATTGCTTAGAACAGGTGGGATAAAAAAAAAATGAAAAGGAAGGCTAAGCCAATGCTCCATGCATCATGGTACATATGAGTCACCAAAGCCTGCTACAAAAAACAATGCTTAAGGTCAGCTTTCTCTGAACTGGTGCCCTCTAGACATGTTAGTCTACATTTCCCACCATCCACAGCCATGATAGAGAAGGCAGTCATCACAAAGAAGGCTGTCACAGACTGGTGTGTCAATGAGATTTTTGTACTTTGTCTCAACATATCACAGTTCACACGTGTGAATACACATGCACACACACACAGCTCTTAACAAGCAAGAAATCTCCTTCAGTGATTGAAAGTAATTGGTTTGCTTAGACAATTTTGCAAATGGTTTCTGGGACAGAGGCTGCTAGCCAACCCTCAACCACCACTTGGTACAGTAAGCCACCAAATTTGAGCCAGATCATGGTGAAAGGAGATAGGAGACTTTTTGAAAACAACTCATGTTAAGTAGGCTTTACCTCCAGCCTGGCCAATTCTCGCTCACAATTAATAACTAGTTCTCCAGTTAGTATGAGACAATATGATACTGGCTTGGCTTGTCGTGGTCTGAGATGCCAACAACAGGACACAAGATAAAGTCTTGCAGTCTCAGCCAGATTCCAACAATAATGAATTGGCTAAGTTTCTGTGCTGCAGCTTTTTATTAAGTGATTGCAGTGTGGTGGAACATTAGCTCATACTTCAAGCTTCCCCTTCAACTTGGGGCCAGAGAGGGAAAAATATCTATTACTGGGGCAGAGCAAATATGAAGTGTTTAAAATATATACTCCCAAATATACTATACATCACTACCCAAGGGAATGGTTAAGGAAAGGAAATACTAGATCACTACTGAAAGTCAAAAACCTCTTTAACAATTATTCTATCTTGCAGCTGACTGAACGTGCATTTCAACATGCTCCTCCTTTCAGTGTACACCCATGGCATGGAACAGCAATGGACTAAGCTTCCATCACATCACCCAAAGGACAAAGAGACAAACATATAAACATCAACTTCTCCTGGCTTTCTGAATGGAGTCTGAAAGGCTTCAGCAAGATGATCAATGGAGAAATTGACGTAATGATGTATTTTCTTTCAATGGACCAGGAATCAAAATGAAGTCATATTCAGAATGATCAAGCATATAGATCTTCTGGCACACTGAGGACTTAAACACTTGTATCCCTTACAAATGACTCCCTGTATATAGAAGACTAGCACTGAGGAGATAAACTTCTAATCTAGCCATCTCTGAGATGCTGGCGTTAAAGAAGCAGGGACTTACATGAGAGAACATCCAGATATGCAGCATTCTCCCAATATTTGCAAATCTAAAATCCTTCTAGTTCATGAGTTGTTCTTGAAGCTATTAAACTCTAATAACCTGCCATATGTTTAGCTTGGTGCTGTCTTCCTGATTTTTCCAAAACCACAGGAGCATCAGTTCTGTGGCTATTTCCATGTCTCTGTTCATTTTGTGTTTGTGTGGCCAAATGGCTCAGTCTGGAGATCCTGGGGTCTCAAGTTTCTCATAAATAAAGAGGCATCAGTACTCACTGAATCATCCCCCCCATGCTTCCCAACTTTGCGTCTCTGTTTTCCAAACAGAAATTCATTTTTATTTCTAAGAGCTTTTTTAAAATTATACCAGTTAAAGGCCAAAAAAAAAAAAAAAGCCAGTGGCAAAGGCTATAAATCTACCTATCATGCGTGTATATGTCACTTACTGTGAGAAAGAGGATCTCTGCCAGGTAGTGTGCTGAGAACTGGATGTCATCTTCTATTATCTCATCTCCTATTAATGCTCAGTTCAGTTAGTAGTGAAATAGCAGATCATTTAGGATTTTGGATTGAAAAAACAGTGTCCCAAAGCCATGTATCTCTGATGAGTTTCTCTTATGTGCAAACTACTTACTGCTGCTTTAGTTGTTTGGCACAGTCATTTATGGAGGAATTTCTCAAATAATTTCCAAAAGGTAAGAATCGGATGGGATGCCATCCACTCTGCAGTATGTAAAAAGCAGCAGATAGTTAGCATGACTGTCAAAGCCAACTGCAAACCTGGCTGGCCTACTTTGGCATTAGAGCACTTGGTGGAATGAGCTCCCTGCTTGTTGCCAGTGCTATAAATGGATCACAACCAAGGAGCCAGCTTTCAACCTGATTTTATTATGTCAGACCAGAACAGTGAGAACTCAGAAAAAAGATTTTTGAGATACAGTTGCTCCAAACTGACTTGGGCACATGAATTAATGGTCCTTATTAAAAAATAATAATACAGACTTCTAATTAAAAAAAGGTTGCCTACTTTACAGAACTGTCATGACTATGCCATAGGTTACTAAATCCTTGACACTACAGAGTGAGTATAACAGTATCATTCATCCACTTAAGTTTGGATTAATTAAATAATATAACAGTAATTATAAGTGGAATACCACTACTGGTAAGCAGGAGCACAAGCACCACTGAGGTATCATTCTGAGGTAGCAAAATGATTCACTGGTGGGGCAGGGGAAGTGGGGGACTTATTATCAAGCAAGACAGGGCAATGCTTAAAATACTTCATCAATTCCCCCAAGCTGGTGCCCTCCAGACGTTTTCAACATCAGCCCCCATGACTCCTCACTCCTATCATGTTAGCTGAAACTGACAGGAACTTTAGTACAAACATCTGGAGGGCTCCAAGCTGTGGAAGACTGGACCACGCCAAAGAGGAAGAGTGAGATCTTGGGGTTGTGCAACACAAATTAAAGTGAACTGAAAGAGTAATATTTGTAAGCAGGTAAGACAGTGACAACTTAAAGTTCCTGCTCACAAACTGTAAAAAAAGAAACCCTACTATGTTGAGACAACATTGCTTAAGGTACCAAAGTATAACCTGCAGCTTAGAATTATCATGCATATATCCACTCTATCTGTTCCAACCCCAGGTTAGTAAGCAATAACAATGTAAGAACAAATTCTCAGCATACTGTAACACCTTTTTACTTTGGGCATAGCTACAGACATGAGAATGGAGTCTGAGTTCACAAGCAGAACACCTGTATAAAAGAAAGATCAGCTAAGAAATCCAGGTATAGCTGAATGTGGAATTTTACACAATGTTTGGAAACAAGGTTTCCAATGTTCTGCTAAAAACAAGTGAGTAGGAGCTGTGAGATGCATGTCCATATACCTGCTCATGCCAGGAAGCTCATTAGGTTGAACCTGGAAGACAAACACTCTCTTCTCAATTTCTCTTATCTTATAGGTTACTGCAGAGGAAAAATCCAAGGGAGTTACCTTCTCTGTCTTGAGCTTCATGAAGGATGAATAGGATCGTATTAACAACTTCCCACACTTAGTACATCCACAGACTAGCATATCCAACGATATGTCCTAGTCAGGTGGAAAACCTGTCCATCAAGCTGCTACATATAGCCTCTAGTGTTCCAAACCTCCTTGTCAGTCCCTTCTTCATAAGACTAAAGAACTTCTTCATAAGACTAAGGACTGCTGCGATGGTGTGCCTCAAGAGCTTTCCATTTCATGTTCTCCAGAGCTTCTGTAGGAAACATTGCTGCCTAAGCTGTGCTTAAAATCTTAAACTAGAATCCCATAGGGGTACACTGCTTGAAACAAACCGGCTGACACTCTTTGTAAGGAAAGAAGCAGTGGAATCAATGGAAAAACGGGTCTGCCAGCTCCAAGCTTCATATTTGTTGAAAGCCTGACTTATAAGGAAGGAAGAAACTATGGAACTGAGGTACCATGGGAGAGGGTGGCTCACACAACTGTTTGTGCTATGGGACAGGTGACTGTCCAAGCTGCCTTTCCCAAATTGTCTTGTAATTATCACCCCCCTTCTCCCACTGCTACCAGATGTTTCCTTTTCCTCACTGCCTCTGTCGTCACCATCACTAAGTGTCACTAAACTCTCAGATCCAACAGAATATCAGCCATAACCACCATGTATCCTGAAATTTTGTCATATTAATTGGACTCAAAGATATATATCATTCAAAGTGTAGACTCTTAACCTGTTTGCTCCAACAAGTTATTTAATTTAGATAAAATAAAGAAGCAACAAACACCATACCATGTCTCTTCAGAGCCTTTCACTAGCCTTTTGGCTTGGACCAGATCCTTGCCATAAATAGCACTTTCCCCTCTTTCATACATTTGGGGCCTTAAACTAATGACACAGAACTGGATTTGTAGGAACACTTAGCATCATTAACTCGTCAGATCGAAAACGGAACTATGATTTTTGGAGGAAGAATCCTATATAAACTTTTGCAAGGAGAACAGAACAACTGTATAGTAGTAACTACGCAAATAGGATGAGGTGTTTTTTTTCTGTTGCAGCACTGCCTAATTGTGACTCTTATGCATTTATAAGTTTTAGAATCAACATGCAAATTTCATTTTGACATTTCAAAAATATTCTTGCAACTCGTGAGCGTGGACCTTCTGTGTGTTACTTATATATTGTTGATGTTCTGTACCTTCAAGTCATTTTGGACCTATGGAAAGCCTAAGGCAAACCTATCACGGGGTTTTCTCAGCAGAATTTGTTCAGAAGGGGTTTACCCTTGCTTTCCTCTGAGGCTGAGAAAGTGTGACTTGCCCAAAGTCACCCAGTGGGCTTCCATAGCTGAGTGGGAATCCAGTGGTCACAAGTATGCACTGTCCTACTCTAATACACAAACCATTACACCATGCTGGCTCTTCAGTTTATCATATAGGCAACTATTATTTTAGCTACATTCATAGCAAATGCACTCTGTCTTCCTGAAATGTATTTAAACAATTCAAAGCATAAAACAATAAAAACCTAAAATATTTTGAAAACATATTACTAAACTTCACAATTTAAAATTTGAATCATTTAAAAACTAAAATGGTGCGAGACCATAAATGCATACAGATTTAGATGGGCTTTAGGATCCAAAGATTGAATAAAAAACCATGTTTTAACTTGGCACCTAAATGAAACCAATATTGGTGCCAATTAGGCAACCAAGGAGAAAACATTCCACAACCAAGATAGCACAGTTGAGAAGGCCTTCTCTAACATCCTCTCACATGGTATTGCATCCATTGACGGGATGCCAGAAAGGGCTCCCCAGTCCATGGGTAGATGTATATAGGGAGAGGCACTCCTTCAGATATGAAGGTCTCAAACCATTTGGGGCTTTTAAATGTCACTATCAGCATTTTGAACATCGACTGGAAATTTATTGGCAGCCTGTGGAATTCCTTTAAAGCCAGTGTGATATGGCTTCTATGACCTGTTCCAGTCAGCAATATAGCTGCTGTATTTTGCATCAGCTGCAGCTTCCAAGTTGTTTTCACAGACAGTCCCATGCAGAGAGCATTGTAATAGTTTTGTGATGAGGTTACCACTGCATGAACTACCACAGCCAGGTTATCCCTGTTTTACATGCAAATGAAGAGATATTATAATTTGACCTTTTTTTTTTCTAGTCTCCAACCAACCAACATGCTAAAATTTTACTTCTAGGAACATGACAGTAAGAAATAAGAACAATTATTAGTTCTCATGCCAGGTGGTTTCCATCTTATCTGCCAAATGGAGTAGCAGCCAAAATATCACCAGAATAATATATTACCACCTCCACTTTGATGGCAAAAGAATTTTGCTTCCCAAGAAGTGACACCTATGACATATTACCTCACATGAGGTACTTCAACATGAGCTAATAGGAAAAATAGCCTGTTCCATTAAAACCATTCTTCCATCCCAAATAAACTTGGAGAGAATTTTAAGCTCAAAATTTATGATGACATATTAATCCAGACTCTTACTATGCCATGAAACTGTGGCTTATTGATGCAGGGTGTCCCCCATTTTTCAATGAACTCTTACGACCTTTTTCAATTACAACCATAACCCATATATTCAGTGTGTGGTCCACTCTTTTGACCATGAGTCAAACATATATGGGTTCTGGTTGTAATTGAAAAGACTAAAAGTGGACCATCAAAAAGTGACTGCACACTGCTTTTCCTCTCATGTGACTTGGAGCCATCTTATTGTACAGACTGAACAAGAAGATGGCACCAAGTCAATTGAGAGAAAAAGCAGGGCATGGTCAAAAATACTGCATAAAGAGATATACTTTTATAGATTCACTGTGCATCTCTTAGAAACTGTGTGTAGTGCATCTCTTATACAGTGTTTATAGCCACATCTAGCACTTTCTCTCAATCAGCTGGGTACCACTTCTCAATGATCCCTGCTTTTTGACAGTGCTATGATCCCCATCAAATAAGTTGGGGATGTCTGTATACAGCCATGAGGCAGAATATAATTGGTAAAGGGCAGAACTGAAGAAAATGAGAATGGAACAGTACTGGAGGCCAAGCCAGCAAATATTGATTAAGCAACTATTACTTATCATAACCCATGAGATACTTTTACTTTCCACTGAAATCTGAGCTGTGATTTTGCAAACTCTTTCTATTTAGGCCTCTGATTATATTCTCAGATACTTATCTAGCCTTCACAACTGCAAAGAGAGTGACAGATACAATCAAGGCAGCTTACCCTCCACTTTCTTTTTATATTATGAATCTGATCCACACATGAATAGTTCAATTCTAAATCTAAGAATGTGGACAAATACAAGTGAAGCTGGATACATACGAATTGACTCCACTAAGAGGGTGTGCTTGCACATCATGTTAAATCATGGTTTAGTACACCATATATGAGAGCCTAAATGAGCTTTAGATAGCTTCAGGCATACTCACTCCTCCTTCTCCTCCCTACACACAGCCAAAAGAAGCAGTTTTGAACTTCTTCCCTTTGTTTTTGCTGAACCACAGTTTTTTGTTTTGTCCAAACTGACAAAAATGCAGCTTAAACAGTGGTTTATTTGAAATAAACCAATCTGAAACTATAAACTACAGTTAAACAGAGTTTTCATGTTTAGCTGACAAAACTAATGCAGCTCATCAATGCTATGTATTTCTCAATTCCTTTTTCAAGATATAAAAGAAGAATGAAATTAGAACAGCACACTTCAGCACATTACAGACCATTCTGAAATAACCACATTGGCTGACAGGGACCTGCTGGGCCCAATTCAAGATATTAACATACAAAGAGAGAAGTGTAAGGTCCTACACTTAGGTAGAAAAAATGGAATACAGAAATATAGGATGGGGGACACGTGGCTGGATAGCAGTACATTTGAAAGGGATCTAGGAGTCTTCATAGACCACAAGCTGAACATGAGTCAGCAGTGTGATGCGGCAGCCAAGAAAGCCAAAGCAATTCTCGGCTGCATCAACAGGAGTATGGTGTCTAGATCGAGGGAGGTACTGGTACCACTCTACTCTGCTTTGGTTAGACCTCATCTTGAATACTGTGTCCAGTTCTGGGCACCTCAATTCAAGAAAGACATGGTCAAGTTGGAGCAAGTCCAGAGGAGGGTGACCAAAATGGTGAGAGGCCTGGAAGCCATGCCCTATGAGGATAGACTTAGAGAGCTGGGCATGTTTAGTCTGCAGAAGAGAAGGTAAAGAGGGGACATGATAGCCATGTTTAAATATTTGAAGGGATGCCATGTAGAGGAGGGAGAGGGCTTGTTTTCTGCTGCTCCAGAGACCAGGACAAGGAGCAATGGATTCAAGCTGCAGGAAAGGGGATTCTACCTGAACCTCAGGAAGAACTTGCTGACAGCCAGGGCTGTCCGGCAGTGGAACATGCTGCCTCGGAGTGTAGTGGAGTCTCCTTCCTTGGAGGTTTTTAAGCAGAGGCTAGATGGCCATCTGTCAGGAATGCTTTGAGGGTGTTCCTGCATAGCAGGGAGTTGGACTGGATGGCCCGTGTGGTCTCTTCCAACTCTACATTTCTATGATTCTATGATTCTATGAAAGCCCTAAACACCTCAGGTACCCAGGCATCCAAAGGACTACCTGATCCAGTATTAACCCACCAGGCAAGCCTGATGGTGGTTCCCCAGAGTAGTGCGGCTCACAGGACTATGATGGGTGGCACTGCTTTCTTGGTGGGGGCACCCCACTTGTATAACTCCCTTCTTTTACTAACCTAGTTGTTCTTACAATTTTGCCATTTGGAGGAGATGGTACATGGAGACAGCTTTATAACAAAGGATAGATCGATTTATTCTATGCAGACAGCACGAGTAATTGTCGATGGTAAGCTGTCTACCTCATATGAGACACAAAAAAGACTAGACAAGAACATCCACTGTCACCACTGCTGTTTATCTTAGCAATTGAGGTTTTGAACAGAGACATTAGGCAAGATGAAAAGATTGCAGGCATCAAACAAAAAAGAAAATTACAAACTGAGGACATTTGCAGATGATTTGGTGATTGCTTCAATAAACCCACTTAAAAGAATTTGGAGATATGGCAGGTTTTAAAAATAATAAAACTACAGACCGTAATGTTGACCATAAATAAGAGCACAAAGGATCTGTCAAGGAAAACGGGGTGCCAGCTGAAAAAGAAGCTGAACCCACAAACAGACTGGGTTGCAATGCACTGTAAAGCCCCATCTCCTAGCCAGGGAAAAATAAAGCCAGCCACGCAGCTTTCAAAGTCTAAGTACTAAAAAGCTTTATTGAGAGCATGTCTCCAAACTGCAAGGCAAATCAAGGCATGCTGAAGGTTCACCAAGCAAAGCACAAAGTCACACACGGCATTCTCAGACAGCATATTATGTAGGGAAAATACATCTGGCATGACCATGGGAACACAGCTGTGTTCCTGTGTGAAACCGGACAACAGGTAAAGACATAACAAAGCTCGTATCTACAGGCTACTTTCTCAGGCTACTCTCTCCCACCTAAGCCGCAGCTGCTTGACCTTGGCTAGGCTGGGAGACAGAGTTATTTACAACTTGGGTTGCCACAGCAGCGAACTGAACCAGTCGCTTCATTTCTACTGCAGCCAGCTGTGACTGCTAGACCCAGCATTCTTTAACAGGATCAAACAGAACTAATTCTTATTTGCTGTCAAGTCGACTTTGACTAATGGCAACCTTATCAATAAGAGATCTCCAAGCTCCCCACTCATCACCTGCCCTGTTTTAAATCTTCCAAAACTCAGGGCTATGGCTTCCTCGATTTAATTAATCCATCGGTAGTGTAGTCTCCCTCATTTCCTACTGTCCTTCAAAAGCTAATGTGATATATAGTGCACTTTTTGATTGGCTTAATAAAGGTTTCAGTGTGGTGTGGATTTTAGATTTTATTGCATTTTGCTGTGTTTTCCAACATGACTACCTCTTCAAAAAATTTCTGGATTTGAAGATATCTCATTCAGCCTCCAGAAAAGAGATAGCCCAACGTAAAGGGAGTTAACTGACAAGGACTCATTCTCTGAGGTTTTAACTCCAACATCACGTAAAGCAATCTGAAATTGACTAGTTGGTATGCTTTACCAATCACAACAGTTAAATTAATTGCCCGGACCAATGCAGAAGCTTCTTAGGAGATTCACTGTACTATGTCTGAGAAGTGGCTTTTGAACTGAAAAGGACATATACAGTTTTATATCTCAAGGGGAATTGAGTTGATCCTTTTAGTGGAGATTATAACTTTATTGCATTTCTTTTTCTGCCTTTGTTTTAAGTCTCCTACAGACCAATAAGGGCTGTGGGCTTTGTCTATATCACCTCTCTCTCACGTTCATTGTAAACATCATCTAAGGAAACATCACAAGCAACATGCAGGTCCATGACTCCAACATCTCTTTTCCTCTCTTGTATGATTTCTAACAACTTTGCCTGATGCAACAACCCATGAGCTTCAAAAGCTAGCATAATTATTTTGTGCCTTTTAGCTGGCCTAACAAAGTGATTGCAGTGATGTGCACTTTGAATTTTGTTGTTTTAAGGGCAAAACAGAATGTGCATCTCTCCATACGCTGATAATGCAACTTTCTTAAGATATAAAGACTGGACATACTAGCTGCAGCTGACAGGGGCAGGAAACCAATAACATCCAGAGGTCCAGCCTCCTCACCTCTTCTGTGTGATTACATTGATCTTTTTGCACACAGAGGGGTGGGCAGTGCTGAACTTAGAGGAAGTAGCCGAACACTAAAGTTCCTAGCAAAGATCAAATCTGATCAGGGATTTCTTGGCTCAGGATACTGGATCTAAGCCACAGGGCTATGCTAGCTCTTCAGCAAGTTAGCAGCAACCATTTAAAAAAAAATTCTGAGGAAAAAAATGTACAGTAAGGATAACTAGCGTTTCACTATAATTGCAGGCAGCTATCTTAATCTCCTGGAATATGGAACTCTCAAAGTAAACGCCAAATGTCAGGCAATTAAAGCCTACTTGAAATTATTCCTATGTTGTATAGTGGTTTAGATGCTAAACTGGGACTCCGAAGGCCAGGGTTCAAATCTCTGCTCAGCCATGGAAACTCACTCAGCTTCAGAGGAAGGCAAGGGTAAAACCCCTCTGAAAAAACTTTGCAAAAAAAAAAAAAAACCAACCTGTGATAGGGTTGCCTTATGTTCATCACAATTCGAACACACACAACAACAACATGCTCTGCTGTTATGTCACTGCAGATCATTTGACCTTGTATGAACATTCTTTAAATTTCCCATCAATATATGAAACTCTTCTCACAGGTGATTTTGCTACCAGAAAGGGCACAATGATACAAACATAAAAAAACAGCTGTAGCAGAACTATTAGTAAAAGGAAGTAGATGCTTTTAGTTTTCCAACCATCATTCTTCAAAGGCACAGGTGGGAAACATTGAGAATCAAAGTAAATAGAAGATCCTTCTGCCCACATGCACTTCGCTGAGCCCACTCCCTTGCAGGTTAAGCAATCCCTACAGCTGCAATGCAAGTTGGGGGTCCTGGATTAATTATTCAAGGAAGGATTGAAGTAAAACAGTTTGGGACTGCAAGGAAATGACCATACTGAGAATAAAAAGCAAGAAAGCAGAGTATGTCCCAGCTCTTGGCTCCACACCATATAACTTTTATTCTCCACCTACAAAATCTGCAGCCTTAAATGTAGTACATATTTTAAATGTAGTTCTCAGGGAAGCTGCTACTCCTGGTTGATACATGCTCCCATCTCCTGTCAATGAAGATAACAAATGCAAGAAGTCTACATAGCACTGTGGAACTAAAATGTTATTCATACATGAGATTTGGGAAGGTACCTGACTCTGTCCAGCTACTATCTGTCTATTATTACAATACAAGGAATGGTATATTGGTTTGACAAAGCGCAGCAAGGAATATGCCCTTATTATTTATTTATTATATACTTACATACATATGTAAATACATGAAAGGAGAAACAGAAGAATTAATCTACTCAAGAGTTCTTGCTTGCTTCCTTTCCTGTCTCCATGATCCTGCAGAATAACTGCAACAGCTTACTCCCTTTTTACATTCACCAGCTGTTGTGCATAGACAGGATCAGACCAAAACTAAATTTTGATTAAAACTGAAATTTTTCCTGTACATAGGGCCATACAACAGATTAAGCTACTTGAAACCAAGGAAAAAGGCTGAACACCCTCTTTTCACCACCACTGCACCACTCAGTCACTCAGATTAATGAGATGATACCTATAAAGCTACAGGAACATCTCCGCCACCCATACATACAAAGTGAATCAGTCTACAAGACGACAGATTCTCTCAGTTGGACAGTGAGCTCCATTCTTCAACCAAGCGGCAGAAGAAGTGAAATCTGGCTGTACCCTGACAAGCATGCAGCACTAAATAAAATCTTTGTTATTGTCATGTACCTTCAAATCATTTTACAACTTATGGCAACCTTAAATCAACCCTAAGACAGAGTTTTCTTCGTATGATCTGTTCAGAGGAGGTTTGCCATCACCTTCCTTCCACAAGAGTGTGTGGCTTGCTCAAGATCACTCATTGGACTTCTAGTCCAAGACTCAAGTCACTATACCATGCTAGCTAGATCTGTGCTAGCCAAAACAGAAATAAGTCTAGTTAAAAAAATATTTGAGAGTTTCAGCTTTGTTGGTTTTCAAGCTGAACTTGCTTATCAATACTGGTAAGAAATCCATGCCAGCCCACTAACCAAACAGTCATCTGCTAGGTCTTGAACTTCCTAGCCCTGCCTCAGATACATGAGACACATCAAGGAGATACCACAATCACGAGGATTTGAAACAAACTGAAACAGGTGCTCTGATTTTGTACTCTCCTCTATGCAGAGCTTGCTGTCTCCATCAGCTTTATTGGATTCATAAAGCACAGTTAGCTCCTTTGGCACACATCCCTCTTTGGAAATGTAACACCATTACATGTCCACAGCTAGAAAGATTTCTTTTGTGCTGCTTTGGACACTTTTGCCAATATCTACTTCATCTTGGCATTTTTCCACTAAGCTGCCTTGGCACATTCTCTATTCTGCTCTCTCCCTCCTTTCACACCAAAGCATCTCATCCCTTGCAATTCTGTCCAGGCTAAGGAGGTTTTAGTCTATATTCTCTAAAATCATCAACTACAAATGGAAGATATAAAATCACTGAACAAAAAGTTTGTGCATATTTTGGGGTAGTGCCAATACAAAAGTTCACAAGCTTAACATTCAGCCATTATGCACATTTCATCACATCTCATGGAAAATGTGCAAGCACATAATTAAAATAATATAAAATTTATAATCAGGATGCCACATTTACATTATAGAAAAGTAAGACAAATTCTGAAACAGTACAACATATTCTTTTTCCATAAACACACACTATATTGCCAATATGTTGTGCAGAAGTATCGAATTCCCTCTGTGCTGCTCAGTGAGAAACTGGAAGAAGAGTTGAATAACTTAATAACAGAGCTTGCAGGAAAGGAACCATTCCTAAATGCTGGACGTTAACTCATCAAATGGTCAAAGTAGTTTTGTGGTCCCCAGTATCCCACAAACTGATTCCACTCGCAATGACTAGGAGCTAAAGTGAAGTCAAATTGCGTTCAAAGAGGAACTCAAGGAGCACATTCCATTCTCCCCGCCAAGGATGGGAATTGTGCAGTTCACCATACATGCAGCCCCCCAGCCTGGTTTTAGAGCCTACCCTACAGGCTCTCTCTCCTCCAAATCCAGATTTCAGAAAACTTTTTGACTTCCAAAAATCCTGCCCATGGTGGTGGCAGTGGCATATCCTGTGTGGGTCTAGTGGGTCCCAAATGGTCCTCTGACATTCCCCTCCCAGAAAGTGCCCTCACCTACCTTATAGTTTTGAAAGCCAATTCCAGCATACTGGAGTAAAGTATTTTCCACTTAAACATTGTTACCCTGTTTACTGGAGGTCCCGGGAGGGACACCTAAATAACCAAACAACAACACACAATTTTGGGGAAAATTAGCTAGAGCACTCACTTAAGCTAGTGAGAGGCAGGGTAACTTAGCAGGATCTTGCAACCCAGTGTCTACGGGTTCAGGTCAGTCAAGCAGCCAGACAGGTTTAAAGTAATAGAAATGATATTTTATTACATGCAAACAAATATTAAAGACACCACAGTTACACCGCTAACTAAGAGATTAGAGATTGAATTAAGGATAAAGATTTTCAGGGAAAATGGGTGATACGACACCTGTCTCGTCGTCCTGGACCTCGGGAGAGAAGCCGGGGATGCAGAGAAGAAACTCAGCTCGATTAGCTGAAGGGAGCTCGCCAAGCACAGCAGCAGCAGACGGGATGAAACTCAGGAGCGATCCGAGGAAGGTCTCGGAATCAGGGGTTTTTATAGGGTGAATTGGGACTGCAGGCTGTGCCTTACTCGGGGAAACAATGAGTTTTGGGTGCGAGACAATGTCTTGGAAAGGTCACAACTTTGCATGATGGAATCAGAGCCAAATTAACAATAGTGTGGCCAGTATGCAAACGCGCAGCGCTTACCAGTGGACAGCACAACCTTTGTCCAGTAGCCTGCTTGGGGCAGGAAGACTTTGTTAGTATCGCACATATGTAAGGAGGTGTTTGCTGGAGAGGTCCCTGAAGCGACGAACTGGCTGTGTCTGGCCTGCCGAGGTGGAGAATGGAATGTCCAGCAATTATCGGTTGTGCCTGTTCGCGTGCTTGTCCGGTGGCCTCGCAAACATGTGGAGCGGGGTGGCAGGGGAAAGCCGAATGGTTTGATATCAAAATGATATCGGGTGCTATCTCCGGGTAGGCCTAGACTGCAGTAACAACATACTGTTGGAAACTCTTGTGTCAATGGCCAGGCACAAGATGTAGTCTGAATCCTTTTGTCTCATATCAAACAAGACAATAATAAATAATAGAACTACCCCAAGTAAGTGAGAGAAACAATATATAACATTACAAAAAATGTATAAAACATGTAAACACTAACAGCCCATGCAGATATTAAGTGAGGAAGGATAAACAACCACAGAAAGGCAGTGTTGAATAAAATTTCAACAATTTATAACAGAGACCAGTGCTTTGAGGGGCTGGCAATTTCTTTTTCAATGTGCCCAGCAATGGCACCATAGTTGTGCCCATGGGCTACAATTCTTTCTCTTCTGGAAACTCATCAGGAACTGGCAGCCAGTGAACGGCACAGGGACTGGATATCATTCCAGGGATCACCACTCTTGAGTAGGATTGATATAGGCTATAAGCAACTACATCCACTCATAACATAATGAAAAGACACACAGAAAGAAGTCAGACCTATCCATATACAGTCTACATATGATGGCAGATGGAAAAGCAACCACTGCCAGAAATCATTTGGTAGCATAAATTCTGTGTCAGCATGTTGAAAGTTTAGATAATTTTCAACCAATACTCAAAAGCTCAAGAAGCAGAAATAAGTCAACAAGAATTCAACACCAATGTTTTTTAATTAATCTGAGAAAAAAGATTTCGCATTTTCACTCAACACAGCAAAGCTATAAGAAACAGTGACCCTTTAAAAATGCATGAGCAACGACACAACCATGGAATACCAGTTCAAACTTACTGCTTTTTTAAAAACTGAAAGCTAACTCACTTTGGTATACAGGAAAAAGACTGGTATGCAAAATTAGCTTTGAAAAGCCACTGTGTTATGAACTGTTGATTTGGCTATTAATCCCAGGGGTTCTCTTGACATGTAAATATTCATTCTATCCTCTTTGTAACTGCTGTTTTCTCAATCGTTGTTTCCCATTTATAGATGTGTATGTATTTTTTTTACATACTGCATGGCATTTTATTTTTATAAGCCAACCAGAGTTCATCTTGGGAGACGAAGGGGGTGAAAGTTAAAGGAAGGAAGGAGGAAAGAAAAAAATAGTTAGCTTAACATGGGTAAGGAACATCATGTGGGTCCATGAAAGGAGGACACCACAAAGGACTGCAGTGCTGTTATGCTTACCACTTTACAATAAAGTAACACTTCACCCAACAACTCATGCTGGCCAGGGGATTCTAGGAGCTGTTATTTATATATGTAACTTTCCCAAGCTCTGCCCTGTGCTTAATGTTAAAAGGTAAAAGACTACATGGGATACTGGAGGGGAGGCTGGAGAAGTAGAGCCCTCCGTTGCAGACAAAAATGCACTTGCTGGGTTCTGGCACCAGAAGAAAGAGGGTGATGACCAAACCTCAATCAGAAAAGCACTTTGGCTCACAATTGGGTTTGCAGTGTTTCAGAAAAACAGCACCCTTATTCTTCGTAACAAGATGGTTAAGATTTAAAGGACACCCTCCCAAGCTGAACATGGAACACCAATGGCAAACACAGAAAAGCTGCAAAGTAGCTTCCCTTCTACTTCACTTATTTATTGCCTTCAATTCTTCTCTTACTTTTCAGCCAAGCTGGCTCCGAAACAGCTCACAATATTAAAACCAATCCATGAAACAAGAGCCAACAGTTAAAAATCAAACTCCAAACACAAAAAGGGCAATAGCAATGATAAAGTCGAACTCAGCTACAATAAGATGTTGAAGTCAACATCTACACCAATTCTTATTCTACACAAACCCCTCCCCCCCCGGCCAAAAAAAAAAGCATTTCTGAAGAGGAAGCTCTCGATCTTGGAGTCTGACAATCTCCATACATTCAAAAAATACCCCCATCCCAGTAACATTATCCTCCAAATTCCCTAGAACCAAGGTAGGAATATGGCTTACTTTGTACTTCAAATAAGTAGGAAGCATACAACATGGGACAACATAACATTAGTATTTCCTGCAAGCATGCAGAACTCAGGAGAGAAACCAGTCTAGGCAGTCAGTTCATCTGTTGTTTAGATCCTCTGGCTCACTGAAATTGGGAAGACTTTGCAGATTGGGTGTGTGGACTGGCATAGTGTTGTGCACAAGTACAAAACTGATGCTTGACAAAAGAGCCAGTCTGACACGAAGTTAGCTACATTTTGTTATTGTCCCTTGTAGAGAAATTATTACTGTTGTTATGAACTTATTGTTGTTCTTATAAAATAAACCTCTCAATCTCCATGGCGCCCAAAGACCCATTTTTATCTTTTTTCTTTTTATACAAATAGATTTTCTATTTGAAAATTGTTGTTCTTTTCTATTATTAAACCAACTTATTAGACACCTTGCAAAACTGGTATCTTACAGTACTAAAATACCAAAATATACAAAAGTTAAAAACAAAAACAAAAGCAATTTATCTATATTGTGGAATACAACTCCCAAAAAAAAGGATAATCAATGGTAATAAGTACCCATCTTTGGGGGAAAAAAACAGCCAAACATATCCTATCAGATAATCATGAGACACCATCTTTTGAAGCCAACCATCCAATAGAAGTATCCTGCCACAAAGCAGTACCAACCCTCTAACTCAGGTAGTCACCTGCAAAGGACACCATGGCCAACGGTAGCAAAAGCTGATGGGATTCCCATCTCTCTCCCAGCACAGGTCTAAGTACAGGATGATCAAGAAACTTTCCACTCAAAATAGATCTAGAAAATCAGCTTCATCTAGGAGTGTCTGAAACTTGTTATGCACCACCTGCTGAAAGACATTGCCAATGAAGGGGGACATCTGCCACTCAAATCACAAAACGGAGTAGAAACTAGAAAAAATCCTACCTGCAAGTCGAAGAACTTGCTGTACCGTCGATAGATTGCCTCTGTCGAGCCATTGGACCAGGTAACCTTGATAATGTATACCTAGAGAAGAAGGAAGATACTTTAGAGAAGTCGGATTATATCAAATGGCTCCCTCAAGATGCTCCCAAAATCCAACTTTGTTGCTGGTGGTGGTGGTGGTAGTGGTGGTGAGCATTCGAATCATTTCTGATTTATGGCGAGCCTATCATGGGGGTTTCTTGGAAAGATTTGTTCAGAATGGGTTCGCCCTTATCATGCTCTTAAGCTGAAGAACTTTGACTTGCTCAAGCTCACACAATGGGTTCCCATGGCTCAGTGGGGATTTAAGCCCTGGTCTCCCAGAATCATAGTTCAACATCCAAACCCCTGTACCACAGTGGCTTACTTTTTAAAAATTACTAGTATATTATCCCACAAGATGAGAGCCAGCATGGTGTAGTGGTCTGAGCATTGGATTATGACCCCGGAGACCAGGGTTCGATTCTCTGATTGACCATGGAAACCCAGAGTGACCCTGGGTGCCCCACACACTCTTAGCCCCAGAAAATCCCTTCAAAGGTTTGCCTTAGGGTCACCGTAACACAAAAATGACTTGAAGGCATACAACAAATCCCACAAGATATCAGAATACAATGGCAGGTCACACTCTCACACTGCTTTAGCTACATGATGATGTCATCTGCAGCCCATCAAAGGACAATATTTCCTGACCTCAGTTTGTATAGGTTTTTGGTTTTTTGAGTGTACTGTAGCTGCAGGTGCTCAATCAGTCACTGCTGCGATGTGTGATTAACAGTTTCTCCCTGCTTTTTAAAATTTATTTACATTCAAAGGGATCTCAGTTACATACAATAATGTTCCGGCATAACAAAAGCAGGAAAATAAAAACACAAAAGGAGCAAAAATACGTAACTGCATTAGTCATAAACTTTTAGAAAAGCTGACCAAACGTCCAAATGTAAGTCCATTTATATTTTTCTTTTATACATCATTTTTCAAATGTTGTAGCACTGTTTGGTCTTCTATCCATTGGATCACAGGTGCAGAAAAATTAACTTTTAGCAGTCAAAAGGGCATGAAAAATCCACTTCTGTTAGCCATTTGTTAATTTCCAAGAAACAGGCATATAATTCAAAGGAACACACATAAATATCAAGGAACTTTCCAAAACCAAATTTACTTGTGTGATTACTTCCCCGCAAAATGTAGCTGGAACAACACCAAAACATGTGTGTTAAGTATTAGCAGTACTACATTGCCAACGATTTGCTGATTTACAAAGCCCTTTCTTGAATATATGTTGTGGCGACCAATATGCCCAAAAGTGCAAATTCTACCATATTAAGACGTAGCTGTGAGATCTATAGCCATACTAGTCACAGATGTTAAAACCAATGGCCATTGATTAGTCAGAATTGGATATTCCAGTTTTCTATTCTGCTCTATCCAGCAGCAGAGCTTGGAGTGCATGGGGGGGCGGGGGGCCATGGTGTGCGGGGGCATGGCTGTGGTGCATGGGGGCATGGCCACAGCACGTGGGGGGTGGCTATGAGGCAGGATGCCCAAAAAACACTGCCACTGGGGGCGAACTGCCCCCATCATCCCCCTGTCCCTACGCAACCGACTCTAGCTATAAACCCTGCACGTCGTATAATATATATATACATTTCGGTCATCTGTAAATAAATTGTTGATTTGGATATTTGGCTGGCCTCAATTAAAGTCTCTAATATTAAGGGAACTCTGGATGCAGTTAAAGATGCAGGGGCAAATCTGGACAGTAAGAAATGTTTCAGTTGCAGATATTATCATTTAGCAGACAGAGGTTGTTTAAACTGCCCTTGCAAAATTGAAAAAGGTAAATAAATCATCAACACCAAATATCTGATTTAAGATAAGAATCCCATTGTTGGCCTACATCTTCAATAAAAATGGTTCCTACCAATTTTCAAATCTAGATTCCCCTACAACGTCAATTTGGTGTGAGCATATGGGCTGAACTGCAATTGACAAGACAATATTCTCTTCTCTTTGCTCAAAGAGGCCACCCCTTCCTTCCCAAAGAATAAGAGTTATGATGTGCTGCTTTGGATTGGTATTAACTTCCTCCCCTAAAGCTGAAATTATACCCTCTGCTAAATTTTTCAATTTGAAAAAAGGACACCTTAAACTGTCGGGAGTGGGGATTTTTTTCTTTCATACAGAGACAATATCTATAACTAGGTTAACGGTATTTATAGTCTAGCCTCAGATTGAAGTCATGGGAAAGGATGCAGCACACACCAGTTTGAAGACATCTGAATTTGGCTTCCACTTCCTTCCTGAGTATCACCACACACTATGATCCCAAGGGACAGGTAAAATAATGACACTGAACAGATTATACCATCCCATACTAGGGAAAAAGAAATTAAAAGCAACATCATGAGTATGCCCACTAGGGAGGTTCTTAGCTACTTCACACCCTCTTGTAGAATCCTCTGATCTGGGAAAACTAGTAAATATTTAGAGATCATAAGCTGTTGGTCTTGGCAGTTAGCCATGCCCTGCAATGGCTATATCTTCCCCTGGATTTCTCCTGCCTGTCTCCCTCCGATTTGCTTACCTCTTGGGAAATGAATACATATTATCTAAGATCTCTATTATAACTTAATGCTAGCTATTTAGAGGTAGAAAAATTTATCCCACAGTATCATGAATCCACATCCTTGAGCAATGAAAAGAATTTCATTTACATGAGAGAGCACTGCACACTTTTAAGAGTCTTTAAAATCTATAATCTGTTTCAGATACAGAAGCAGGTGAGTAGAAGCAGAAAAGAGACTCCTGCAAGATGGAAACCAGACAACCGACCCACACAATGCTACAGAGGGTAAACTTATTCTACCTTATTCTTGTTCCACCTATCTTCCTCTGACTCTTCACAGCTACAGATCCTCCCTCACCCGAATGCATAAACGAACATCACCCTTTCTAAGCCTAGATAGGTAAATTCACACATACACACAGTTGTTTTCAACTATCAAGAAATCATCTTCTGATGATTTGCTTCCATGGCACCAATGAAACATAACTGGTCACCCTGGATTATTAACACGCAGTCTAAATCACAAAGTCATGTACCAGTGTTTCCTCTCCAGAATACTTCTCTCTTTGTGCTTTCTCAAAACAGAATCATTTTTCTGTTAGGGAAAGGTTGATATTGTAAGTCAATGCACAGGCAGTAAAACAGCATATATTGTTGCTGGGAAATATGCATGTTTTTGTAAGAGAGTTTGGTAGATGGCAGCAGCAACAGGTCAGATGCATAAGGCATGCAAGTCCTTTGTGGGGTAGACATTTATGCTTCCAGCTCAAGAAAGAAAAAGGGGGGGACAAAGCCCACAAGTATGATCAATAGGGCTAAGTCAGTCTTCTATTAACTGGAGCCTTCAGTCATGGGCTCTTGATGGCAAGAGTCCTTCCCCAGGTCACCAGAGTGTACCAGCTGTAGTCCTTGCTGGTCCAACATCTCTGTTTGCATAGCTGACATCATCCAATCTCAAGGCTTCATAAGGACTTTGTGAACTCCAGCATGGGGAAAACTCACACATCCCTCCCAATCCAAGTAAAATAAAGCCTGCATAGGGAGTTTGCTGCATCTTCCATTCCTTCCTTTACTGCTGTAAGAATAGTATGGAAACAGTTCTGGGGCAATTTCATTTACAGAAGGACCAGCAGCTGCTTCAGAACCAGGACTGTAAACACCACTTGGTCTCATAGTTCTTTACAGTTGGGGATGCTAAAAAACCCCTCCTCACTTGGGTATCCTAATTGCATTATGAGGACAGTCCATGTTCTTTTGACTAGTCAGCCTTTTGCTGTCTCTTCCATCAGTCCTTGCAATGTACAATTATTCTGACATGCGTGTTGGGATATGTGCACACACACAGACACTTCTGCTTTTTGCAAGTGGCCATTCTCCATCCTAGCTAAAGGAATTCATTTCTGACAGTCCTTTCTGTTGCTGCAACTTCAGTTTGGC
Source organism: Iguana delicatissima (assembly GCA_948472985.1). Classification (NCBI taxonomy): domain Eukaryota; kingdom Metazoa; phylum Chordata; class Lepidosauria; order Squamata; family Iguanidae; genus Iguana; species Iguana delicatissima. The sequence continues at coordinate 664,205 of CAOKZL010000228.1, forward strand.
ATTTCTTCTGCTATAATCAGGTCTCTCTCTCTCTCTAATTGTTCTTCTCCTATTTTCCAGTCATTCCAAGCAACAACTAAAGAACCGTTTCCTCTTTACTCACTGACAACATTTGACAAATATAACTAATTCTATGCTAATCTGTAATTTGGCAGCAGCAGTGTTTATATGTACACACGTGTACATGCATACACACAAACTGGAAACGAGGAATGAGTCAAGTCCCATATGAAAGGAAATGAGCTTTCCAGAACAATTATTAGCGCTTTGCCTGCAGGTCCACTAGTAGCCTAGCAAGGCTACTGTCTGAAGCAGGAAGTCATAATTATCACATAGACAAAAATCCATTTTCTCCTGCTCTGTTTTTTAATAATCTGTATTAAAATGCCTTATAACCCCTTGTTTTCCTTAGGGTTCATTTCACTTCTCTGTTACCTCACCCCCGCTACCCCAACCCGTAAGTAGTTTCTGTAAATCTCATGAGAATATATGCTCACAACGCAGACAGCATAAAGAAGGAAGCAACAACAAAGAGATACAGGCTTTTCCAGCCCCAGTGAAAGTCTCATTCTCTACACACACACACACACACACACAGCCCACTCCCCCCTTCTTCCTAGGCTGGCTGCCAGAAGTGATCCATTACTGAAATGCTATAGAACGCTTAGCAAGCCAAAACTTCTGGGGGCCAAAGACCAAAATGATGTCATGTTGGCTGCTTTGCGGCAAGCCCTTTTGGTGAACCAAGTGCATCTTGGGAGTCCTCTGGAGGAAATGGAACACTTTATTAGCCAGAGATGGCCTCTGCATTCTTGATCGTGCTGCAGAAGAGGACTGTGTATCTGATTTTTACATTCGAAGGGGGGAGGGATAAGAAAAAAAAAAAACCAGAGGGGTGGGAGTTCCAAGAAGGTTTTTATTACCGATACAGTGATCACCACGACTCATGCATACTGAAAACATAAGTCAACTAACTCATTTTGATAATTCTACATGCATGGTGGGGCACTGGAACCCAATGAGACATCCTGCCATCTGTTCAAATTAATATGTAGTGACAAGCAACACAAATACACATTTAACATATCATAAATTGAACCAGATACACAGAGGATGACTCTCTAGCCCATAGGAAAGAGAGCTTCAGATCCTCAGATTGTAGGGCCAGGACAAGACATTTAGCTGCCCTACTCCAAGGAAAAGGTGGCACTTCTTCCATTCTTTCATACAGAACCCAACAGAACTGGCAAGTGAACTGTGTTTAAAGGATGGTACACTCCTTTAAACACAGGTGACAGAATAGCATGTGCCACTGCCCCTTGGGGCTAGAAGCTTGGTTAGGTAACACAGGACAGGCTACATGGTACATACAGCTCTGTCTTGCAACACTTTGCTACCATCCCTTGACTCCTTGGCATCTGCTGCCTGAGGCTTAGGCCCTTTCCACACAAGGGGAAAAACACGGGGTAACACGGGTAGGACAACCTCACTCGGAGGTCGTCTACACCGTGGGGTGCGCTAGGGCGGTTAGAAATGTGGAGTTTCCCCACCTCAAACTGCCCTCGCGTGGCCGCGGGGGTGGCGCCGCGTGTTTTATAAAGACCACATTTCATGTGGTTTTTATGAAACGCGCGCGTGCTAGCCCGTCGCAGCGCCCCGTGGGGAATTGCAGGGGCGCACAAGCGCGTCCCTGCAGAGCTGCCCAGGGGTGGGCTTCCGGCTGGCGCGCTTCTCCGATTGGCGGAGAGCCGCCGGAAGCCGCCAGCCACCATTTTGGGCGCTGCCAGATGCCGCCACCATGTAGAGTGGCAAACGCGCGCTGCTCCCCGCAGAGACAGATCAAGGTAAGCTCCGCTCCCACGTGCGCCGCCCCGTTTCCCTGCGTTTCAAGCTCCCCCCTGTGTAAAAAGGGCCACAGTCTCACATTGCTCAGTGACAGGGCCAGTCTTGTCAGACCAGCCAATGTGCAAACTGGTCCTATGATTTTTGGCTAGAAGGAAAAATCAATTTGCTAGTATGTTATCATCTTAATGGACACAATAAATACCTGCATAGTAATATTTGCTATCTTACAACTATGGTAAAAGCTGAAATGCTCTTTTCTGGGTCAAGTGTCAGGTACCCCTGAAGACAACAAGATGGGCTGCCATAAAGATGACTCAGAAGCTGTAGGTACTGCAAAATGTAGCAGTGAGATTGCTGGCTGGAGTACCAAACAGAAACCACATTATGGTCTCAAAAGGATTGTGCTAATATGCTTCTAATGTGGTTCTTACTTAAAATTAAGGTGCTAGTGATAACATTCAAAACCCTAAACAGCTCGATATCTTGAAAAGAATGCCTCTCTGAGGTAGACATCAAGTTAACAATGCCTTTGGGAAAGGAGCTTCTTTTTCAAAAAGTCTTTTTATGCTTGCTGCATTCCCCACTTTCTCTCTCTCCTACTGTCTAGCTAAGAAGTTTTTAGTACTGTAGGCACTGGGCAGATGGTGATGGAGGGGCAGAAAAAAAATCAACTTTTGGTGCTGGGTTCCAGAACACTGTCAGTAATAAGCAATACAATAAAGTTTGAATGGGGAAAGAACAGGATTCTACTCTAGCCATCAACTGTAGCCGTCTGTGCCTTTTTATCATAGGCAAGATAAACAGCAGCTGTTTTTGGAATCCCTTTCTGGACAAGGGTGAACAGCAAAACAGAGAGGAAAGGGGACAGTAAAATGCCTCACCAGCTACCCCCAACAAGTAAAAACGGCATAAATGTGTAACTTTGGCCATAAAAATGGAAAAAGTAGAGGCTAGTGAAAGGGGTAAAAAAATCATCCCTTGATGAATTTTGAAAGATTCCTTGAAACGGTCTCTAGCAGATTCCAAATGTTTTGGTTTACTCATACAATGCTTACCTGACCTGGCTGTTTCATTTTCTATGTGCACACTTTAGTTCTGAAAAAAAACTATGGTGAAACATGTTCTAGTTACTCTTCTTTTTTGTGGTGCAGGAACCTATCCCTATTCTTGCCTCTGATGCCAAAGTTTCTGTTTAAGAAATAATGCCTGGGAACACATCTACTCTGTTACCCCCCCCCCCGCCATATATGCACTTTCCTGAGAACTGAGATCTGCTGGAGGCGCCCTCCTTTGTCTCCCACCAGAGGATGGAGATCTTGGGACAGGGCCCTCCATGTTGTGATAACTTATCTGTGGAATGCCCTCCTCTGAGAAGCCCAGCTGGTGCTGAGGACAGTTCCATTCTGGCACCAAGTTAAAACGTGGCTTTTTCTTAAAGTCTTTGGAGCCTGAATGGGTTTTCCTCTAAAAGGTACATATATGCAGTTTTAAACGTTTTAAACTTTTTAAATTATTTAAAATTGTTTTAACATTTTTACTTCATCAAGTTGATCAATGTTTTTAATTTCTATTATTGTCATAGTTTAAAATTTTGAACTGTTTTAAATTAAGATTAATTTAACTTGTACACCACCCTAAAATCCCTTGATATAAGGTGAGGATACAGGTGTTTTAATAATTATACAGCAAAAGAAGTATTCTCAACAATTAATTCTCTTTTCTAACCTGCTATAATACACATAAATGGAAAAAAGGCTGAGGGAGTGGGAAAATAATTTCTGGGAAATTACCAAGTAACATACAGGTACCTCCTAGAAGTTTCTCAAAATAAAAAGAGAGATTTAAAGAGTGCTGGATTTAGGAGACAATGGACATGATCCAAAGAGCTGTGCAACTAATTCTGATTGCTTAAGGTACTTTTACACGTAGATTTTTAAAATTTTAATACAGATTCTTCCTTCCCAACCTTCTCTGACTTCTTAAAATGGAAGGGAACATTCTGCAGCACAGAACCATTTTTTAAAAAAGATTTACATGGCACACCATAGCCCTTGGGCACACCTAAAGTAGTTCTCTGGATTCCAGACACCCTCTATTCTCCGACAAATTGTTTTAACTACATTCCTGGCTGGTATTGCAATTATTCATTTTATAAATTATTTCAGGAAATACAGCAAGCTTTTAGCCCAATTCGCTCTTCATATTTTACAATGCTTAAAGCAATGAGATAGACCTATAAAAAGTGATGAATGATATTATCATGGTTTCTGTATTTAGAGACCAAGCCAGGCAGGTAGAAGCTATTCTGCTTACTGCTTCAGTATTGCTAGATCCAGATTTTAATCATGGAAGCAAACTATTATGCACAATCTACAATGTAGCAAAGAGTAAGATTAAAAGTTCTATTTCCACTGAGAGCAGAATATTTAAAACATGAGCTGCAACTAGTATCAGAGTTCTCTCAATTAAATGCAGTATGGCTCAAACATTCTGATGTATGTCAGATGTAGGATGCATTTGAGAAGGAAATAGAGGAAGGAGGATTGGCCAGGCTGAGTAAAACTTAGAGGCAGGCATTGGTAGGCATCAGAAACGGACGGACGTTGCAAAAGATTACAAAATAACCCCCCCACCTCAGGCACCTATATAGGTAAGCAATAAAACAAAATGAATCCCATGTTTTACTTACTTTTTCTATAACAAAACTCGGAAGAGTATAGGGTCAATTACCACAGAAATAGCTCCCATACGAACACAGCTAGTCTTGAAAACTTTGAAGCCCCACTCTTGTATGAATAGCTTATAAGAAGACAAGGGTAGAAAAAAAAATTTGGAGCCATGTCTGGAAATATCTATACTTCTCTCTCAACAATTCTCCAAGTAAGAACATAACACGATTAGATGACTATTCAACTATGCAAACAGGAGACGCTGTCTCCCAATAGCAATTTGATTAATCAGCAATCACATATTTAAAAAATAATTCTATATATTTGATTGCAAAATAAATAAAATAGGAAAAATCAACATTTCACCAAGTTTGATTCTGAGATGTGTTTAACACATTAACTTCAGCTCCTAACTGATTATGGGGAAGGAAAATATCCTTTGAGATGATAACTCTGGCTGGACAATTGTTCCTTACAGAGCCTTTTTTGTATAACCTTGTCTCTATACTACAATTCCCTCACAATTTTGTATGTCCCTTTAAAAAATGTAATCGACAGCTTTCCAGAGAAGGATGGCCTGGATAATGATAATGAGAAGCAGGGGTGTTTACATTTTCAGATGCTGAAAAAGCTTTTGATAAGCTGAATTGGGACTTTCTGTTTGGAGTTTCAGACAATATAAGCTTTGGTGACAACTTTATTACATGCATTAAGGCAATTTAAATTGTGCAGAAAGCATGGATTTTGGCTAATGGTGAACTGAGCAAACCTTGCAACATTCAAAAAGGCACAGGACAGGGGTATTCACTCTCCCCTTTCTTATCTTAGCTCTAGAACTTTTAAAGAGACAATAAGACATGAAAAATTGATTAAAGGTTTAAGCACAAAGAAGAAAGTATACAAGTTAAGAGTATTTGCAGGTGGCGTAATGATTATTTTAGAGAATCCTATTGATCATGTAGAAGTGTTATTGAAGACACTAAAAAAAATTGGAAAGATGGTTGGATTTAAAATAAGTGAACAAAAACAATATTAACAAAGAACATGAGAAAAGAGGAACAAGTTCAAGTGATGGACAAGTTGTGATTAAAAATCAAGAAGAAAATGAAATACTTAGCACTATAACCAACAGGCACTGTGTGCTGCTGAAAACTAACTACAGTAAGATGCAGAATGTTATTAAGACAGATTAGCAAAGATGAGAGAAATTTATCATTGTTGTGGAGAATTTCTGTAATCAAGATGAGTGTATTATTGAAAATGTTGTTTTTGTTTCAGAACATACCAATCTTGATTAACAATACCTTGTTTAAGCAATGACACTACGAATTATCAAAGTTTATCATGGCAAGGGAAGAAACCCAGAGTTAAATATAAAATTTTACAAGACTCTAAACAAAGAGGTAGACTGAGATTACCAGATTTGAAACTGTATTTTTCCACATGTAGTTTGGTTTAGCTGAAGGACTGGATCATGTTACAAGTAACAGATTGTTCGATTTAGATGGGGATGAACTGAGATTTGTGTGGCATAGTTATATGTGGTATTTAAACCAAAATAAATACAGATTTTACTACATGAGAAGTACTGTGTGGGATAGATATAAACCCCAATTATGTCCCAAAACACCTTAGTAGATGTCATCACAATAGGCTTTTTATTGGAAAGAGACAAAAGCAAAGGAAAAATGGGCAACTTATCAAGATTTCCTGGAATCTGAATAAGAACGTCTTAGAATGAAATCAACTGAAAGATTAAAGTTAGAATGTTATAGATGTCAATGGCTCTTTTACAGACAAATAGTAGAAAGGTTCAAAATAGACAAAAATTGTATGATTTTGAGTCAACTAAATCAGAATTTGAGAAACAGTTGTGCTCAGATCATGAACCTTGACTGGCAAAATGTATACGTTTTTGTTAAAAAAAAGAGATGGAAGAAGAGTTGGTTAAGAATTGTATGATAAAATGGGCACAAAACATAGGACATAATATACAGTTGGAACAACGGGAGAAAATGTAGTCAGTGGGAACTAAATTTACACTATATTCTGATCTCAAAGAGAATTTTTACAAGATGATGTATCATTGGGATTGGACACCAGAAGAATTGACCAAAATGCCTAAAGAGGTTTCTAATATACATTGGAAATGTGAACAAAACGTGGGATCTTTTTATCATACATGGTAGACTTACGAAAAGACTAAAAATTATGGAACTGAATACATTTTATGGTGTATAAAATTTTGAAAACTAATAGATAACTGAAACCAGAATTGTATTGGTTGGGATTAACTGAAGATCAACTGGAGAAGAAGTATGGGCTAGATATTATGATATCCGACCAATGCAGCACAATTATTAAATGCACAGTAGTGGAAGACTATAGAAATCCTACTGAAAGAAGACTACATGAAAAAATTAATGGACTTAGTTGAAATGGATAAATTGACAATATGATAAAGAGAAAAATCAGTAGCGACATTTCTGAGGGGCTGGGAACCTAACCTAACTTTTTGCAAGAAAAAGAGTACATGCTGATTGTAAGATTTGGTAATTAGCAGATTTGGAAATGTAGCAGCCAAAGCACTAGGAAAGCTGGAAACCAATGCACATTTCTTCTTTCTTAGTGTTCTTACTGTCTTCAGTTACTTTTAGTATTTAGGTTTTTTCTTTCCCTTTTTTCAGTTTTTGTTGCTAGTTTGTTCTTGTAATTTGTTGTGTTCTTTCTACTTTGTTGAAATGCATGTGTTTTGAAAATCTTTAATTAAACTTAACTAAAAAAAATGTAATGGACACAGGATTCAGAAAAAATAGCCTAAGGAAAACTGATAGAATTGATAAGCCACTAGAAAAATCGAAATGGTATTTGCCCAACTCTAACCGAAGATAATTGGCAAATCACAAGCAAGAATATAAGACAAACTTCCAGTCTTGAAAACAGAGGATACTTCCAAGAGCAGCTGGTATAAGAGCAGAGGAAGTCCTCCTTAAGGAAACAGAGTTCAGAGATACACAGCTGAGGTTTTCAAACAGAGGAATCCATCCTCCTAAGTCTTTTAAGAAATTTAGAATCAACTTAATTTATAACGTAACATTACTTAATTGTTATGTAACATAACAGAACTTAAGACAGACCACAATTTAAAAAAATGAAGCACACACAAGCAGCAAGACTAAGGAGTTTGACAAGAAGTGGATTTACATTTTGGAGTACCGTGAAGCTGCAGCTGTGCTATCATTTCTGAATTTTCACAACAGCAGCTGTATGGCTAGTACTCACCATCTAGGACTCTTTCACACTACACAGTTGTAGGACTTACGATGTAATTCCATTTTAACTATCATGGCAGCATTCTGTGGAATCCTGGGATTTGCGCAGAGACACCAGAGTGCTTTGGCTGAGAATTCAAAGCACCTCCTTAGAAGTGCAAATGCAAGATTCCACAGAATGTTGCCAGAGCAGTTATGTGGAATCAGTCCTCTAATTACGTAGTGTAAAAGGCCCCCTAGTCTCATCATTAGATGAGAGTGTACATCATACCAGCCCTGTTAGGGGAAGCACTGTCTCACCTTTATATTGCCAAACAGTAATCTAGATCATAGAATTGGAAAGGACCACAAAGGCCATCCAGTCCAAATTCCCTGTCATGCAGGAATACAAAATCAAAACACTCCCAATAGATGTCCATCCATCTCATTCTTTAAAAACTTCCAAAGAAGGACACTTCACCAAATTCTGAGGCAGCACATTCCACTGTTGAACTTCTTTTACTGTCAGGAAGGTCTTCCTCATGTTTAGGTGGAATCTCTTTTCCAGAAGTTTGAAGCTCCACGTCCTAGTCTCTAGAACAGCAGAAAACAGGCTTGCTTCATCTTCCACATGACATCCCTTCAAATATTTAAATATGGCTATCATGTTGCTTCTCAATCTTCTCTTCTCCAGGCTAAACGTACCCAGCTGCCTAAGCCGTTCCTCATACGGCATGGTTTCCAGGCCTTACACCATTTTCGCTGTCTACCTCTGGACACACTCCAGCTTGTCAATATCCTTCCTGAACTGTGGTGTCCAGAACAGGACACAGAATAGAATGGTACTATCATTTCCATTGACCTAAATACTATTCTCCTGTTGATGCAGCCTAGAATTGCATTGGCTTTTTCAGCTGCTGCATTACTCTGCTGACTCATGTTCAGCTTGTTCTCCACTATGACTCCCGGTTCTCTTTCACATGTATTGGGTTAAGCCAGCTCTTGCCCATCCTATATCTGGGCATTTCACTTTTTCTTCATTAAATGTAGTACTCTACATTTCTCCCTATTGAAATTCATTTTGTGAGTTTTGGTCCAGCTCTCTTATCTATTAAGGTCATTTTGAATTCTGATCCTGTCCTCTGGGATATCAGCTACCCCTCCTAATTTGGTGTCACCTGCAAATTTGATAAGAATGCCCTCTATTCTTTCATCCAAATCATTCATAAAGATGCTGAATAGCACCAGGTCAATGATAGTTGAATAGCATTCTGTGGCACTCCAATATTCACTTCTCTCCAAGATGAAAAGAAGCCATAGGTGAGTACCCATTGGGTTTGGTCAGTCAACCAATTACAAATCCACCTAATAGTAGCACTGTCTAGTCCACATTTTACTAGCTTGCATGCAAGAACACCATGGAGGATCTTGTCAAAGTCCTTATGAAATCAAGATATGTTATGCCCACAGCATTCCTCTTCATCTACAAAACTAGTAACCCTACCAAAAAAAGAGATCAGATTAATCTGGCACAACTTGTTTTTGAGAAACTTATGTTGACTTTTGGTGATCATGGCATTCCTTTCTAAGTGCTTACAGTCTGTCTAATGATCTGCTCTAGCATCTTTCCTGGTATTAATGTCAGGCTGACTGAATGGTCATTGGGTTCTCTTTTTTTCCCCTTTTGAAGACAGGGACAACACTTGCCTTCCTCCAGACTGCTGTGACTTCACCTATTCTCTAGAAATTTTCAAAGATTATTGCCAGTAGTTCTGAGATTGTGTCTGGCAGTTCTTTTAATACCCTTGGATGTAGTGCATCTGGCCCTGGAGACTTGAATTCATTAGAGTATCCAAGCATGCCTATACGACCTCTCCATCTATTCCGTGCTCCATTTTCCTCAGACCAAACAGTTTATTCTGTTTGGGAGAAGATTGAGGCAAGGAAGGTATTCAGTAGTTCTGCCTTTTCTCTGTCCCTTGTTAGCATTGCATCATTTCCTCCATGTAGTGGCCCTACCATTTCCTTATCTTCCCTTTTGCTACAGACATAACCCAAAAAGCCCTTTTTACTGTTTTTAATTTCTCTAGCAAGCCTGAGCTCATTCTACACTTCAGTTTTCTGACTTTCTCCCTCCACTGGCTGGCTATTTATTTGAATTCCGCTTTGGTGATTTCCCCCTTTTCCCATTTCTTGTACGTGTCACTTTTACATCTTAGCTTAGTTGAAAGTTCCTTAGAGTATTCCTAAGTTTATTGAAATTAGTTTTCTTAAAGTCTAACATGCATGGCTGACTATGCTTGGTTTTCCCTTTCCACTGTATAACAAACTCCAGGAGAACATGGTCACTCCCACTGAAGGATCCTGCCACTTCCACCTCATTAACCAGGTCATCATTGTTGGTTAGGACCAGATCTAAAACAGCTTATCCCCTTGTTGACTCTTCCATCTTCTGGACAATGAAATTATTTGCAAGGCAAGTGAGGAATTTGTTGGATCTTATATTCTTGGCAGAGTTTAACTTCCAACAAAGATCAGGATAGGTAAAACCCCCCATTACTACTCCATCTCTCCTTTTTCAAGGTTTGGTCACCTGTTCCAGGAAGGCATCATCTGTGTCCTCAGTTTGGCAGTGGTTCTCAACCTGTGGGTCCCCAGATGTTCATGGACTTCAGCTCCCAGAAGCCCCAGCCACTATGGTCAATGCTCAGGGCTTCTGGGAGCTGAAGGTTGAGAACCACTGGATAGTAACCCTCCCAAAATGACATCAGTGTTATCTCTCCTTTTTTACCCAGATGCTCTCAACTTGGCTCCCAGGATTTAAGTCATAGATCTCTTCACAGGTATAAACATGCTTGACTCTTCCTCCTTTCCTGTTTGGTCTATTTCTCTGAAAAGGATTAGGTCCCTCTATTGCTACATTCCAATCATGAGACTCCTCCCCCCAGTATCATTAATGCCTACTGTATCAAATTTGTTTGGCTCTGTTGACAGCTCAAGTTAATCTTATTTCCCATGTTCTGTGCATTAGTGTAGAGAGATCTAAGACCATGCATCCTTCCCCCAGATGCTTATTTAAGTTTTTTTCTCTCTCCCTTTCTTGGGTTTTTGTACTATTTGCCCAGTTCTCCCTATAACATTCTGGCTATTACCCCCAACATTTGATGAACTTCTGCCCTCAAGAATACTGTCCTCTTGCCCCATATAACTCAATTTAAAGCCTTCCTGATCAGATTTGTGAGACTCTTAGCAAAAACATGCCTACCAACCACTATAAGGTGCAACCTGTCACTGGCCAGAAGTCCATCTTCATGAAATTGCAAACCATGGTCCAAGAGGCCAGATCATTCTTGGTGGCACCATTTGTGCAGCCAGTTGTTCACTTCCACTATTCTTCTCTCTCTTCCTGGGCTGTGCCCCCTGCCTGGCAAGAGAGATGAAATAACCATCTGTGCATCAAGGACCTTCAGCTCTTACCCAGAACTTCATAATTGCTTGTGATCTCCTGAAGGCTATGCTTTGCAGTGTCAGTGGTCTCCACATGGACAAAACAAAAGAGGTACTGGTCAGCGAGCTTGACGAGTTTTGTCAGCCTCTCTGTCACAATTTTGGTCCTAGGGAGATAGCACACTTCTCAATACATCCCACCAGGCCCACTCAGACTACTGCTTCTGTTCTCCTCAGCAGGGAGTCATTCCAAGTGCTGAATCTTCCAAGGTTACCTGCACATTCTCAGAGGACTGACATTGTTGCTCTTGTTCCTGTTCCTTGTCCTCACTGATAAGGAAAAGTGCTTCATATTGATTCTATAGCTCCAAACTCACAGAATGATCCCTGGTCTTTCTAATTCTGTGTGTCAAGTTCCTCCAAACATCTATCTCCTGTGTTTGGGAACTGACCTCTTTCTCAGAGACATCCCCTGTAGTTCCTCATCTAGGTCAGTTTGCTTCACTCTATCCAAGAAAACCTCAAGGTTTTCCTCATCAGGCCATGGTTTTACACTACAGATGGATATATATTTCTTGACAGTAAGAGTGGTTCAGCAATAGAACCAATTGCCTTGGGAGGCGGTGGAGTCTCCTTCTCTCGATGTCTTCAGAAAGAGTCTGGACAGTACCTGCTGGGGATTCTTAGTTAGAACTGAGCAGGGAGTTAGACTTGCTGGCCCATGAAGCCCCTTCCCATTCTATAAATCTATTCTGCTGGGTAGCAGTGACCTATCACCCAAGTTGCATACTGAAAACCCCCTGTGTAACCAAACTGTCAGTGATCTGGGGGCTTTAGCTGATCTTATAGTCTTTTATCAAAAGTGTACAACAGACATTTCTGTACACACAGCAATTCAATGGCCAATAGTCCTTCAGAGGGATACCTACTCACATCCAGCCTTACGAACTGCACTGCACTGAACAGTGCATGAGACCTCAGAGCACAACTGAGATGTATCATGGTCAACCTTCTAGATGTTTAGTGAATCAACAGGTAAGTAAATCCCATTGATTCAGTGGGTCTATTCAGGCCTTAGTCTTCAAATCCAACTAAATCACAGTGTTGCTTCCTTCAAAGCTGCTGAACTCAACTATGAACGCTGGGCCTTTTATTATCCTCCTAGCTTTTCCTCCCAAGTTGCAAAGCTATTTTTACTTATCTGAAAATTTAATGTGGATGTAAGCAATTGAAATGCACATGATTACCCATTTAAGATACAGCTAAACTGCAGGCTACCCCAGTAAGTTTTGCATATCATACTATGCATTATGGGGGCAACATCCTCTTCATCTTATAGGACAACATTTATTTATTATGGCTAGCATTCTGCAGTGCTGTTACAAATTTGTAACCTAATATTACAAATCTATAACTGCTACCTATTCAGTGGGACTACATAGTCATTATTGTGGCAGTCTTGCCACAAACAATCATTAAATGGGCTTGGCCAAGGGGATGTGTTACACATGGGTAACCAAGCAGTGGATGTAGGATACTGCTGCATATTTATATTGCTACCACTAACATAAATTCTGTGGATAAATCATAACTCAACTACCATCATGCCCTGCTTTGAAGACCCTGACAGTGAGGAGGAGGGTTCTGAATCAGAGGCAGAAGTTTTTCCAGAAGTTTTCCCAAAGGGGGAAAAAATAACCAGCAGCAGGGGGAACAAATATCAGAAGGCAAATCAACACAGACTCCTACCTTGTTGGAAAGACAGTGCGCAAAAGAAGGTCTCAGGCATTCAGCTCATTTATGTAACAAACAAGCTTTAATGAGGGAGCACCTGTGGCAACATCATTTGCCTATAAAGGGCAAAAGGTGACCTTTCTCCTCAGGTCAACAATTAATTTTCCCAGTGGTTGAAGCTTGGTGCTGTGGCTTCCTGACTTTCTTGGACTTCCGCTTGCTTGATGCTGATTTGGGTTTGCCCTTGTGGATTTGTCTGCTTTGGGGCTTTGAATTCCTAACCTGAACTTTGCTTGAATGACTCCCTCTCTCTGTGAGTAAAGCACTACTGCTGGTCTGCTAGTTGGTTGCCTAGTCTGTCTGGGACACGACAACTACAATAATTTTTAAAGAAATCTGTTAAAAACTAAAACAGTTTGATCACAGATTTTAAACTGAGAAATCTAGCCTATTAAAGTATTTGATATGCCAGAGTAAATAAAATGGTCTTTAAACTTTAAAAAAAATATGGTGGCAAGAGAAGCTCTCTGAGAAGCCTTTCTATCACTGGGAAGCCACTAAAACGTTCTCTACTGTTAAATACTGGCTCCACTTAATTTGGCAGGGGCACTCACTCTGAGTAGTCCCTGGAAACATTTAAGTCTGGAGTCTTACACAGCTCCAAAATTCTGTACGCTGGTTGTGAAAATGGCGCAGGGGAAAGCCGGAACAAAATGATTGGCTATCCTATGCCGAGCCTGGAAACTCAGAAAAGCAACAGATTTGGGCAACACTGATTTTTTTTTCTTGCTGAAGAAGACTGAATTAAATGAAAGATTACTGAAACAGCATGCTAACTTACTGACAAAGTAGGCAGCAGGATAATTTGTTTCATATTTTAATCTGTAAGTGGCCTCCAAATGGTCAGTCTTTCTGCACAGCAAGTTGGATAAGGGATGAAAACATGACCATATCCTTGGAAGCAAACATTCTTCAGCAGGCAGACATACTTGCAAAGAAGCTAGTAAAGTGCAGGCTGGGCAGGGCTACTGTTAGGTGGATTTGTAATTTGTTGACTGACCGCACCCAAAGGGTGTTCACCAATGGCTACTTTTCATCCTGGAGAGAAGTGACTAGTGTGATGCCATAGGGTTCTGTCCTGGGCCCAGTGCTATTCAACATCTTCATCAATGACTTGGATGAAGGAATGGAGGGCATGCTGATCAAATTTGCAGATGACACCAAATTGGGAGGGGTTGCTAATACCCCAGAGGACAGCATCAAATTTCAAAATGACCTTGACAGATTGGTTTGCTGAGCCAAAGCTAACAAAATGAATTTCAACAGAGAGAAATGTAAGGTCCTACACTCAGACAGAAAAAATGGAATGCACAAATATAGGATGAAGGACGCATGCCTGATAGCAGTACATGTGAAAGGGATCTAGGAGTCTTGGTAGATCACAAGCTGAACATGAGTCAGCAGTATGATGCAGCAGCCAAGAAAGCCAACACGATTCTTGGTTGCATCAATAGGAGCATGGTGTCTAGATCAAGGGAGGTAATGTTACCACTCTTTTCTGCTTTGGTTAGACCTCATCTGGAATACTGTGTCCAGTTTCCACTTATGACAACACACAGATTTGATATCATGACTCCCTCTTAAGTCACCTCTATGAACAGGAGAAAAATCCCACAAAGAAGTCACGCTCTCATTTCCACTTGAAAGCATCAAGTTTTGTTTTTTCAATCTAGCTGTAGGCAAGTCAAGTCCACTTCTTATGCACCATATGACCTGAATGGATTTTTTCCCACGGAATCACTGCTCAAGCACTTGTTTCTTCAGACTAAACAGTCAGTTCTTTCAGCTTTTTCTTCTAACATTCCAGTCATGCACCAAGTACATATTACCATTCTCTGGAAAATTTCCAGAGTGCCCATAGCCCTTTTAAAGAAAACCAGCCAATATTTTTCATCAAAAATCTAGCAAAGGATTCCCAGGATAAAGAAACAAATACACTTTGCTACTACTGCCGAAACAGAGCCTGAAGTACTTTAGCAAATCTGAAATACAATGCCTAAACTGTACCTTGTGATTCTGCTAGCTGCATATTCCAGCCAGAATGCTTGATTTACATTTGGATCCACAGCCATGGCAATTGCATTCGGTGATTAGAGTCATGTAAGTAGAAGTACTTCAACCATACTGCAAAATTGGCTCTGACTTCTTTTCTCAAGTGCACTCAGAAGAGACATGGACATGTCTTTGATGACAGATGCATACACAGGTTTGCTCCATGTTCAGCAAGGCAGTCTCATGTCAACCAATAGCCAGCAGAAGAGGAGACTTTGGTGAGTGATGAATCACGAGAAGATGCTTCCACTGCTTTTTCAAAACTCTGCTGACTACAGTGTAGTTCCAGGGCTCTTACTGTTAACTATTTCACAGTGAATGATGAAAGAGGATAACGGAAGTGCACTCAAGACTGAAACTGGAATCTCACTGCAGGGGTTACCAACCTACTATATGAATGCACGGACAGCAGCAGTATGAAATGACAGCTCAATAAAATTAAAAACCCCAGTTACTGTGTGCTAGCCAAGAATATCCTGCAACTGCTATCAAGAAAAATAAGTTAAGAGGATTTTTTTTTCAGTTTATAGTGAAGCCCATACTGATCGTCTCCCAAAAGTTAGCACAGGGATGGGGGGGGCAATCAACTGATAGAAGCAGGTCAGTCTCTAGCACAACTGTCTGTCTCCTCAGCACACCTAGAAGTCCTCTTAGAGTATCCAAGAAACAGAGTACAATCACGTTGCACTACAAAAGGAGGAGTCAACATACAGCCGATCTATTGGTAACATCATCTGTTGATCCCAAATTTGCCATTCTGATAAAAATGGTGCATTAACAATTTCATTAATAGTTTCCGAAGCACAGGAATATAGTCTGTTGCCGCAAAAACAAAAAGTAGGCTGGATCTAGATTTAGGCATGTGTCACCATGCTAGTGAAAGCTCACATCCTACTCTCTTGTTGCAGCTGCTCCAATCCCCTGAAAATACTGGAGGGGCAAGAGATTCCTGCTGAATGGTGTGAGCTATGGTAGCAGCAGGGGAGGATCTCATTCTCCTCTCCCCGAAATAACCAGGGGACTTACCTTTAATGAGTAGAAGACTTCTATTCATGCAAACAGAATCCTGGGTCCAATGCAGAGTGCTGGAACACCTTGAAGGCAGCAAATTTATTCTGGCATAAACATTTGGGACTACCAGTCACTCCTTTAGATGACCAAGAAAACTGAAGTCTACTAAAGCTTGCTACATAATAAGCACCATCGTTTTTAAGATAACAATTTTTTTTGTTCTATTTACATTGGGAAAACATGTGAAAGCTTTGAAAGAAATTAGGTAGAATCTACAATGCATAAGATACAAAGATGTTTCAATGGATAAGATACAGTCGCTGCAACGCAACATGATCAAGAATAAGCTATCCAAAACACAGGCATCAAGATCTTCCTGTTTAGGAAGCCTAACATGAGAATCTAACTGAACATAAAGCAAACACGCAGAGAAAATATATCCTTGCATAAACAGACACACACTAACGGAATTATCACACATAGCCCAGTTCGATCACTTCTGCACCTACATCCCCACTGACTGGAGGGCACAGGCTCGTGTCAAACTTGTTTTCTCCCAAGTTGAGGTACATAATAGTTGTTGTTACTATCTTTATTTTTCTCCCGCTTTTCCCCCTGAGGGGACTCAAAGCAGCTTACAGACATTAAAAGAAACATAATTATAAACTGTCGTATACAAAGGTTAAACAAAAATTAAACTACAATAATAATTTAAAATGTCAATATATATATAAAAACAGCATTAAAATATCAGTTACATCACAATTAAAATGACCAGCATCAATAGAAATTACATATAAAACGCCTGCTGAAAGAGGAATGTTTTTAACTGTTTCCTGAAAGTAGGCAGGGAGGATGCCAGTCTAATTTCTTTGGGCAGGGAGTTCCAGAGCCCGGGAGCAGCCGCTGAGAAGGCCCTCTCCCGTCTTCCCACCAAATGCACCTGTGAGGGTGGTGAGATCTGCAGGAGAGGCCCTTCTCTCAGTCCCAACACCCAGGCTGGTTCATAAAGGGCAAGACATGAGGTTAGCTGCCTTTGTCACCCTGCACTTCATTTGATCTAATTTCCACAGAGGAAAAAGAACACTGTTCAAGTACAAAAAGATCTTTCCACAACTCCACAAATGTGCTACAAGGGTTATTGCAGACTGGATCTCCAACATCTCCTTCCAAAAAGCCAGCCTCCTCATGATTGTCACACAGCTAAAAAGGTAATTTTCACAAGGAAAAACATGCGAGTTTCAATCTGTCTGGAAAATAAAACAATCTTAAATGTTAAGAGGTCATTTCTAGGTCAGCATAGGGCATACAGAGTTTTCCAAGCTCATTGATGCTACACAACTGCCTTTGGGAAAAAGAAAAGCATGTTTATCCTCAGAATAATTGCAAAGACTTAACAGGCCTATTTATGGTTGGCTTCAATATTGCACCAGGTTCCTGTAGGTAATCAACAGCAAAATGACTCACCTTCCTACTCACCACTTACTGCTGCAAAAATAGCTTTGGGGTGTATATAATTAACTGTCTCTGGGAGTGTGTCTTGTTCTTATGTACTGATTCATATGGAAACAGTATCCTCACTCATGTCAACACTCATCTCATTCCCAGGATTTCAGGAAAAAGCACATGAGACACTGAGACAATACATTTTTAAACTATATTCTGAAAACACATTTTTACGCCTCTAGTGGTTTAGACTATTTTAATGTGTATTTTTTAAAAAAAGCTATACTCTCCATGTTTCATAGGCCCTGTTTCTGAAATCCTGTGAATTATATGATTGCTGACACAAGTGAGATCCACTGATGGTTCTGGGTCTTTCAGATTAATCTACCTCACAATGTAGTAGCTGTTTAGATAAAATAGTATCAAGAAAAGAACAACATATGGTGCTTTCGAAGGCAAGATGTGATATCAACTTTTTAAAATATGTTTCTTCCCCAAGTACCATATGTGGTTTTTCCTCCACTACTACTTTTATCCCAAAAATCTTACCAAGTAGGTTAGTCTGAGGGGCAGTGACAGACCCAAGACTACCCAGGGAGTTTCATGGTACAAGGGTACTGCAGTAAGATTTAACATGGAGAGACTCAAGGAACAATTTCCCAAAAAAAGCAATTGTACTTCTTTACCCCACCAGTCAAACACAAAAAGAGCTGTGAGCTGCCTTTGTGTGCCATTTGATTCATTCCCCATGTGATCTAGGTACATGATCAAAAGAAAAAATCTGGACACATAGAACTGGCCCCATCATTCATTTCAACTCTGTCTCCCTGAACAAGTATTTGCCTTCACCAAATTACTGGGGGGAGTGGAGCATTTGAATTTCAGAATCATTAGTGAAGAAACAGAGGAAGAACCTAAGGAGAGCTCTTAAGGCACAGAATCCTCCCAGCAAAGCTTCTTAGAATAAGAATATCTTTAAAGGTGTGCTAAGCTTAGATTAGATGGGGGGGGCAAAAAACAACAAAACAAAAATAGATTTCTAGAGTTGTAAAGGGATTGCTAAATTGTTCATGACTTGAGCACAATCATCCTTCCGAGGCCAGCAGCATAGGCAGACTTCAGAAAAGAAATACTAGGTTTCAAGATTTGAAAATGGACTGGAAGGCACAGTTCCAGTACTAGAGAAAGAGCAAGTTTACCCTGAGAAAAGAGTTCTAATCAGTTGCACAAATCAGCTGTTCCAACATAGGGTGTTAAAGCTGAATTGCAGAAATTTATACCTATTCTCCTTTTAAAAGTTAAAGAATCAACCAGGGAATGAAGTGAGGCCAAATGTATTTGTGTTGGGTATTTTCCACTACTGCAAAGGAGGAAGGCTTCGAGTTGCCAAGGGAGAAGGTAACTTTTGATCCTTTACTTAGAACAGTAATTAGTTTTGTAGCAGAATTATGACATCAACAACCATTTTCAAAACCTATTCCACATGGGACAATTCAATTATTCTTCCTCCATAAATAACTGAAGGATGAGCAAGACAGGAAAAATTATGGGTACACAAAATCTTATCTGAACTTGCTCATCATATAATTAGGGCCAAAAGAAATTCTTGAGATCCTGGTAACTGAAAAAAAAACACATAACTATATTCTGCACCAGAGATGGTGAATCTTTGGCCCTTCAGATGATTTGGACTACAACTCCCATAATGTCTGCTTACTAGCCATACTGGACATGGATTCTGGGACCTAAATTTCAAATAATCTAGATGGCCGAAGATTCTCTACTCCTGAGCTACACAGAGCTTTTTTTTTTCTTTTTTTCTCCTTTCCTTCCTTTTTTTTAAATTTAATTTTTATTTTAATAAATGTAACACATACACATATATCAATGCCAATTGTGCAATACAAATTCACATACATAAATTCACAAAAAGTGCAAAATACCAGCCTTCTAAAAAAAACCAAAAAAACCCCAAACAGACATTCTATATAATACAATACAATGTGAAACCAACATACACACACAATTAAGTTCCCAATTTCCCCCCTCCCCACCCATCATTGCTGAAACTAATATGCTTCCTTATCTGTAACTTCCTTCTAATCCCTTTAAGCGAGATGATTAACCAAATTAGATATACTCCCACTTCTCCCAATATAATTTTCGTCATCGCTGCTTAAAACTTATACCTACAACTTAAATATATCATAAAACATCTGAGTGACCACAATGACTGTTTGGTAGTTCCAAGATAGCTTCTCCACTACCTGTTTCACCCTCAAGTCTCACTTTTCATCTATGTATACCCTAGATTTCCAGTTATGGTTCTAAGCTTCCCTTCATCAGACCAAAACCCCCTCAATCTCCTACAAAGAAAAGAAAAAAGGAATATTATTTCACATTTACCCGATAAAAGACGCTGCTTTAATTCCCCACTTGTCAATCCATGTTGACAAAACCATTTTCCATCCCTCAACAACATCTCCTTTCCCTCTACCCTCCAAAGATTCCATGATAATATCAGCCTCTGCCATATCATACAGTTTAATAAGCCAATCTTCTAATCTTGGACGTTGCGGCTCCTTCCATAGCTGAGTGTAACATATCCTAGCTGCCGAGATCATAAAGAGGATTATTTTCTTTTTAGACTTGTCAATTTGTAAATTTTTCATCATATTTAATAAATATAGTTTAGGGGATAATGAAAATTTAATTTTTAATATCTTCTGGATTATGTATATCTTCCCAATACTTGTTAGCTACATCGCATTGCCACCACATATGAAAGAATGTGCCCTTCTGGGTACATTTCCAACAGGCATCCCTTTGATTCTTTTTTATCTTTGCTAACTCAACAGGGGTTAAATACCATCTATGAAATATTTTACAATAATTTTCCCTTAAACTAGCTGGTTTTACTAATTCCCAAGTAGTTGTCCAAGAGCTTTCCCATTCTTCCATGGTGATATCTTCCCCCAAATTTTTAGCTCATTTTATCATTGTTTGTTTAACAGTCTCCGTTTCGGTTTCTAACGTCAATAGAATATTATATATAGCACTAACTCTATGTTTAACCCCAGGCTTCAGTATCGCATCAAATTCCCTCTCATTGAGCTACACAGAGCTTTGGGAACTGTCTCCATCAATGTCTCAGTTGTCTTTTTTTTGCCATACCTCAGTTCCCTTTTTATATGACCATTGGGGTGGTGACAGGGACAATGACAAGGGAGAGTGAGGAAGCAGAGGGAAGATGCTGAATTCTCTCCCTGCTCATCAATTCTCTCCTAAAACGCTTTGGTATCTTTTGTTTTTGTTGTTCCATTTTTTCTTTCACCAGACTATACAGCTGGAAGAAAGTGGGAATAGTTATCGGTAAGAATAAATGATCACAAGAACATTCCTATTTACTCATGACAAATGCTGGTTTGAGATCATACATTTAATGAGGTGAAGCGCAGTCCCCAGCCAACTCCTGACTATCAGTTTCAGCTCTTGCAATGTAATTTCTTTGGGCAGGGAGTTCCAGAGCCTGGGAGCAGCCACTGAGAAGCTACTTCCATAGAGGTCTTTTTCTTGCAGGAAGCAAAATGCTAGACTAGATGGAACAGTGGTCTCATGTAACAGAACACTCCAAATGAAAGACATGACCTCTTGACAGTATGCAATCACTGTTTATAGGCTGTAAGAGCAGCATGGTCTAGGGGCTGGACATGGGATAAAAATTCTGGAGATTGGGGTTCGAATCCTCACCCAGTCATGGAAGCCCACTGGGTGGCCCTGGGCAAGTCACACTCTCTCAGCCTCAGAGGAAGGCAAAGGCAACTCTCCCAAAAATCTTGCCAAAAAAGCTCATGATAAATTCACCTTACAGTTGCCATGATTCATAAATAACTTGAAGGCACACAATAACAACAACTGTGAGAAACCCATGAACTTCCAACGTTAGAATACAAATCCCACCATCCCTGCTCACTGCTCATATTGGCAGGAGCTCATAGGAACTGGTGCTCAACTTCTCCCTTAGCACGATCCATAACATTTTGATAGAAAAGTCAATCCTGCTGTGTTCAATGGCACTTACTCCCAAGAGCGCACACACAATGTTTGCAACCAGGTCTCTGACCTCACAGTTCTCCTTCATGTGAAATAAGGCACAATCCACTCCTCACTCAACAGATTCAAATTTACAGAGCAAGAGTTTTTGTTTGGGGACGGAGTCTAGCCAGCTTGGACAGCTGATGCACTCCAAGCACATCAGCTACTTATCACCAAAATCCCCAGGCTCAACCACTCACTTCCAAAGGAGGAGGGAAGGGCTAGGAGCTTTCGTCTTTTTTTAAAGGGGAGGCCGCCAGGGTGCTTAAGAGCACCTTAACTACTCACTATGAAAACTGTCACACTATCCTTCTATTTTAGAGATAAGAGTTTTTTCACATTTTTCTATTCAAGTTCTCTCAAGATATCAATACAACTAGGGGATGACCTCCATCTTCTCCCCTCACCTCCACCAAAATGAAGCCTGGGACTCCTATAGTCATTCTCAGCAAAGGCTGGTGAAACAAGAGAAATGTGAACTGATGAGCCTCAGATTCACATGTTGTTGGTTTTGTGTGCCTTCAAGGCATTTCTGACTTACAGTGATCCTAAGATGACCCTAGCACAGGGTTTTCGGGGGGGGGGAATAAGAGTATGTGACACACCCAAGGTCACCCAGTGGATTTCCGTAGCCAAACAGGAAATCAAATCCTGGTCTCCAGGATTGTAGCCCAACACTCAAACCACTAACCATGCTACCTTCACACAACCTTGACTATAACACACATCTGTTGAAAAAAGAAGTTCACAGATAATAAAAGCAGAGCCTAATCACATGGGAGTTTATGTAGTTCACATCTAACAAGAGAAGATACACAGGCTGAAACTCATGTATGTGTACACCACCTTAGGCATTAAGGCCATGAGCAAAGCAACCTCAAGGTAGACATCGCAAATGCAAGGAGCTGAAAACTAAGAATTGTTTCAAGTGAACACCATGAGTCCTCTTCAGGCATTCTGAAACTATGAGTGTTCATGTAGGGACGAAGAGGGAAGGAACACACAAGGGCTTTGATGTCCATGTCCTTCTATATTGCAGCCCTGCCTGCTGTTCCTAGCCTTCTCAGACTGAGCAGCCATGTCTGCATGGTTTTCCATGTGTCTATCCTTGAACATGAGTAGAACGTACCCTACTATGAAACATATCCTGAGTGTTCTGCTTACATTTAAATGAACATGTACACACACAGTTCCCTCACGCCCAACTGTTCAATGAGCGGGTGAGAACTTGCATGCACAAGGGCATGGAAAAGTAGAGACAGAGTACATAAACATCCTTACACAGTTTTGATCCCTCACATGATGAGGAGAATGGCTGAAGAATACTATAAGGAACTATGATTTGCTGTGATGGGTGCAAACTCTACAATTATATGAAGTCCACAGTTTATCTTCCTCTTCTGCACCACACCACAATATGTGGTTACATGGCAGATTATATTTGATTTGGTGCACAGGAAGTTGGTAGTAGTGGAGCACAACTATGGTTTGTCCCATTTCAGCTACAGCAATATTCTGTGGCTTGCTGCAAACCAGGAAGTTGTTCCACAAACCTCTCAAGGACAGGAAAAAGCACAAAATCAGAAGATTTCTTCACGTAGGGCCAAGACATGCTTTGATATTACATATGAACTGACCCAGGGATACAAATAATGCTACTGAGAGGACTCACATCTTCCCAGTTCAGTAAAAAAAAAAAAACATTACCTCATTTGAGACATAGCAGGTCATCAGGATATAGCAGTCAAATCTTATGAATATTTGAACATCAGAGCTGTAACTACTAAAATGATTCATTTATTCTGCTTTGCTCTATGCACAGTAGAAAAAACATTTCTAAAATTAAGTGTCCCCAAACAACTAAGTTCTTCTTTGTGGATTGAAAAATCTCTACATGCCATTTGCAGTGTAATGGTAGCCCTGGGATTTCTACAGATTCCCTGCCTATTTCCACATATAAGTATTTTTTTTCTATTCTGCATACTATTGTGTTCCAAATGGAACTAGACAATATCTGGCAGTGGCTTTATCTATAGTCACCGACTGATGCTTCCCCAAAACTTAAAACTATTTCTGTCAAGAAGAAACTGTATTTTAAAGTAGGAAGGTGAGCAGTTCTATACAGTAGATCCTCTGTACCTGCAGAGGGTTAGTTCCACAACTCCCTGGAAACAGCAAAAAAACGCAAATGATTGTATTCCATATTATCAAATGACAGCACCTGCACACAGACGCTTTAGCACATTCACACTGCAAGCATCTCACCTATGGGACACAACACTCCACGATTGCTTGATTTCACAGATCTGGAGGTCACATATAAGCACTGTATATGCTTAAGAGCAAGATTTAACTCTAAGATCTAATTCCAGTCTAATAAGACATATAGGGAAATTCCACAATATCAGCAGCATGTTTTACAAAATGAGTATAAAGAACAGCAGCCATAATCAAGGACCCTTTCACACGATACAATAACGGTACTCTGAATCCACTTTAGCTGTCATGGCAAGATCCTGTGGAACCTTGGGATTGACATTTTAGGGAGGAGCTTTTGAATTCTTAGCCAAAGACCTCCTCTGGTGTCTCCGACCAAACTACAAACCCCAGGATTTCATAGGATGAAGCCAGGGCTATTCAAGTAGAATGACACACCTACAATTGTGCAATGCAAAAAGATCCCTGATTGCAACTGTTCTTCCTAATATATACTTTATAAAACATATTGCTGATGGCATGAGATTTCCCTGTATGTCTTATATATTTCCCTGATTGCATCAGGAGGGAAAAATCTTGCAATTATGTAGTAATCATGTCTGCAGCAGAGTCCAAGTATACGTAACAGAATACAAGCTGCAACCTTAGGTCAAGAGAAAGCTTGGATGAATAGAGTGGGACTTGCAAGCAAGCAAGCAAGCAAACATGCAAAAGATCTCACTCACATACATCCAATTGGTGCTGTTACCCTGATTCGCTCCAAAAATGCAAAGATTGGGAAAATTAGCAGAGCACTGGCTATAGCAAAATGAGGGGCAGGGTAACTCAGCAGGATCTTTTACCCAATTTTCATGAGATCAGACCAAGCAAAACAGACAATTGTATCAATAAATGGATTTTATTCATAAATGTGTTCTCACACACCAACACACTCACTCACTCACACGCACAAGGCCTATCGAGAAAGGAAAGAGGTGAAAATTGATAGGGGGTATAGCGGAGAGGGTGTAAAAGTGGTGATAGTGCACCTATCCAGAAGTCTTCAGTCCGGGAATTGGCAAGACGGATGGAACTCAGCGCAGAGAGGTGGCTGAAGAGATCACTTGACTAACAGAGGGCTGGTCTGCTAGCATGGCGGGGAGTTCTCCGAAGAGAGACACTCAAAAACAGGGATTACATTCTACTAGGGCAGAATGTACCCCGACAGCAGGCCCTCTCTCGGGAAGAACAATGGCCAAAATAGAAGGAAAAGTGCTGCACAACAGCAACCTGACGGTTTGCATGATTGGTTCACGTAAATGGACCTCACCCTAAAGTTGGAGTGGCTCAACCTCGGGAAAACCCGGTAATCCCTTCAAGTTGGCTATTTGTGGTTGAGGACCCTTTTGTTCGTATGGGCGTGTCTAGCCTGAGGTCTCCTTGGGAAACGTGACCGGGGATTTTCCTGGCCTTGACCTAGTTTCAGTAGTTCGACCTATTTGTCTACGCACCCACCCAGGCAACCTCTCTGCCATGGAGGGCATATTTGATATCAATTTTATATCCCACCAGGACAGCGTCTGCCACTGGGGTAACAGTACACTTTGTCTCCTTTACTTTGCCTAATCCACTATTAAAATTTACCAGACTTTGGAATCCCTCCCTAAAGAAGCCAGATGGCTCCCTTCTTGCTCTCCTCACACGGGCAAGCTAAAATATTTTTGTGCAATCAGGCTTTTAGAAACTGAATGGGATAGGTTTTTAACAATGTACCGTGCTGTTTTATGGTTTGTATAGTCTTTTAATTAATTTGAATGTTTTTAACTTTGATAATTGTTTAAGTGTCCTCTAAATAACTTTTTTATATTGAAGTTCGTGTAGATTTTTTTAATCTGTATTGTTTTAAAATATGTTGCTAAGCCCCCTTGAGTCCTCTTATTGGAAGAAAAGTGGGACACACATAATGATGGTTAATTTAGCAGGATGCGCACTGCAGAGAATCAGCATGGTGCAAGTGGAGAGTACAAGTGCACAATGGACACAAGTTCAAATCCTGACGCAGCCCTGAGGCATACTGGGTGATCTTGAGACAGCTGAATTCTCCCTTAGCCTAGCTCTCCTCACTGGGCTGTTGTGAAGATATAACTGCATGAGAAGCATCTTGTCCGCCAGCCACCTCAAGCTTCTTGGAGAAGAGGCAGATGTAACAAAATTGAAAAATAAGATTAAAACCTTCTTGAGAGCCATTCTGTGTCCAAAATTCTACAGCAGGTTGGGTTAATTATGGCCTACTATATGTTGTTGAATTGCAGCTCCCAACATCCCTCCTCACTGACTATGAAAGGTAGGGCTGGTGGGATTTACAGTCTAACAACATCTGGAGGGCTACAGGTTGCCTACCCTGGCTATGCAGCTAAGCTCCTGACTTAACTATGGATACATGTTACAGACTAAATTCTATCACGTGTACTTAGGCTCTGCTGCAGTTAGGGATGAGTACAGGCATACCTCACTAATACAGCAGATTAGGTTCCAGATCACTGCTGTAAAGTGAATATCACCTTAAAGCAAATCAAAGCTTTTTTTTCACTTGCCAGTGCATATGGAAGTCTAAAAATGTATTTACACTGCTGTCTATTAAGTGCACCATAGTGTTATGCCTAAAAAAACAAAGCACTGTATTAGTGAAGCATTCTAAAGTGAAGCGCCTTAAAGTGAGGTATGCTTATTCTACACAGTGCAGAATGCTTCTTCTTGCTACAACCAGAGGCCGTTTCACATTTTGCTATTACACGGCTATATTTGATTGTCATGGCTGCATCCTGTACAATCCTTGGGTCTGTAGTTTAGTCAAATGCGTCAGAGGATCTCCCAGGCTGAGTATTCTAAAGGCTAAACTGCCAATCCCTGGATTCCAGAAGTCAGCACAAGACAGAGCAGAAACCACTGGTTGATCTACAGCAGATTTGCAGAGATTCTGTTACCAAGTGGTTTAAACAAACATAACGGCAAAAAGCTCCCCCATCTCACCCCACCCCAGTCTTCATGCCTTAAATTCAGATTCTGAAGCAAAGAAAGCCAGTGGAAAACAGGAATAAGCTTGGATGTGGAGGGAACATGAGATCAATTTTGGCCTTGAAATAGTTTCATGGACTAAGCATATGCATACAAGGCATCATCTCACCATATCACTACCCTGGTGGGATTGTGTGCAAGAGCACACAATGAAGCAAGAGGCTATGCTGACAATAGCAGTGCTGCTAATCGGGTCTACCATGTCAGACAGGCTTTTGCTGTTAGAGCTAGACTAAATAGGCCAAACAGCTACTGGGTAGCAGCAGCTGTGGTGGTAGTGTGATAACTGAAGCCCCTGTCAGAGCTGCTGATGACGTGGTGGTTCCTGAAACCTTGAATTGATCTCTGGACTCTTGACCCTTGGCTTTGGAACTCTGACTACGGCTTCACTTGGCACTCTGGTAATTGAACTTCCTTGAGTAAAAGTGCTTGCTTGTCTCCTCCCGGCTGGACTTTGCTGGCTCCCCCGCTCTCTTCTCCGGGCTGGCTTGCCACCCAGGTCTCTGACCTTGACAGGTAGTTTGACACTAGTGGAGGACCTCTTAGAGAAAATGGCAGTGCCACATAGCTAACACTTGTTAGTACCGTGAAGAAGGAGGCTTTTGAATGTCTTTTACCATGAAAACCCTATGAAAGACAATACAAAATGAAACGAGAGATAGTGCCAGAAGGCTAAACTCCCAGGTCGGAAGGCACTGAACAAGCTACTGGGGTATAGCAGAGGATAACTATGAGCAGTGCTACGACTAAGGGAATGCTGTGGACATAGTATATCTTGATTTCAGTAAGGCCTTTGACAAAGTTCCCCATGACATTCTTGCAAAGAAGCTAGTAAGATGTGGGCTGGACAGGGCTACTGTCAGGTGGATTTGTAACTGGTTGACTGACCGTACCCAAAGGGTGGTCACCAATGGCAGATTCTCATCCTGGAGAGAAGTGACTAGTGGGGTGCCACAGGGTTCTGTCCTGGGCCCGGTGCTGTTCAATATCTTCATTAATGACTTGGATGAAGGAATAGAGGGCACGCTGATCAAATTTGCAGATGACACCAAATTGGGAGGGGTTGCTAATACGCCTGATGACAGGATCAAAATTCAAAAGGACCTGGACAGATTGGAGAGCTGGGCCAAGGCTAACAAAATGAACTTCAACAGAGAGAAATGTAAGGTCCTACACTTAGGCAGAAAAAATGGTATGCAGAAATATAGGATGGGGGACACGTGGCTGGCTAACAGTACGTGTGAAAGGGATCTAGGAGTCTTCATAGACCACAAGCTGAACATGAGTCAGCAGTGTGATGCGGCAGCCAAGAAGGCCAACGCAATTCTTGGTTGCATCAATAGGAGTATGGTGTCTAGATCGAGGGAGGTATTGGTACCACTCTATTCTGCATTGGTTAGACCTCATCTTGAATACTGTGTCCAGTTCTGGGCACCCCAATTCAAGAAGGATATGGATAAGCTGGAGCAGGTCCAGAGGAGGGCAACCAAAATGGTGAGGGGCCTGGAAGCCATGCCCTATGAGGACAGACTTAGAGAGCTGGGTATGTTTAGTCTGCAGAAGAGAAGGTTGAGAGGGGACATGATAGCCATGTTTAAATATTTGAAGGGATGTCATGTCGAGGAGGGAGTGGGCTTGTTTTCTCCTGCTCTTGAGACCAGGACAAGGAGCAATGGATGCAAGCTGCAGGAGAGGAGATTCCGCCTGAACCTCAGGAGGAATTTCCTGACAGTCAGGGCTGTCCGGCAGTGGAATGTGCTGCCACAGAGTGTGGTGGAGTCTCCTTCTTTGGAGGTTTTTAAGCGGAGGCTGGATGGCCACTTGTCGGGAGTGCTTTGAGGGTTTTCCTGCATGGCAGGGGGTTGGACTGGATGGCCCTTGTGGTCTCTTCCAACTCTACATTTCTATGATTCTATGATTCTATGATTCTAATGACACAACTGGACTCAAGCTGAAAAGATCCTAAGCTGCTGATATGCTCAGAGGTGAAAGGAAAGTCCAAAGCTGCACAACACATGTTATAAGAACAGGGAATGTGAGAAGCATGAATCAAGGGAAGCTAGACATAGTAAAACAAGAAGCAGAACCTATAAACATTGCAATACTTGGTGAGTGAGCTAAAGTGGACAGGAATGGGACATTATGAATCAGATAATTACACAACGTTCTACTCAGGAAATGAAAATCTAAGAAGAAATGGGATGGCATTAGTGAGCAGAGATGCACTAAAAGCAGATAAAGGCTATTAACACAAACTCTGACCAAATACTATCAGTAAGATTTCATGGAAAACCCATCAATATAACCATAACACAAGTTTATCCTCCAACCACAGATGCAGAAGAAGGCACTGAAAGCCTCCAGAAGGAAATCAATCACACACCAAAACAGAACTTCTTGGTAATCATAGGTCATTGGAATTTAAAAGTAGGAAGAAGCAGAATCAAAGATTGTAGGAAAATTGGGCATGGGATAAAGAAATAAAGCAGGAGGGCCACTGCCTAAATTCTCAACAGTTTGTTCATAGCAAACACAACTAGAGACACAACTGTATACACAGACATCACCCATATAGAAATAAAAAAGATTACATAATTGAAAGCACAAGACGGAAAAGCTCCATGCTATCTGCCAAAACAGGACCAGAAACAGATTGTGGCACAGACCAGAACTGTTTATATCAAAAATTAGAGTAAGGCTAAACAAAAACATTAAACCAGACCACCATGCCAAAATAAGACCTGAAGAACATCTCCATACGATCTAAAGATAATGTAAAAAACAGATTTGCATTATTAAGCTTAATTGACTGGGAGCCAGAAGAACTCTGCACTGAAATTAGGGACACTGTGAGGGAAGAATGTAAAAAGATAGTATCTCTAACCAAAAAGATATTGCTCAGCCATGAAACTCTTCCAGCAGTTAAAGACAGACAAAAAGCAAAAGTAAAAGGGGACAGAGATATGGTGAGAACCCTGAATGCAACTGTTCAGCAACTTGTATGCAGTAATCAATGCACAGAAATAGAAGATGACAACAAAAAAGGAAGAACATGACATCTCTTACACAAGATCCAAGAAATCAAAGGAAAATTTAAATTACAAGTGGGGGTTGCTATACAACCAACAGGAGAACACATTATATGACCAAGTAGAAATAAAAAGACAACAGAAACAATACACTGAAGAACTACCGGTATATAAAAAGTATGAAAGGATGACAGATGCATTCAAGGAAGAACTATTTGTAGATGAACCTACAATTTTAGAAAGCGAAGTGGACACCACATTCAGAGCACTTGGGAGAAAGAAATCACCAGGAACAGATAGTACAGATAGCATTCCAATAGAGCTGCTTCAAGCTACAAAGACAGAATCTATTCTAGTTCTACCTAAAATCTGTTAACAAATATGGAAAGCAAAAGAATGGTCCATATACATTCCAAGAGGGATTACAGTAACCACACAACCATTGCATTAATCTCCCATGCAAGCAAAGTGATGCTCAAAATTCTACAACAGAGACTTTTACCATATATGGACTGAGACATGCCAAATGTCCAAACTAGGTTCAAGAAAAGAAGAGGCACTAGGGATGATATTGCAAACATGCATCGGATAATGGATTGCATCAAACATGGTTGAAGAAAATCAGCCTGCATTTTATAGATTATGGCAAAGCCTTTGAATGTGTGGATCATGAAAAACTATGGATCACTCTTAAGGAAATGGGTGTGCCACAACTTTTGACTATCCTGATCCATAACCTGTACACAGGATGAGAGGCTACTGTGAAGAAGGAATATGGAGAAACAGGATTGTTTCCAGTTGGCAAGGGGTCAGGCAAAGTTGCATTTTATCACCCTGTTTGTTTAAATCGTAAACTGAATATATAATAAACAAAGCAGAATTAGAAGAAAGAGGCATGCAAATTGGAAGAAGGAACCTCAACAATTAGGTATGCAGATGATACCATACTACTGACAGAAAATAGAAAAGACTTGGAATGGTTACTGAAGAAACTTAAGGAAGAAAGTACAAAAGCAGGTTAACAGTTGGAAAACTAGGACTACAAAAATGATGACCACAGATGGTTTACATCACTTTAAAGCAGACAATGAAGATATAGAACTGGTTCAAGATTTTCCATACATTGCTCATTCAGAAATAATCAGAATAGAAACTGAAATCAGAAGACTAGGGCTTAGAAAGGCAACTATGAAGGAACTAGACAAGATCCTGAAGTGTAAAAATTGAATACTAAAGTTAGGATTGTCCGTGCCAGCATATTTCCAATCGCCAGGTATGGCTGTGAATGTTGGCTGTAAGTGAAGAAAGCTGATAGGAAGAAAATCAACTCATTCAAAATGTGGTACTGGAGAAGAGTTTCACAAGGGATTACTAAAAAGTAATCTACAGCAAATCAAACCTGAATTCTCCCTAAAAGGCAAGTTGATTAAACTGAGACTGTCACACTTTGGCCATATCATGAAAAGATATGACTCGCTAGAAAAGACAATAATGCTTGGTTAGGTAGAAGGGCAATAGGAAATGAAGAAGACCACATTAGAGAGAGATAATCAAGAAAGCCATGGCCTTGAGTGTGCAAGACCTGATCAGGGCTGTTGATGATGGGTGAGGTGGAGAACTTTCATTCATAAGGTCACCAAAAGTCGAAGTCAACTTGACAGCAAATAACAATAGTGAGGCATCCTGTGCCTTAACTGTAAGTGAACAGAAGTCTTGAATTGTGCCACCATTTCATACGTAGTCTTGGTTGGTGGATCTAAATGTTGTGAAAGCAAAGTAAATCTCTTGAGCCTGATCTCTCAAGTCTGCCCTTTATCACCACAGATGTCTCAACTCTCACAGCTATTTATCACAAAAAAGAAAAAGAAGTCCCTTCTCCATTAAGAAAATCTGCATCCCATTCCACACCAATTGAAAGAGGTGCAGCAGAAGTTATCATATTAGCTATTTGCATTTCTTACACTCAATAACACAAGAACTTATTGTATCACATGAAGATACAGGGTTACAAGATGTGTATTCTCACTCCCATATTCCCCTACACTACCATTCACTCCTTGTTCTCCTCTGCAGCCTAATTACCTCCCACTCAATCTGCATTATTCTCCCAAACAACCAGCTTCCTGTATGTGGAGCACAAGCTTCAGTCTCCAAATCCCCATTAGCACAGTTCCTGTCCTGTTTCCCCCATTTTCTGTGAATGAATTAAACACTGCTCTGGATTTATTTCACAGAATTAAGTTGCCAGACAACTTTTTGGGCGATGGGGGTGGTAAAGAACACGCCACACGGTCTGCAATCTACAGCATATATTTACTGTGCTGAAAGACTGATCATGGAACAGACAGGATATTTAGTGGGGGCAGACAGGAGCATACAAGAGGAGGGGTGAGTTTTTATTATTCAGCAGACAATACCTGCTTTATTTGGAGTGACACAGTGCAGCATCCAACCTGCCAGGCACCAGCCCCAAAGGACACAACACTCCAGACAGAATCTAGCAGTTTTGACACGTGGCTGCCAGGTTCCCACCACACTACAAGCCTCCAAAAGCAAAGTAGGCGCAAAAAGCTGGGGCAGAGCCAAAGGTTTTATTGGTCTGAGTATACCAAAGGAGGCCTAAGCCAACTTTTTTCTCAAGACCACCTCAGACATATAGTTGGGGGCGCTTTGTCTATGAAACCAGGCCACTGAGTTCATAGCTGGAAACTGGAATCTGGCATGAAAATTGCCACTTTCCTTTCTCCAAGAGTAGAGGGCCCTGTAGCTGATCTCTGCCAGGAGAGCAGCTGCTTTCCAGCTCCCCCCTTCCAGCTTTTCTTTTTCCTTTTTGGTAAGATTGGAAGTAAACTTTAAAAATATGATGTAAACCTCCCCATTCCATGTCCAAACCGATGGCGACTATGCCTGCTGGGCTGCTCCACAGGTACAGCCCTGCTTTTGTCAAGCCAACACACACGTGAAGGAAGGAAAGGAAAGAAAGGCACAGGCAGCAAGGACTTCCCGCCCGGGTGGCTAAGAAGTTGCAGCAGAGGCACAGGCAGAGAGTATTCCAATTACAACATTCCCTCACGGTGGATCCAGTAGGAGAGGAAGGGACCACACACAGAAGTGACTACGGGGAGGCAAGGGGGGCGCCCCTCAGCCTCCTCGCTATCCCCACCCACAGACGCCGTCCCCCCGGTCTACAGGGGAAGATCTCTTCGCCAGATCCTAGCAGTCGCCTCTAAGACGGTGGCCCCGGCGGCTACTCGCCCGAAGAAGCGATTTTATCGGAGAGTTCACAGAGCTTCTTCCCACCCAGCCTCCGACTATACGCGACACAGACACTTACATAGTGTTTGTTGGGAATCCGCCTCTTTTGCACGTCCAGCACCTTCACCTCCACGATACTCTTCCGGGGCATAGCGCTGGCCCTCCGTGCAACCCGAACCCCAGAAGCACCAGTTTTTTAAAAAAAAAAATAGTGCAAAATCTTGAGCTAAAGGGGAGTGGATGGGACGCGAGGGAGAATATAGAGACGACGAGATCACCCGCCTCTTTTTTTTTTTTTTAAGGAAGGTTGTATCCAGCCACAGCTCCTATCCAGAAAGGTGCAAACTTTGTTTTCAGGAGCGGCGATTGCAAAGGAGAGATCGCGCTCCTGGGATAAGCCAACCTCGCTCGCTCTCTCGCTCTCTCCCTGCGTCTGCTTCGGCTTCCTCCTCCTCCTCCTCCTTCTCCGCCCCCTCCTCAATTCTTCCCCTTCTCTCTTTCCCTGCCAGAGTTTGCAGATGCGGGAGGACTCCTCCCAGCCCATCCCTGCCAAAGGCAGCCTATCCCACTCCAGCGCTGGCAGGGTGGCTATTATGCGCTCAGATCCAGCCCCGCTCTCCCGGCTCTTAAAGGGCCACGAGCACGGCGGCTTGCGAACAAGACCCGCGGCCTCACGTACGCAGAGGCACCAGGACAAAAGCCGAGCCGCCTCGCCAGCCGCGGAAAAACGGGGAGGCACCCCTCTTTAGTTGTGGCCGGCACAGGGGAGCCCGCAAGAAAGCAACATGTTTCCGCGCTGTTGCTCCTGGAGTGAGGAGCTGGCGCACACCCAAAACAAAAAACGAGTTTTTGACGTTTATGCACACATAACGCCCAAATAAGATGCCTAGTCGTGGTACCACAACCCCCACTGTTCGTTTTTCCTCCTCTTCCCCCTCATAGTAACTGCAGGGAACGTGAAATTGCAAACGAAAAAGCGGGCGGGCGGGCGGGCGGGCGGGCGGGCGCGGGGGAGAATGTAGGCCCGCATTCATCGTCTGAGGTGGTTTCAACCTCCGCCTGACCCCGGCCGTTGGCCCTTTTCTGGGGCGGGGGAAGGAGGGGCCGAGCTCGAATCTGCGGCAGCTGCAGGCGGCCGGACTCAACGCCAGACGCGGCCTTTTCCCTCCGAACATGCTGATCAATCGTCGCTTGAAACTGTAATGGCGAAACGACTCTGGAGTCCGCTGCAAAAGGAGGCGGCGGGATTCACGGCCGCGAGAGGGGGCCGAGGGCGAAGGCCACTTTCGTGCCGCGGCAGAAATAACGGCCCTTTTGAGCGCTGCTCGTCCCCCCGCTCTGAAAAAGGGAGGGCGGGTGGGCCATCTCCTCCAACCCCCGGCCTTCTCCCGCTTAATACGGAGGGAGCTGGTGACGGCGCGCAGCCCTCGGCTCCGGACGCGGCCCTCTAGAGGCCTGCGGAAAGAACAGGAGGATCTGGCTCACCCAGGCCGCCCCTTCCCGCGTTACGGATTCACAGGGTTGGGGCTGCCGTGGAGGAGTCGTTGCAGTGGCCCTCTCTTCCTGACAGGATTCTGACGGGTAGCCAAACAGGCGTTGGCACTGCCTGTGGCAGCCCTCCCGCGTCTTCCCGTCCGGGCTGCCTTTCGACCGGGGAGAGCGCGAAGAGTTTTGTATCCAGGATCTCAAACAAACCCCGCCTGGCCATGTCTGGTCACCTGGCTCCTTTGCTTATTCCCTGCATTTGTGTCCTACCTTTCCTTCTTTGCATACCCTCAACCCGTTCAGGTTTTATTTTCTATTGTGCCACTTTTTCAGCTGCTTTGAAAATGTCCCAGGTTTTTCTCCTCCCACTTGTCCCCTTTGTCCTCAGCTTACTTCAATTGCTGCAAGTGGTGTTCAAACTGCAAAATAGTTTCCACTCAGTGCCTAGGGCAGGAGAAATCCTTCCCAGTAGACTCAGCAGTTACACGCCTATACTGCTTATCAGTGCTAAGCACTGCCCAAGCAGTTTACAATGTGTTTGGTTAATTGCTCCCAACAAGCTAAGCTGGGTACTCATTTTACTGACCTACTGAAGGATGGAACTTGGAGCCCTGCGGGATCAAACTCACAAGCTTGTGGCTGCACTACTGGCATTTAACCACTGCGCCACCAGGGCTCCCTTGGGCTCAGGCAAAAGCAACCAGTTGTAGCCTGTCCTAGCTCATCTGTTCTTCTTTGCTAACACGATTTGCAATGTTGACCACACACATGTAGCTTGGCCACGTGTGTCCCAGGTTGCATCTGTGAAAGGTTGGAGGTTATGCATGGGCTTGAGTGGCATGGTTCTCCTCCTCCCCACTTTGTCCCTACAACGACCCTGCAAAGTAGGTCAGGCATAAGGATGGGATAACTGACTTACAACCTCACCCACTAAGTTTTGTGAGGGTTCAGTGGTAATGACAACCTGGATCTCCCAGTCCCAGAGTCCAGTACTTTTGACTGCTACTACACACACAGTGAAGCAGAAGCATCTCCAGAGGATGAGGGATTAAGAGTGGGGGAGTGTGTCACTGGTCTCAGGGATATCCTAGGACCCTTCTCTGAAGGGATCTCACCATCCATTAAAAGTGGAGTCTCGGCCAGGAAACACTGCAGTGGAGGGCTGCCTCTGTTCAGTATCTCAGCCACTCCCTTCCTTCCCCACCCAGTGCCCCGTTTCCCTTTCTTTGACCTGAACATTTGATAACTGTTCTATGCCGTGAGCATGGGTGGTGTGGATGAGGCTACAAAAGTACATGCATGGAAAGATTCAAATCAGTGTTAGATGGAACGTTTAACTGTGTGGAGAAAGAACACCTCCCCATGACTAACAGGAACTGGTTGTTCCTGGTTGTTAACAGTGGAACAACTGGGATGAGTATAGCTTGTCACTTAAGTATAATTTGGCACTACATAGATGTAATTTTTCCATATTTTTAAATATTTTGAAAACATTTGGTAGTATGCCATTTTATTTTACTTAGTATTTAAACAACATTCAGCATTTCAGATTACCCACACTTAGGTTCTGTCTGTTCTCCACTGACGGCTTTTGGTACAAGCCTCCCATTCCCCATAAAATTGATCACGGTGGGGGCTTCTACATGCAACTGCTCAAATACGTATATATTTCTTACACTACCATGTCCTAAGCCAGCTATCCTCCCAACTGTGGGCCCTTCAGCACTAGACAATTATTGCACTTTAATTCCATTTTAACTACCATGGTTGCCTCCTATGGAATCCTGGGGTTTGTAGTCTTGGGAGGTATTGGAACTCTCTGGCTGAGAATTCTACATATCCCTCTCTAAACTGCAAATCCCATGATTCCATAGAACAGAACCATAGTGGTTGAAGTGGAACCATAGTGCAATAGTTATGTAGTGCAGAAAAGCTTTGTCTTTGCTTACCATTGGAATGAGCCATGACCACCATGGGCTATTGGGACTTGGTGATATGAGCAGTTGGTTCAGGGCCTCTGACTGTAGATCCAGTGTTTTGGGAGTAGGAGCAAAGAAAGGATTGAGGGGAAGGCCAGCTTTGTGCCACAACAGAAATAGAAGATGACTCTAGTGTCACACAACAATGGCACAAGACAACACAAATGCAGGAGGTAGGAAAAATCAGCTGGCAGGATAAATACCGGAAACATAGTAAATCAGCCATTAGTGGCAAATTTTAATATTGAAACTTAATAAACTTTTTTTCTCTTGTTCCTTATTAACTTAGTAGTTATTTGCTTTTCTGATGTTCTTAAGCAGGGAGTTCAGATTTTATTTATTTGTGTGGGAGTTCTGTCATTAACCTAGGTGAAGTTTGGCTTCCTTTGTTAATTATACTGCAGTTCTCTTAGCAGTTAATGCCTTCCACAGACTATTACTTCTACCGACTGAGAATGATATATGTAGTATGGACCATTTGCATATAGTATGATCACACATTTCCTAGCACACATTTTCTTTTAAATTATTTTGCATTTCATCTGCAACCAACATTCTCCTTGTTCTCAGCTGATAAAACATCCCTAATAAGGCAATAGGCACAGCTAACTTGAAACAGAAGCAACATGAAATATTATGAGACTATGTTCAGTAAAACCAGAGCAAGCATGGTGTAGTGATTTGAATGTCAGACTAGAATTTGTGGAGACCAGGGTTTGAATCCCTGCTTATCCGTGAGAACCCACTGAGTGACCTTGGACAAGAAACTTTCTCTCAGCTTCAGATGATGGTAAACCTCCTTGGAATAGATTTGACCAAGCCCATTTCTGCACAATAATGCTCGTTGTGCTGCAATCCCGTGTCTGGAAGGGAGCGTGTCAGCAACACTCCCCTCTGCACCTCACCAGCTTCCTGTGGAAGGGAACATGATGGTGCCGCCTCTTCCTTCTGTGCTATGGAAGGAAGTGTGGCCATTGCACTTCCATGGTTTCCACATGGCTGGGAAAAACAGGAGCACCGCACGATGGTAAGTGTAAAATGGATTTTTTCCGTTTTGTGAAAAACGCGCCAGCACGACGCTTGGCAATGCAATGGCAGCAGGCTGGCGACAACGTTGTGTGGAAGCATGACCTGCCGACTGCTGCCATCCTGTCCCAAAAGCAGCTTAACTCTGTCATGCAGAAATGGCCCAAGAAAAACCATTACAAGTTCCCCCTAGGGTTGCTGTAAGTTGGAAACAACCTGAGAGCACATATTACCAACAAGTTCAGTAAAATAACCTGCAATTAATTATCTTAGTTTGCTTGAGTTATCACATAATATTTTGAAAGAATGACAGGAAATTAACCTGATGCTCTTGTTGTTGTGTGCCTTCAAGTCATTTCTAACTTATGGTGAACCTATCATAGGGTTCTGAGGCTGAGAGTATCTGATGCACCCAAGGTCACTTGGTGGGATTCCATGGTCAAGGAGAAAATCAAATTCTGGTCTCCTGGGTCATAGTCCAGCACTGAAGCCACTGTACCACACTGGCTCTTACCATGTCACATTTGAACCATTTTCTTTCATAATCCACTGCACTGTTTTATCTCATGTTATAGTGAGAATGAACAATCCTCACTAATGGTCTGAGCTCCTATCAGTCAATAGGAGAATGAGGAGTAACTCAAGACATTTGGTTGAGACCTTCAGAAACTGACTGGACTGGCAATTAATGGGATAACATAACATCCTCTACTACACCTGAAAAAGCAGGCTAGTAGAGGGAAGCACTTGGAAAGTTGTGGAAAACTGAGGCTGCTACCATTGCCTCTCAGCTTCTGCTACTTGAGGTGGTGCCTTCATTCTGTCCATTGAGAGGGCTGGCCACTATTCCTTATTTTATAGGTTGAGTTTGGAACACCATTCCAAAGGGCTACATAGCCAGAGGGCTTGTGTTTTGGCCACATGCATAATGACAGATTCACTAGTCACCCCCAGTGTGAAGAGATGCAAATGTGGGGTTTATTTGCCAAAGTTTCCAGTAGTTTTTCTACCTTTCACTAGTCTTACATCCCCATATTACAAAATGCATACAAATTATCAGCACATTTCTGGTAACTTTCTGACTCATATTTTCAGATCAGGTATAGGGAGAAGTGTAATACCTTTTAATAGACATATATATATATTTCATATGCTAAGATCACCAAAAGAGCCAAGGCTTGCTGGAATATTCCTATGCCAAAAAAACAAACAACAAAACAAAAAACAAAAAAACACCTGTATTGTGAGAATCAGCCCATAGCTGTGAAATTTCTGAGCAGCATTGTAAAATGAACTCAGTGCTGGCATATCACTGTCTTATGTATTAATTGGATTTCTGTATAAATATGTCTTTTGCGTCCTTGACAGCTTAAAACATACCTTAATGTTGATTCAACAGCAACGAGCATCCCATACAAAACAGCATTTAATATTCAGGAGGGTTTTTTTTTCCTTGCCTAAACCATTTTGCTACTAAAATGTTGGGATGCTCCCAAGTCTGAGACTACCCCTGTAGTGGTTGGGCCTATGCCAACAGGCAGGTGGAGTATGTATGTATCTTTGTTACAGTCATTGACCAGCACAAGAGGGGTATATAAATTATAAAATAAGACATTAAGATCAGTAACAAAGTAAGGTAAAGTGATTAAAACGGTATTTAAAAGGGTATAAATGAAGTGTTAAAACAGCAAATATTAGATTTAGTTTAAAACAATATTACTGCTATGCGCTGGTCTAAAACTACAGAGAATATAAAATAGACTAAAAACAATAAAACAGCTCCTGAGACAAGTGCATAAAACTACATACGAATGTACCTATAATATAATACCATTAAATATAAATTATTAGATCATCACCTGGCATACTTTAATAGCTGCTGCACAGAAACTAGCCACCCTATGGGTTATCTTGGGGTTCGTGTCTGTGAGTAGCAAGGATGCATAGAATTGATCAGATCTACCAATATGGTTTTGAAGTACTGGCAAAATAAGGTCAAACCGTAAATCTCTGTAAAACAAACACTGAAGGAGTACATGTTCTATAGTTTCTATCTGACCAGTTTTACAAGGTCAGCATCTTTCTGAGAATGCGACTTTTTTATAGCGTCCATCAAGGACAGCTGAAGGAAGAGCGGGACATCGAGCCAGAGTAAAGGCCTTACGATGTTTTGGCAGTTCTAAGTTGCTTATATAAGCCATTGGCATTTTTAAGTACTTGTTGCATTCACTGACAATGAACGAAGGGACTCTGGCTAAATCCATTTGTCGCTCTATGTCTGTGATGCACTGTTTAATGGCTGCTTTAGCCTGGTCACACCCAAAGTAAAGCAGAGAATTTGGGGAGAGACCCAAGGTCACAATTTTCCTTGAGACTGTCTTGGTCCATGAGGACTGGAATTCATCCTTCAACACCAGAGAAGCCAGCCCCTTTGAAAAAAAGGCTAGCCTAAGCCAGTAATAAAGTATGGACATCCATATCCTGGCCTCTATACTCAAAAAGCCTGCCTCTAGTCGCAGAGTAGCACTAAATACACATTTTGGAACTTGTAAAACTGATCTCAGAAACTTGGATTGGACATGCTCCAAAATCACATTGTTAGGGAAGGGTCCTAGTTGGGCTCCATATAAAAGTTGGGCAGTTGTTTTTGCCTCAAATGA
The DNA here is from genome assembly GCA_948472985.1 of Iguana delicatissima. NCBI lineage: Eukaryota > Metazoa > Chordata > Lepidosauria > Squamata > Iguanidae > Iguana > Iguana delicatissima. Next base: position 704,520 of record CAOKZL010000228.1, read on the forward strand.
TTTTAAAGCAGCTGGTACACAATATCCACCTTTAGTTCTAAAAAAATTTTGAATGGCCATTGAGCTCCTCTGGGCATTGTTAGCAGTGTAATCCCCATGTGCTTTCCTACTCCTTGAGGAGTGAAAGACTACACCCAGATATTTAAAGCAGGAAACTTGTTCAATCCTATGGGAGTCTATATGCCAAGAGAATTGCCTAGGATGTTTGGCAAATGACATAATTTTAGCTTTTTGATAATTAAGCACTAAATGATTTTCTTGTCAAAATTGGGACAATTCTCTCAGAGCTCGTTTAAGGCCATTAGGTATTCTTGAGAGAATAACTGTATCATCTGCATAAAGCAGTATGGGGATAGTTCTCCCTGCTAGCTTTGGTGGGTGGAAACTGATATTATGAAAACGCTCCACCACTGAGTTAAACAAAAGTGGAGCCAAGATGCATCCTTGTTTTACTCCCTTCTCTGTTTTAATTGTTCTATTAAGATGTTCTTGTGGGGTACATCGAACTTTAAGGGAGGTCCCTTCATGTAACATTCGTATTAGGTGTAATAATCACTTATCAATTGAGGATGCCTCCATTTTCCCCCATAATATGGAGCATGAGATGGAATCAAATGCTCCTTTAAAATCAATAAAAGCAGCATACAGAGCAGTAATACTACCAGAGGAATATTTCCCAATCAAATGTTGCAAAATTAAACATTGATCAATAGTCAATTGGCTTTCCCTAAAGCCAGCTTGTTCATCTGCTAGAATGTTCTCTTGTTCCAGCCAGTCCAGAAGTTTCCTATATAAATGCCTTGCATACAGCTTACTAATTATATTAAGCAGGCTAATTGGTCTGTAGTTTGCTGGGTTGTCCTTTGTCCCTTTTTTAAAAATGGGCACAATGACTGCTGATCCCCAGTCAGGAGGAATACGTCCATAGAAGTCAATGCAAGTAAAAACAGAAGCTAGGAGAGGAGCCCAGAACTCTACGTTGTTTTTAATGACTTCTGGTGGAATCAAATCCTCTCCTGGAGCTTTACCAATTCTTAGTTGAGCTGCAAGACTTGTTATTTCAGAAACTGTCATAGGGGGCCATGGTGGGAAAGTCTCAGTTGATTGGATACATTCTTCTTTTCCCATACGGGGATCTGAATATAAATCTTGAAAGTACATTTCCCAAATATTGGGAGTGATTGAATATTCTATCCTATTTAGAGCTCTGCTTTCCATACCTGATATAATATGCCAGAAGCGAGATGAATCATTAGATTTAACAGCTTGAATAAGACAAGGCCAACTGGTCTTCATAGCTTCTTTCTTTTTGTATGCCAGTAGTTGTTTATATTGTCTCTTTTTCTGAAGCAGCTCTAATGTAGTGAGTGGTGACGTACTAACTAGATGTAGCTGATAGGTAGCGATAAGTTCGTTTTTCGCTTTAACACAGTCCTTATCAAACCATGGTTTGGAATAAGATTTATGGAGTCTTGGTTGTGTGCTGCCATGGTATAAAAGTAACTGACATAAATCTTGGATCAGTGTATTATAGTTATTAAAAAATGCCTCTGGGAGCTCCACGGAAAGGATCGCAAGTTGCAGACACTGAAAGCGTTGAGTGGATAAAGAGTTAGTTATCATTTGGTTTAGCTGTGGGCACCATCTAGGTCTACGGTAGGTTCTTTCATCAAGAATAATATCAGTTTGGTGAAGGTCTTCAGCATGGGACTCATATGCAAAGTTAATTAGCTACAGAGTCATTGGGAGGTGATCACTGTCAAACCTTGGAATGACTTCTAAGTCCTTCACATATACAAGAAGCTCTCTAGAAGCAATAATGTAATCAATTGCACTCATTCTGGTTCCAGAGAGGTAGGTAAAATTAGCTGGGTAATCTTTGTCCATAGCACCATTTAATATATGTAGATTTAGTCTAAAAGTCATTAATGCCAGACACCGACCAGAATAGTTGGCTTTCTGGTCCTTCGAGCAACGTATCATTAGGGCTGCGCCTTCTTCAAAATATGGAGGTGGAAGATTAAACTGCGTATATAGGGTGCTGTTATCAGGGCCCAATCTAACGTTCAGGTCACCTCCCAATATCACAAATGCATCACGGTACTTAGTAGAAAGATCCGCCACGTATGATTCGAGTTCTGCCCACAGCACTTTAATTTGGTTCTTCTGTCTCAGTGGAGGCATATAAACATTAATAATCAATAGATTAATAGATTTAACTTGAATTTTAACAGCTATAGCATGCAACTTAAATGAGGGGAGTGGTATTATAGAAACTCGTAATGTTGTGGAGACCAAAATTCCCAGTCTTCCTATGGCTCTACCATACTTAGACCCTACAGCTACCCTTAGGGAGAAAGAATGAAATCCATTTAATAGTATCTCCCCTGTAACCCAAGTTTCCTGTACCAGAAGAATATCAAAGCGAGATAGGAAAACAATAAAATTGGGGTCACTAATAGATGCAGTCCAACCTGCCATATTCCAAGATAGAAGGGAGATCTTACTCTGACTCTTTTGTTATCAGGCAGGTGTGTTGTCACACACAGATTGAGTGTGAGATCTTATAGGAGATGAAGATGTTTCTTGATGTATTAGGCCAGTTAAATGGGACTCCTTATCCAAGCTTTCAATAAGATCCAGCTGATAGGCAGGTCTACTAATGTTTGAAATTATTAGCACAGTTGTCTTCCATGGTTGCTTTGCAGTGGTTCTCAACCTGTGGGTCCCCAGATGTTTTTGGACTTCAGCTCCCAGAAGCTCCAGCCACTATGGTCAATGCTCAGGGCTTCTGGGAGCTGAAGTCCAAAAACTCTGGGACCCACATATTGAGAACCACTGCTTTACAGGATCAGCATGTTCTGTTGTTTGTCCTAATTCATGGTCCTCTAGGAATCACATATCCGTCCATGAGGAGGGTTTTATCTTTAGAGCAGTTGATCTTGCGTCATTCTGCACAAGAATATTGGTCCCGGTAGTACAGCCCTCACTTGGATGTAGCGTCTCTGCTTTTATAGGCTCTTCAACCATCATTAGTTGATGTATGTTTGTGGCCTGTTTGGTTAATAGCTTTATTCTCAAATTGTCTAATCGTTTTAAGATATTATTTTGTTCCTCATAAGGGAGAGCAGAAAATGAGTCCAGGAGACCTACTTCCTCATCACAGCATACAGACTCTAGCTTGGGGGGAACACAGTTTAAACTTTGTCTCAGCTGAGATTTTTCCTGTTTCCCCCTATAATATCATCTGGACTGGTTTTTATAATGTCTGGACCTTCACTAGTTAAATCAATCAGATTTTCACAGGGTTTTATTTGTTGAAAATGATGACTAAAAATACCTCCTTTTAGATGCAGAGGGGATGCTCGATTTTCGAAGAGTCTAGTCACAATTAGGCCAGAGTGCTCTAGCTCATCCTTATTTTTCCGTATCCAGCTAGCTGTTATGCAGTCATTAAATGTGACCACTGCACGAGCACATACATAGTTAAAAAATAGATATTTATTTGATTTATATCTTTAATACTGCAGAAGTTGATGGAGGACTGTCTCAATAACTCTACAAAATGAGCTTTACGTTCATACTGAGATAAAAACCCTATTGGTTTAGGATAGTTCTGAAAAACCAGTTTTTGATGGGATAACACGAGTTTCCATCTAGTGTCCTTGATATTTCTCTTCTTTGCTTCTTTTTCTTGGAGTGCCATACAGACCAGGGGTCTGGAGGGCCCAGAGTCTGAAACTGATCTACGTGGCTGGCCTTTCCCATCCCAGATACAAGGAGTGTACCGTTCTTCAGTCAAGCGTATACGATAGCTGCGCTCCCCTGCTAGAACCTCCAAACAAGCTCAAGGCAGGTGGAGTAAAGAGTCCTTGTTAGTTTAATGGTCAAAGGTTGAGAGCTGTTCATTGGTACAAAGTGGGTCAATTTGTATTAGTGATATTTTTTGAATTAGATTAGTAGTTTGAGGCTGGGAAGAGGTACAAACGGCAAGGATGGACTGAGAGAATCAGTTTTCCTCAGATACTGACCTGCTTTCCCAATCCTCATAGCTGTGTGGGTGAGATCTGGGTTATGCTTGTATATTTTGATTTTCTTTGTTTCCTTCTGAACAATATGACTCCTGGGAGTCAATTTTCCATTAGCCCTGTCCAGAGTGGTATACTCCCAAGCCTAGGGGCTTCATATAGCCACCTATGGGAACTGATTTGCTGGCCAGGGATAGCCTGGGTAGAAATAGTTTGGGGCCCTAGTTCTACTATTGTTTGTGAGGGGGTGATGGACCCTATTAGCAAAAGATCTGGAATGGTTCTCTGCTGTAGACCCTCTGCTACATCTTTTACTGTCAATAAAGCTTAGCTTACAGCAGTAGTGTGTCAGTGTTTAGCACTGAACAAATTCTTGGGGAGTCCTGGAACTACAGCCAGTTCCAGAACAGAACAACCTCCTCCCTTTTCATAAATAATCCTCTTTTGGCAACAATACGAAGAGATAGATTACACTTTCAAAAGGGTCACCTATCACTTTCACTAGGATTTGGAAAAATCATGTGGTCAGCCATTGTCATGTGAATCGACATGGAAGTGACAACAACTACATGGTTTAAGACTATCTGGCCAGATTCAATGCTGCCACTGTGCATCTTACACTGTTGTTCCATCCAGTCTTGCTTTGTTGGAGGTGCAGAAAAAGAGGTAGGAAGGCAGTTGTGGGGGAGAAGGGCATTGTGGCTTTTTAAACCTCTCTTAAAGATTTAAGGGTGTGAGCACAGTGATGGGCATGATTGTCCAATGGCCTTGGTTTTCAGATGTAACTGGCTTGACATGGGTGGCTTCCGTTATGAAGAGAGAAAACTAAATTTTGGCAACAAGCAAAAGAACACTCCACAAGTATTGTGTATATTACCATGAGAATCACCTAGGCAACAAAAGAGGCAGCTGATATACCACTTACAGCAAGGTGCATGGTACAAATTCTGTCCATCCTGGGACTCCCAACTCAATTGCTGAGATGCTTCTTGTTAAGTAAAACCATAATTACCTAGGACAGATATTTAATTGATGACATTCCTAGTTCTAATTGGCCAAGGCTGTTGGAGGCAAGAATGTAAGATGTTTTAATCAAGGATGGATTTTAAGGACATTTTTGTCTTCTGTTTTGTGCTCATTCTGTTTCAAATTTCATTTAGTACAAAGAGGTGCAGCCAGACTGTTAACTGGGACAGGTTACAGGGGTCATACATCTCCCTGGCTCTAACAGCTCCACTGGCTGCCAGCCAATTTCTAGACACAAAGTGCTGGTTAGGACCTTTAAAGCCCTATGCAGCCTAGATCCAGGCTATCTGGCAGACTCTCTCTCCCTGTGAGCCAGCCCAGACCTTCTTCAGCCTTCTCAGTGGCTACTGCTACTGCTAGATTTTGCAAGGCTCTCTCTAGGGAGTTTAGAATGCCTCTTCCTCACTCTCCTTCTGTGGGAAGACAGAGACTGTTTTATTCAGACAGGTTTCTAGAACTGAAGGTTTTTAAAGACAGGGCTGTAAGAAGGTACTGTATTGTTTTAAACTTTTTTTAATATGCGTGTGTGTTTTACTTTGTTTTAATAAAGTTAATCCTTTAATTCTGTTTTAATGTATACTTTTCTGTGTTTTTAATTATATTGCATTCATTTTAATTTGTAAACTGCCATGAGCCCTTTGGGGAAAAGTTGGGATGATGATGACAATCAACAACAATAATAAATTTGATGGATTCTTAAATGAACAATGGACTGTTCTAAGGTCTAGAAAACTCAGACATCATGGGCTCTTTTTAAGCTAGAAAATTTTGGAAACATGTAAGCATGTAAGCAAGTTATTTAGCTTTGGGAATATTCTCTCTTCAAACACAGAAGAGAGCCTTATGTCAAAGTAATACAATATATTGCTAGCCAGCTGTAGTGCTGCATGTTGCTCAGAGGCAGTGATAGGGTGGGGGAAGAACAGCCATTGCTGCTACTATAAAGAGCACACACTGGTTAGTGAAGTCCACCGTTTTGACCCAGCAATTGATTGTGGCAGTACATTATTTATGCTGCTTCGCACATGTGCTTTTTAGACATAGTATGGTATTTGGTTATCTGGCCTACAGTTACCGATAGCCATGTTGTGTGATTAATGTAGTAACATAAAACTTCGCCCTCACTCCAGTCTCACTTCCAAAGATTGCATGCTATCCTCCACCCTGGCCCATCTTTTCCTTCTCCATTTTGCATATTGTTAGTATTGGTATGTCAAAAGAAGAAATCTTTGAATTAAAAACACAGTATGAGTTGGACAGAATGTTTTACTCCCATGCAAATGCAATCAAGAATTTAGTTTACTCATAAGGAAGTGCCATTGATTACAGTGCGCTGCAGCATAAAGTGAAGTAAAAAATGATCCCATTTACAGTCCATGTCTCCAGGTGAGAAACTAGGAACTTTATCAGCTGATAATGCTGTAATATGAATTCCTACGTTGTACAGCTCTTTTTGCAGGATATAGCATTGTTATACATGAAATATGGTTTTCAGTAAAAGTCAACAAGCATATATTTGGGTGATCACTCCCATTGGTCCAGCGGAAGATGAAGGATGTTCTTATGAAACAAAATATGCATAATATTGTTCAAAGTGTTTTTAACTACCTTTCATTGCTCAGCATAGACAATAACCATAAAACAATGTTTCTTATTATATTTCTACATTTCTATGGAAACGTAAAAATTGTTAACACTTATTCAGCTCATGCACAGAAACCAAATGCACAAAAGTCATGTTTCATCTGATTATGGAAAAGAAAACTGATTTTGCTATCATTTCTATGGTGCTTCACCTAGAAATGAAGCAGACAAGACTGGCTGAAGCCTTTGGAGAGTCTAGTCTCCATAAGCGCCTTATTCCATTAGTAAAGTGCTTCTAAGCATTAGGCAAAGAAATCCAAACTGCACATTAAAATCTGCTTCTCTCTGTGTGCTTCAAAGACCATACATACATACATTTTGTTTGTCTGTCTCTCTCCCTCTTCCACGCTCTCCCACACACAGACACACTACCTTTTACCCCGCCTTTGGTGACCAACATGTAGTCAGCACTACCTTGGTTTATATTAACATTAATTGAGATTAATCATGTTTAGCCTCCTGGCAGCTTGTTAAAATAAGCTCCCTTTGCCTATCTGCGAGCTCTGTCACAAAGCCATGCCAGTGCTCCGCTTACCAGAAAACTGGCAGGAGGCCAAGGGAGAGGCGAAGATCAATGGGAAGCACTTCAGTTGCAGAATGCCTCAGAGTGATTTGGAATGAGATTTTCTTTGTCAGGCTGACATCACTCTTGGTAAGGTGATGGAAAGCACTGGCACTTATTAGTACACTGTCTGCCTGCTGTGTTGACACAATACGCACCTAGACCCCGGAGTAGGTGAAGACGGAGGCATGAGAATATTTTCCACCCCTTCTCTTAAAAAAAGAAAAGAAAAGAACATGCATTTGCTGAGTTTTTTTGCATGTATTATAGATACATTGAGACTTGCTCTTGCCAAGGAGGTAGCTATGGGAGGGGGACAAAAGGGGGCACACACATTCAAGGCTGAATTTTCTAAGTAAGATGCCAGCTGGCCCTCTTCCCTCTTTGTCTGATAAAATGTAGGTTATTCAGGATAACAACCCTGGGCAAATGAATTCAGCTAATGTTGGACATTCTGCTTTCTGTAAATAAACCTTCCTGAAACTTTCCTTTCACAAACATCTGGCTAAGTATGTTATTTATTGTTTGGTATTACCTCTTGGTCTGCTGAGAAGCTAAACAGCCTTCTAATGTAACACTTTAGTTATCTAAACTAAATTCCAGAAACTAAAACAGACCAATGCTTCCTTCCTAGCAGAAGCATCCCTGTGTGAGTGTCAGATCCTGTCATGGAGGCTGCTTTCCAAACATGTGGATGTGTGCAAACACACACTGTATTTTCTAGTCTCCTGCCAACTTCAGACTAGCACTCTTCTATGCCCAGCCAAGCCAAACAGGCCCCAGTAGCTCAGATGTGTTCTTTACAGTGCCTTTCCAATCCACTAGTTAAAAAGAGTTCAGAAAGAAGAGTGAAAAAGTGGGCTAGTCCACCAAAGTGTCTACTATAATAATTGTTTAGTTCTTAAGGTACCACTAGATTCCTTGTTGGGTTTGCTGCTGTAAACCAACTCCACCACTCTGGCAATTTTTAAAATGGAAAAAGGGCGTTTAAAGTGATTTACTCCAGAAGAAAATAAAAATTAATTTTGAAATACTCAAGTTCCATGCCATTAGACAAAAATTGACTTAATTTGCTTTCAGGAAGTGACCAAGAGAGTTAGGAGGCTAAAATCATGTTAGGAAATTCAGAAATATCTTCCCAAATTCTGAGCAGGTTACCTGCTGCTCATATACTCTATGTTTCTCTCACACACCTTATAAGATCCTTACTCATACATAAATCTCCACGTTAAGAACAAAATAAAAAGTTAAGCTTACTTAGATAGCCGTGGTCTAGTTTGAATTCCTGTCTTCCCTAGGTATTCTTGGTATTATCTTTACACCCATTTCTTTGTCTCTTTTATTTTCCCTTTGTGGTTTTCTCTGGACCTTAGACATGTGTCTGAGAGTGCCAGCTCCAACTGTATGCAGACTCTGGTTGGCATAAACCACTGCAATGACCTCACTGCTGGCTTCATAATGCAGGGTTGTGAAGAGGTTAGGATGGTGTCACAATACAGGGAGAATATCACTAGTTAATACTTTTATTGCAAAACACATAAAGGTTAAACAGAAGTACAGGAAATTTAGTTCTCATGCTATGTCCTTGATTCCTTCCTCAGACCCACGCATCCTATGTGGACAAGTTCCTCAAAAAAACCCCCACAATATATGGACTACAAACAGAATTTATGTCTATAAAGAACTAAATCTCAACCCAGGATGTTAATGTAGTGCCATCTAGCGGGAGTAGCAGAGAAATGCGCTGTGGGAAAATGACTTATGTAGCTTCAATTTGTTTCAGAGTTATGGGCCATTTCCACACAGGATTGTTATAGTGTTATTATTCCACTTTCAGCATCTTATGGAATCCTGGGGTTTGCAGTTTAGGAGGATGTTTAAAGTGGAATAATAGCACTATAACAATCCAGTGTGGAAACAGCCATGGTGACCCAAAGGCCAAACTATCACAGGGTTTTCTTGGTGAGATTTGTGTGTGGGGGGTGTCTTTGCTGCCCTCTGAGGCCAAGATACTGTGGCTTGCCTAGTGTCATCCAGTGGATTTCCATAGCTGAGCGAAGATTCGAACCCTGGTTTCCAGAGTTGTAGTCTAACATGCAAACCATAACAACACCATGCTTGGCTCTCTGGCAAAGTGACTATTTAAATTCTTGGGTGACAATGGTAAAAGGAAGGAGGAAGAAGTGGTCAGCTCAGCAAATAATGAGTTAAATGAGGGCATGGAGCTAGATAGTATTTCATTCATCATAATTCCCAACAGGAGTTAGCCCAGCCACACGACCAGAGGTCATCATTTTAAAATGAAACTTCATACCACAAGTGTTATGAATGCCTTGTTGTTGTGATTTATCAAGTCACCTTTGACTTATGGTGACTCCATGACTGAGAGACCTCTGAAGAGCCTACTCCATCAAGAATTCACACACTTTAGCCCTGAATTTCAGCTCAAGTTCTCCCATTCTGTTATCTGAACATGGAGGAAAGTTTCCTTTTCAAAGCAGAAGTAAAGGCAGTTGAGCTAAGAAACAGCTAAATTTTGCCCCAGAAGGAGGAAATGGATAGGTACCAATTCACAGTCCTTCTGAATTCCCATTCCTCCCCATAAGCCATCAAATTGTGCTTTAATTTCAGAGTTCGAAGAAGACGACTGCCAATTTGGTAAATGAATGGCTGGTTGGCAACCTGCTTCCGGTGTATGGAGGTCAGCAGTTCTCACAGTAAATGCTTATGTGAATTCAGTTTGATGGATTTCTTTGGATGGAGGAGACAAGTACTGCAACAACAGCCTTCTACGAAACAGGGGAGTCATAGCCCAACATATCTGGAAGGTAACTGGGAAGGCAGTGATAAGGATTTTTTTTTTAATGTGGGTGGGTGCTCTGCATATACTCTTTTGAGTAGATGGCGGCCGAGATCCACTCACGGCCTCAGAGCAGCCGGCCTGTTCTCTTGAGCAATATTGAGGGGCACCAGGACGCTGTCAGTGCCGCCCTCATCATTCCCAAAAAGGACGGCATCATCACCGCCAGCAAGGACAGGACAATTAGAGTATGGCTGAAGAGAGACAGTGGCCAGTATTTGCCCAGCGTTTACCACACAATGTCATCTCCATGTTCAACTATGGCGTATCACCATGACAGCAGGCGTTGTTGGCTAGGATAATGGAGCCATTATGGAGTTCCATATCTCAGAAGACTTTAATAAGATGAATTTTGTCTTTTGAGTAGTGCCACCTAATTCACCGCACAGTGGTAAATAAACATGACACTTTCCAGTAAGGGAAAGCTGGAATGGTGTTGCCTTGGTACTTAGAATTACTTATGGGTAAACTGACTTTATTGCATCTGACGAGACAGACTATGAAAGCTTATGCTGCCAACTTCTTTCTCTCAGTCTCAAACGTGCTACAAGATCTGACACAGGCTAACATGACTATGACTTTGATTTTATCACAGTTTGTAATGAGGCTGTTGATTTATATTTCTGATGCTCTGTGTACTCAGACAAATGTTCTCTGCTCTTAAAATGTTTTGAAGTATCTCCAGATGTTTGCACATGTACATCACCAATGTGCATGTTGGCACTGTGGTGTACATAACGTCGGGTCACTTTTCCCAGTCTGAGCATCATGACACCTTCTTCTAGCATTGGCTGCCACCAAAGGTGCTTTGTTTATGACGTCAAATTGTTAGATATGAAGGGCATGCGTGCAAGTGGAAGGCATTATGGATGGGTAATTTAGCAAACAAGAGAAATAATTCCCACTCATCATAGCACACAGCAGGAAAGCAAAAGAGAATCCACATGCTTCCTTTCTCATCCAGTCATATGACTCACTCACAACATTAGTGAACACGTTCAACAGATGGATGAGCACAAGAAGAAAACATTAGTTTTCCCACAGGCTTCTCAATGCTACCCAGATTCAAGCCAAAACTTTTACCCATCAGAGATGAGAAAGGGAGGGGAAATGGGTTTGTTGTTGTTGTGTGCCTTGAAGTTATTTCCAAAAATGGGTTTACACCTGATTAAAAACACTAGATACACAAACTGACCAAGAAGGTGACTAAATGCCCAAAAGTGAGAAAGAAACATAAAACAAGGAGTACTTCTCCCACTATGAATTATAAATATAGTATATTTTCAGAACCACACTTTAAAAATGATTGGGTCCTTTGGAAAAATAGAACTAAACAGCAAAAGTGGAGTCAGCTCACATGTGTGAACTGCAAACCACTTTCTTTTTTGTTTTTTTAAAAAGTGCTGTAATTGTTTCTCTCTCCAGAAGCTGCAAACTGCACCTCCCATCATTCCTCACCATTGAGTGTGCTGAGTAGGGTAGCACTCCAACAGCATCTGGAGGGTTATGCAATTCACACTTTGTTGTTAAATTATCACCATCATCTAAAGGATCACAGCAGCTAACATCTGCATAACATGCACAAATAGTGTTTGGCTGCATAGTTGTGCCAGCAGACCTTGCAAGCACAGAAAATGCAGGTAACTTGGAATGATTCTTTGGCCCTTTCCACATGGGGTACAGGGAAATGGGGCGGCGCACGCAAGGGCTGAGCTTACCTGGAAGCGGGTTGCTCTGTCCCTGCGGGGAGCACGCGTTCGCCGCTCCACACGCTGGCGAATTTTGGCGGCATTTGGCTGTGCCCAAAATGGCGGCCGGCGACTTCCGGTGGCGCTCCGCCAATCAGGGCAGCACGCCAGCCGGAAGCCCGCTCCTGGGTAGCTCTGCAGGGATGCACTAGCGCACCCCTGCAGTTTCAAACGGGGTGCTGCAACGGGTTAGTGTGCTCGCGTTTTTTAAAAACCACATGAAATGTGGTTTTTAAAAAACACGCCGCGCCACCCCTTGCGGCCGTGCGAGGGCGGTTTGAGGTGTGGAACCTCCATTTTTCAAACTGCCCTAGCGCACCCCACAGTGTGGATGACCTCCGGGTGAGGTTGTCCTAAGCCGTTTTTTTTACCCCGTGTGGAAAGGGCCTTTGTCTGAATGATCAAAGTATCATAATTCACTGGGATCAAGTCTGGGCTTGTTATAAACTTGAGAATTACAACCATAGAGGCATTCCGTTTGCAGACCAACTAATTATGAATTTTGATGGCATTGTTACTTATTGTATGTAGGGTGGCAAAGAGTTCTTTGGTACTTAACAGGAGTTCTGTCCTTAATTTGTAGCTGTCTCCCATCCTTCCCCATCAATCCATGTCAAGTGAATTTGGGCTTAGTTATCTCTCTCTCATTGCCCCTCTCCCTATGTTTAGCTCCTTTCCTTCTCCTTTGGTGTCTTCTCTTACTAACTGCACCAAAGGATCATAGTTACCCTATTTTCCAGTATAGCTTTGCTTTTTATTTCTGCTACATAATGCATACAAGCATCTGGTTTCCATTAAAGGATTATTTTCTGAACTGGTAGCAATACCTCCTTTTAAGGGCCAGACTTCAGGCACCAGGAAAGACTGTGTGTGTGTGTGTGTGTGTGTGTGTGTGTAGAGAGAGAGAGAGAGAGAGAGAGAGAGACGGGAGGGGGAGAGACTAAATAAGCATCAAGAAAGAGTTAGGATTAAGTGGGTCCTAAGGCTAGGTTCTATCAGTGGCTTTATTATCTGTGTTTGTCTCTGAGTAAGAACTCAGTACAGAATAACCAAAATCCACAAAAGCCTTGAGACATGCAGTAAATGGGATGAGCACCTAGTTCTATGTATGTGTGTGTGCTGTGCATGACTGTTAGAAAAAGAACTGTGCCTCTCTGTTGCAATAAAGAATCTTCAAAAAGCATTGCTTGCGCTGCTTTTCCCAGGATGCTTTGGCCCTACTTTACATGACTATCATAGCCCACAACAGAAAAAAACTTCAGCTAGTTCATGCAAACTTTCAGGAGCATTCATCTATAGCAGGATGAGTAAAGTGTGGCCCTCTGAATACTGTTTGACTTCAGCTCCCAGCATGCTTCACCACTGCATGTAGTAGCCAGGGATGATCGGATTTACAGTCCAACAACAGCTGAAGGGCTTCACTTTGTGCACCTCTGGTTTATGGCAAGGTGGTCATGTGCCTCCTGAGGTCAGCCACAGGTTTCAGCCTGCACTGGCTTTTAGCCAGTCAGTTTCATTAAAGGTGAGTAATAACTTTCAGCCTTTTTGGATCTTGTATTCAATTTCTTTCTGCAGAAAAATGGGAATCCCTACAACAATTTTTTCTGCTCTTGTCTCCAGAATGAAACCATCTCCATGTGTCTTCTTGTCTACATACACACAAACTTATGAGATCATATATTTGATAGGAAACAGATTCTACCCATGGAAATGTCTTCCACAATAAATGTATTAACCTGCAAGGCAGAAGACGAATCTGGAATTTGTCCCTTATAAATGTCACTTTTCTGGTAGCCATAGCGGTATTGCAAAAAAAATGATCTATGCCAATTTCTGTCTGTAAAAATATGCTTTTACAAGCCACTCTAATGAGGCTGGAAACCAGCACAGGCTGCCTAGGAAAAATTGCCCCTTGGCCTGAAAAGACACAGCCAGCATCATAATTAAAGAGTACCTCAGCACAGTGTTATGTTGAGCCCACTGTATTTGTAGGCCCCTTGCAGTGGCAGGCAGCCATATGTATTTCTGAGAATGCCATGGAACCATGCCATGTCTGTGCTATTAATAGAAATGGCTGCTTGTGCCTACCACGGCCACAAGATACTGTTGGATTACAGGATTACAGCTCCCACCAGTCCTCATCATAAACTATGCTGGCTAGGACAGATGGGAGTTACAGTTCAACTTCTTGAAGGACACATGTTCCCAAGCCATGTTCTAAACCAGGTAAGCAGACTCTGATTTGAATTCCCTTATATGAGAAAGCAGAGCCATATTGTTGTTGTGTACCTTCAAGTCATTTCTGACTTACAGTGACCCTAAGGCAAACCTATCATGGGGTTTTCTGGGGCTATGTGTGTGTGATGCATCCAGTGGGTTTCCATGGCCACAGGGGGAATCAAACCCTGATCTCCAGGGTTGTGGTCTAATACTCAAACCACTACATCACACTGGATCTCTGCCATAAACATACCCTCTAACATTTTACAGATGAAAACTGGAACATCTGTGGTCAAGCACTATAAAATGTGGTCAAGATGGCAAAATGTATTAATGAGGAAGAATTCACAAACCAGGAGTGGTTACAGTGTTTGCTTTTGCCTGAGCCTACTGGGAAATGCAAGATTCTGCATCCTCCCCTCTTCGCCTCTATTCCTGCTGAGTTAATATAGTGCAAACTACTTTTGCACTTGGAACTCAATTTGCAGTAAGTGAAGTAAGCTGAAGACAAAGGAAGAAGTGGAAGGAGGAGAAAGAAATTGGGACACTTTAAATGCAGCTGAAAAGTGAGATGGCAGAAGATTAATTTGAACTGTCCCTGCCAAATCAAGACAGTTGGAAGGTATGCATATGACCTCCAGAAACTCCAATTCATTGTAAGGATTATTCAAAATCCTGCTGGGGGAGGATGATTTACTTGCTAAGGACAACCATCAAGACAAATTTCCATCTGAAAACATTCTTCCTCCCATTTACAATGTAGGTTTGGGACTATCCCCTACTCAGCCATGAAACTTCCAGTGTGTGATCTTCAACCAGCCTCTTTTACTCTTTCAGCCCACCTTACCTCACAGAGTTAATATGAGATTAAAGTAGGCACAAAGAAAGCCAAGTATGGTATCCTGAGCTCATCAGAGGAAAGCTGGGATATCAAAGTAACCAGTAAACATTACAAGAGACTCTTCAGCCTAGACCTTCAGATATGCAAGCTATTACTGCTTCTGTCACAGCTCAGTAAAATGCATCTTAAAGAAGTGTCTTGACACCTTCCATACAGCTGGTACTAAACTACTGATAATATCAAAATGGAAAGACAATAAAGTTAGAGCAAGAGATAGAATGAGAATGGATGGGAACTGCAGATCTCCTTTCTGCCAAAAAGGGTCACCCTTTAGCTATGTTCAGATATGCAGCAACAGAGAATTAAAAACAGCTTCAACTGGGCTCTCTTCAAGAATTAGTAATTTATTACCAACACATTTCAGTACAGATGTGCTCAAATAAAACAATATATATTTTAGGAATATGTTTGGTCCAGAGCCTGAAAGCTGTTGCTCAGGATGGTTTAAATTCCAACAAGAAGGATTCCATTATCCTCACACCAGGCTTATGTATAAATACAGCTGAAGTCAGCACTGCTGACCCTAAAACCACACACAACAATTACACTGAGTTCTGGACAAGTATGTACAGGTTCACTGTGATCATGATTTTATTAAATTATTTACATCATAGTGGTTACTCAAAGAAAGCATGTCTTTTAGGAAGAAAAAAATGCAAAACCCTTATTTAGCCCACCACGTAAGAAAATTGGCACTCTGTCCCAACAGACAAAAAAGTACACATTTTACAGGATTAGAGAAAGTTTACTTAAAAGAGAGAAAGTGATACAGAATTTCTTGCCTTAAAAAGAGGGGAGAAGCTTCCTTGGAACACTGTGTGAGGTAATATATTGCACTTCAGTGATGTCACAGTACCTCTTGGTATCAGTCAAAACCAGACTGGCAAGACAGAAAGATACTGCAACTGTGAATTTGTGTAATGTTCAAACTATCAACTGCAGTTTGATTTCCTGGACTAGACATGGAGCAACATGTGGATCTGTGTGTCTGTGTGTATACATTTAAATTATGTAAAATTATCAGTAATTTGCAACATAAAACTAGCATAGAAATTGCCTGAAAAAGTTTGGCTTTCTTTAATTTCCAAGAACATTTTGTAGACTCTGTTCAGTTTCTATCTCCGTTTTTTTCTCTCTCACACAGACTAGTCTGATTCTCACACCAAAATAAGCAAATTCTGAATCTTACCAGCAACTCTATCAGGCTCAAGTAAAATGCTGTCGCCTACTGCTCAATTGCTCCTGCTCGGCTCTTTCAGCAAGTAAGACTGTCTAAACTAAGCATGAACTTTTTGTCCCAAGCTTGTTGGTTGTAACTTTCAAACTAGGAATGCTGGCTTCTCTTTCCCCAGACAAGCCAGAGTTAAAAACAAACAATGCAAGAGACAAATCAGAATTCCTTCTTTATATATCACAATAAACCATGGATGGAAGACATGCCATTGTTTGAGCCATTTCTATTTGCAAGAGGAACCACGTGGGAAAGACTTAACATTATGCGCCAGCACATTGGCTCATTCACACTGAAGAATTCTGGCTGTGATGTCGAAATATGGCCTTGACAGTTTATACACAGAGACTTAGAAAAAAATACAGTTAGGGATTAAAGTGCTTCTCAGGTGTACATTTTCTAGTTTCTAAAATCTCTAGCATTCAGAGTCCCTTAAAGGGTCACACACTAATTCTGGTTCTCACACATTTCATGGATTCTTGCCCTTTACTCTGCACTGCTGAGACTTCAAATTGCCAGCAGCCTTCAGTTTCACTTGCATCCCAGCACATTAACAGTGAGAAGAGAAATCATGTCCTCAGCAACATTGCTTCATAGGACGATACACCAGAAGAGAAACCAAAAGCATCATTTTCTACATAGAAGGCAATGTGCTATTGCTGGTAAGGTCCTGAGTTATAGATAAAAAGGGAAAACTGGACCATGTTGCCACTAGAACACATTCTGAAGTTAAAGATGGTACAATGATAAGCAATGTAGACTTTGTCTGCATTTATTACCTGAATGAAGTAGCAAATTAAAAATTTTCCCCAAATGGCTGATTGGCTCAGACAGAGGACTATGTGCAAAGCAACAAGATACCACTATATATTTGACTTAAAGGGAAATGCAATCTGATACAGTGGACAAAGTCTTCTGAAAAATATTCTTAATTAATCAAAACAAGCTGGGAGAATCACACATCTTCGGTTTAAAAAAGCATTTACATAAATTTAAGGACCATGAAATGTTGAAAATTTTCGCCATTTAAGACATATCTTACTCTACTGTATGTAGCTCCCCTTACATAGTCCTTCTGACTTTCTGAAGACTCAGAGCAACTGCAAAGATATAGACAATGACTGAAATCATTACAGAGCAGTTCTCAGACAGATAATAACTTATGTTAAAAGCATGCCTTCCAATCAAAGCATATGTAGTTTAAGACTAGGACTACAAAGAGCAAAACAACACTGGCATTTACTGTTCTATGGAAGTGACACCTGTAAACTCATGCAGAACAAGGTACCTGTACCCCTAGGCCAGCCAGAAATCTTGCAGCAGACACTTCTGCTTCTCCTGCTATTTAATTTATTTGATGATGAATTTATTTATTCATTCTAGTTATGGCCTGAGCATAGGCACTTTCTTAGAAAGAATTGGAGTTAGGAAAGAGAACTCTCTATTCAACAGGAAAAAAACAACAATCTAGACATATTGCCTTAAAATTGAAAAGAAAAGCAATCACCATCAATGGCTGTTGTGAAGCAGAGAGATTGGCCATTCTGCTCTTTTATAGACAGTACAATGCCTAAGGGGGTAACCGGGACACTGACCTTGGCAGTTCTGTATAATAAGCAAGAATTGCTTAACTGTCTGGACTTTTGACAAATCCCATCACTTTCAGATCTGAACTGTGTGAGTTTTTGCTAGGTTTGCTCATTTAAAACTGTTTGCTACATCTAAAACACACACCCCGCCCCCCGAAATTGGACAGCAGTCTCCACAGCCTGCAAGTATATATTTCATAATAATGAAAATCCTCCTCTCTAAGATGGACTATAAACCTCTGACTACTGTATTTATCAGCCCTGGGCTCGGGACTGACTTTGCATAGGAATGCTTCACTTTCTCTGCTTCAGGCTCTTGGCATGTCTATCCCACACATCAGAAACGGACAGAAGTTGTGCCACAAAGAGCCCCAAGGAGGGGTGCTGGGCCATTCCAGGACAAGGTGAACAGGGATATTTCATAAAAGGAGAGGACTAGGAGGAGAAGATATCTCTTTACTACCTCAACAGAGATGAAGGCCAAAATTAGAGCAGATGATTTTTCATTGTCTTTTGTCACAGCTAAGCCTCTTGTGCTTTGATGAGGCCAAGCGCCCACCCATTCAGACAACAATCATGTTGTTAAATGAAGCCAGCTGCCTCACTATGCTGAAGAGTTAGTGAGGAAAATGAAACAGGTGAGTTTAACAGCAGCACAGAACAGGAACTGAACATCTGTTTGTTCTCTAACATTGATCTCTTCAGCAGGAAGTTTTAAAAAAAGAAAGCCATCCAATAGTTGGGCAATGGGTTCAACAGACAGCATGAACTCTTAGGTCCCATACCTGCAGCACATTCACAGTTCTCCTAGCACAACTGGTAAGCCCCCGCTGGCACCAAATAAGTGCGTATCTGCCTCTTCCATAGTGGCTTTGATTTCACTGGTTGTTTTTCACGAATAGCTGAGCAGGTAATGCTGACTGGAGCTGACACAGAAGGAAAGGGAGCCCTGTAAGTTCTTTGGCTGGCTCCCCTTTCTCACTGCCAGCAGATGAAGGCAAGCATTACAAGCAAACTGCACCCACTGATCCAAGGGTTAGGAAGCCTCTGCTGAATTGAAAGGGACAAACTTGGCAGGCTTGGTTGGTGATGCTGGAGACTGACCATCAGCCTCCTCACTGAGTTTGAAAAACATCTCTTGCTCTCGCTTCTTCTGATTCAGCTCATCTTCCAGTGCCTGAAAACATAAAGATAGAAGAGCTCAATTAAAAAGATAATGCTCAGTTCAATTAAAGTTAATCCTTCAACTGTAAAAACTTGGCTCCTCTCAGTCACCTGGATTCCTGCCAACTCACAGGCAGGAGAGGCTGTTGTTAAAGGGAAAATGAAATAGAAAGGTTAAAAAAACCTCACAAGCTCTAATATGTGATTCAAACTTAACTTGCAAAAATTCAGATATAAGTTGTCCCTCTGCCCCCATTATTTGCAGCTCATTAAAATATAACTGGTGGTACTATATTTTGGTGAATGCATTGGAAATTCAGGAGTTCAAATTACATTCTGCAGTTTCATCATTTCAGAAGGTGCTTTATTTCAGTGTTAGTTGTCACCTTTTTTCGTGGCCTCAGCTTATCCCTCCAGTCCTTTAAGTTCAGATTGTGGTTTTCATCCAAGGCCTTTAGCTTCTGGGTCTCATGTTCCACCAAGAGATGACATTTTTCATTCTGTATAGATGTAACACAGGAAGGGAAGGAGGGAGAGACAGAGATGCGTAAGAAAATGTAAACAGGGCAAATAGAGTGGGCACAAACCCCACCATCCCTGTTGGCCTGATTGTAGTAAACCCAACATGACTTCCCAGGTCTGGGGAAGAACAAGATGGAGACATCTTTCACACACCTGGAAAGATCTTCTCCTTCACTGTTCATACATCATGCTCTGTGTGTCTGCTTAATTCAGGTAGTGACTGAACTAGCCAGAGACACAAAAGTTTAAATCTCTGGGTTGCTACAAAGGACTCTGGGTAGCTTTGGAAAAATCTCTCTCTCTCTCTGACTAACACACAAAGGTGTTGTAGGGATTAAATGGGATAGCCCTGATATATATACTATTTTTTCCTCCTCCAGTGCTGCTCTTCATTTTCCTGCAGACATATGGCCTAATTTTTCAGTATGGATGAAAAACTTCTGTATAGGCTAGGCTAGAGCCATGCTATACTCTGACCCCAGAGGAACATGTGCATCTATAAAGCTGATTGGTATTAAGTTACCTGTAACTGCTGGAGTTCATTCATGTTGCTCTCACACTGGGCAATCATATCCTTCATCTGCATCTCATGTTTCTGCTGCTGCTGCAGTCGCTCAGCTTTCTGTCTTTTTTCTTCCTGCTGTGCAAACTGCAATAGAAGGGAGCATCTGGAGTCAGTTTTGTTCTCATGTTTTTTTTTTTTAATGGCTTCCTACATCTTTTATATACCAGTATCTAGAACACTGCACAGAGATTTTGCTCAACAGGGCCACTGGTGTAATTTCAGTAATAATTTCTTCTCAGTAGAAGTTGCCCTCAGTCATTCTTTGCACTAGCAGTAGGGCCTTCAAACCCATTTTTGATATCTCTCAGTATGAACATCATTAACCTCTCAATATGATTGATTTCACTGGATTTTGTATTAGCTGCACCAGGTACCAGAACGGTGGGGAAAACAGACCTTCTGACAATTTTGCAAAAACATAAAAAATGTTGCAGGAAAGTTATTTGAGATTCTCAGTGTCTGAAATTTCCTGGTGATATTAACTTGCCGTTTTATTTAACGCTGGAGTATAAATATCATTGTTAAGAGATGAAGCTGGATAAATGCCTGTCAACAGTCTCAGGTCTAGTGGCTTCTGCTTGCACCAGTAGTTGCATATGGGACTTTCCAAGTGGAGTTTATAACCCTTCTTCCCATTACCTCTTGCAGGAACCCTAGTCAACGCAAAGTAAGCTGTACAATCAAATTCTTTCCATAAGGTTGCCAGCTCTCCCTGCCCCAGAAAGATTCACCTGTTTTATCTTCTCTCTCTGTTCTGATGCAGTTCCACTGGAGTTAATATGGAGACTCTTCTTAAACATGGCCATGCGGGTCTTCCCTTCACTCCTCTGGATTTTGGGGAGACGGGCTTTCTCTTGTTGCTGCCGAATTTTCAGCTGCTCCACCATTCGCTGGTTATATCGTTGCATTTGTTCACGCTCCTGGAATCACAACAGTCACCCAGAGGAGAGGTGAGGGGAGACATGTTAGTGCTTTGATTCCACTCAAATATGATTCTATTTGTCCAAAGGAGGGGTGATATTTGGAAGAGCACAAGAGGTAGAGAATGCTAGTGTAGGCTTGCCTGAAGGAAACAAAGCCAACTCAACCAGTTCTTATGAGGGTTCATCGCAGTTTACTCTAGGGAAAGTAAGATTATATTCACAGAAAGAAGTATTATTAAGGGCTATTCCAAATACAGCGGTCACCAAACTGCCAAACAACACTAGTGCACAGGGGCAATGCCACATGGAAGTCTTCATGTTTAATGTACTTACTGACAGAGTGATGAACCCAAGTGCATAGTGAATTCTCCACCAATGTCAGTGGCCATTATGTATTGCCTCACAAATAGCTTGGGAGCACTGCACATTGTAAGCCACCTACAAATCTGACAGCTTACTTCCCACAAGAATCATGACACCACACTAAAAGTGTGAATATTAGAATCTCCAATAAGCAAGCTGCAACACTTAATTAATCTCTAAAGAAAACAATAATTAATCTTCATCTATGATATAAAATACAACAAAAGGACAATAATCTCTAGAAAGGAACTATGCTAGTAGAAGAATGCTTGGGCCCTATACATACTGTTACATCCTTCTGTGAAATTTCAGGTCAAAGTTCTATTAACTTCAGAGATCCTCCTTTAGCAAACTTGCTTATTACCTTTCAAGAGGTTTGAGTCACTGAATAAAGAATCTTACAGCTTCCCTAAAACAGCAGCACCTTGGTTATTCTATGGAAGGCCCTCAGTATGCTCACTGGATTGAAGTCCAGAACTGTTGCTACTATTAATGTAAGATATATTCCATGCACAATACAGAGTAAGCATGTAAATCCACAGTTGCCTTAGCCCCACATGGAAAGATGAGAAACTGCAAAGATTTTCTCCTTGACTGGATAAAGGAAAGATATTTTGTGTCAGCCTTGAGATTTTGCATTTGTACAAATGATTTTTGTGCAGATAGTGTGAGCTGTGTAAACTGCTTAGATAAACTATGGCAGCTGCTGCCTTGTTGCATGGACATTTAAAGATCAGAAGCATCAAATAAAGTGTCTGCATCTTCTTAATGAATCATCTTGGGTTTTTTTCTTGCTTACTCTGTGTATATGTGTTTAGTTTCACAAAAGTAAAATATGCCAGGTCCTACAGTGATATTTTACACAAATTGCAGAAACTTTCAGAGAGGAAAAAACTGCCTCTTGTCTTGCTATTGTGCTGGAGGCAACAAATCTTAGAGGCGTAATGAGCTCTCAACAGGTGTCATGACAAGTTGGGACAACCTGTCTCATCCAGTAATTTAGTGAGATTTCTTCACATCTCTAGTGTAGAAAAGGTGCCTAGGCACCCAAGACACAGATCTGAATGCGACCAAATCAGTAATCATTTTTACACAGGCGTATCTGCTAGAAATTCACTCTTTTAATAAAAGCTGTTTTACTTCTAAGCTTTTGATTAGATCACTGAGTATTTTCCCTGGCTCCTGGGGCTTTAGCAAATGTTGGTTTTGTGTTACTCATTTTCAAAAAAATGGAATAAAACTAACAAAAAATCCTAAAACTAACTCTGGCTTCTCTTCTTTCTGCCCTCATGCTAACTCTATAGGGAAGAATTTCAGAGCTGATAGTGGGTAGACTCAACAGGTATACCAACACATCCACATATCTTATTGATATTTGTAGTCTTATTGACTTCTTGTATTACTTCAGCATAGAGCATTAGTCTGTTCTCCTGTAAGAGACAGCAGTAGGGCTGTCTTGACACACTCCGCCTAATCCCATGTTAGAGTCTTCAGAACTATGGAACTGAAGTACTCTTCCACATGGGCTCCCATTACAGTCTCATGTCGTTAACCTGTCACAGCACTACACCGAATTGGCATATATTCACACAAGGCATAAGCAGGCAGCTTTGCATAACCATGTGCTACGATCATTTCCTTTACAGCTATTCTACATACTGCTCCTCTGTGGCAAGAATTAAAAGATTAAAAAAAATTAAGTTCTGCTACCTTCTCATGTTTTCGCACCAGTTCATGTCTCTGAAGAAAATATTGATCTTTTAGCTGCTGTTTAAGAAGCTGGTGTTTCTCCTGTAGGTGGTGCTCTTCTAGCTCCCAGATGGTGGCTTCCCGGTCTAAGGAAGACAAGGGAGAAAGGAATTAAAGGTCAGGAGTGAAAATTCCAAGAAAAAAGTATATAAAAAAATCTGTCTCAATATTGAAGAAGAAGAAAAAGATGCACAGAACAAATTAAATCTGTCCTAAGGTTCAGTTTCCTACCCAGTTCCCTTCTTTTTTTATCCTTTTTATCTGTGCAGCCTGAGGATGTGGGCAGGATCCTTGGAGAGGCAAGAGCCACCCCATGTGTACTAAACTCTTGCCCTTCCTGCCTTATTAAACAAGTCAGAACAGGGGTGGCTGACTGGGTAATGATAGTGATTAATGCCTCTTTACAACAAGGCAGCACCCCTGACTGCATCCTATTATACTGGATAACTATAGGCCAGTCTCAGATGTTCCATTTTGGGCAAGGTACGTGATAGCTTCTCAACTCCAGGGATTCCTGGAGGAGGCAGATTATCTAGATTTCAGTCTGGCTTTAGACCTTGCTATGGAAAAGAGACAGCTGTGGTCACCTCGCAGGGAACTAGACAGGAAGAGTTTATCTTTGCTGGTTCTGCTGGATCTCTCAGTGGATTTTGATACCATCAATCATGGTATTCTTCTGAGTTGTCTCTCTGGAATGGGTCTTGGAGGTACTGTTCTACAGTGTCTCCATTCTTTCTTGGAGGAAAGCTTTCAGAGGGTGGTGCTGGAGGATTCCTGCCATTGGCCTGCATAGTCCCTCAGAGGACTCTTGTCCCCTATATATTTAACATCTACGTGAAACTGCTGGACAGGTTGTCTGGAGTTTTGGGATCAGCTATCACCAGTATGCTGAGGATACTCAGCTCAGTTGCTCCTTTCCTCCTAATTCCAAGAAAGCTGCTACTGTGCTAACCTGGTGCCTGGCATCTGTAACAGACTGGATGAGGGCAAACAAACTGAAACCTAATCCAAACAAGATTGAGGTGTTCCTGGTCAGTGGAAACATAGATCTGGCAATAGGGACTCAGCCTGTGTTAGATGGGGTTATACTCCACCTTAAAATGGAGGTTTGCAATTTAGGGGTACTCCTGGATTCAGCTCTGAACCTGGAGGCTCAGGTTTCAGCAGTGACCAGGAGTGCATTTCCACAGCTAAAACTTGTGTGCCAACCGCACCTGTTCCTGGGGAAGCTGGGTCTGACCATGGCGGTACATGCTTTGATTACATCCCACTTGGATTACTCTAATGTGCTCTGTGTAGGGCTGAATTTGAAAAGTGCTTAGAAACTTCAGCTAGCCCAAAGAGCTGCAGCGAGATTATTAACTGGGGCTGTCTACAAGAAGCATGCACCTCCCTCGTTGCGACAGCTCTGCTGGCAGTCGGTCCTTTTCTGGGCACAATTCAAAGTGCTGGTTTTGACCTATAAAGCCCTGTAGGGCTTGGGTCCAGGCTATCTGAAGCACTGTCTTTTCCTTTCCCTTTCCCTTAGAGCTCTATGATAATCTGGAGATGCCCTTCTCTCTGTCTCACCACCTTTGCAGGCTTACTTGGTGGCAACAAGGGAGAAGGTCTTCTCAGTGATCCATCTCAGGCTTTGGAACTCCCTCCCAAGGGAAGCCAGGAAGCCCCTATCCTTGCTTTCCTTCCGCCATCAGGTCAAAACATTTGTATGCTGTCAGGCTTTCAAAAACTGACCTAGGTGGGGCTTTAAGGCTATGCGGTCCAGTTTTTAAGGTTTGTATATGGTCTTTTAATGAATTTTAATGTTTTTATTGTTTAAGATTTTAACTGTATAGACTGTTTGATCACTTTTTAAATAATTGCTATATTTATATTTTTATTAATGACTTCGTATAGTTTTAACCTCCGTTGTTTTTAAATATGTTTTTACAGTTGTCCTGAGTCCCATTATTGGGAAAAAGTTGGGATATAAATGAATGAAGTAAAGTAAACAAATATATACACGACACTCTGGTCTGTGTCTGACAGATGAAAGAATGAGAAGGTGGATTTATTTTGACAAGAGGTGCTGGGGGCAAAAATAAAAAGGTGGGAAGAATATGTGAAAGAGGAGAGCCAGTACGGTGTAGTGGTTTGAGCACTGGATTACAACTCTGAAGAGCAGGGTCTGAATCTCCACTTGACCAAGGAAACCTACTGGGTGGCCTCGGGCAAGTCACACTATCTCTCTCCCTCAGAGGAGAAAAGGCAAACCAACTCTGGACAATCTTGCCAAGAAAGCCCCATGACTGGTTTGCCTTAGGGTTATCATAAAGCGCACACCACCACCACCACCAAACATGGGAAAGGCAGAAGGACACAGAACCCTTACAGCTGCAGCAGAGGCAAGGAACCTGTTGCTTTCCAGTTAACGTTTGACCCTGACTCCCATCAGTCCTAGCCAATAGGGCCAATGGTCTGGTATCCTAGAGCCTGGTGTGCAGCAAGACCTGGAACACCAGAAGTTCCTTACACAAATTGGAACGAAGCACTATACTTTTTTTTGGTCACAAATATGTTCTGTAGTGCCAAGCTGCTGGAAAATTGTAACTTGAACTTGGCTATACTCCCTAAAATCACCGACAAAATTAAACACTGTGTTTTTTTAAGATTAGAACTACTGAACACTTGGACAGGACATGGCATGCTTTTCATTACTCTTAGACACTTTATACCTTATTCCCTTGTAGCTATGCCAGCATCCTCTTGGAGGGAAATGCTGTTTTCCAGTGAAAGTTGCCTCTTTCCACATTTGCCTTCTCTGTCCACTTCTTTCCAGCCCATTAAGCCAAGCCAAGCCAAATCAAACCAAGCCAAAACCTCTCACCTCTCATAAGTTGTTGTTTTTTGTTGAGGCACTCTCGCTCCTTGTCACAGATCTCCTTCCGATTCTGGGCTGTAATATTCTTTATGGCCTGCTCCATGTCCTCAGCCTGTTTGGCTATAAACTCTTGCTCCTAGAAGAGACAGTAACAAACTGAACACTTTTATTGGTATATTACAGACAGCTCCTTCGTGAGAGACAACTAAGAAGCAGGAAATTTAAACTGCCATCTGGGTCTCTTTCCTGCATTATGGACTTATTTGCCCAAAACCAATAATTGATCCCACCAAGAGCCAACTCACTGAATCAATGGGAACATGGAAAGTCAATACTTATGTGAGTTCCACTAATTAAATGGGTCTAATTCACTACTAACTATTGGATTAAATGGCTGTATCTTGAGAACTTACCATGGTTTGCTTCTTTTGTGCAAAATCTTCCATTTTCACCTTCATAGTCCCTTTACGCTGTTGTCGTGGGAGCTTCTCAATGTCACCCTTGAGCTTAAAAAATGAGAAAGACAAAAGATCTTAATCTTCAGGAATTTTGGCTCTGTGGGTTTCCTGAAATGGCCATGCAGAAGAGATATCTCATGCTGGTTGCATCACTTGTTTTTTTTTGGACAGGTTATTTTGAGATAAATGTTGCCCAAGGATTGAGGGGTGAGGTCTGCATGTAGGTGGATGTTCCATACTCTGTCAACTGGTTCTCTTCAAGGCAGCTCTCCATCCTTCACCTCCATGAATAGAGAAATTGCTCCATTCATTTATGGAAGGCATTTATGGATAGGCTCACAAGTGCCTCCTCTGGGCACAATGGTGCCAGCAGCTATGGTACTGGGTTTTCAGTTCTAAGATACTTATGAATATTACAGGCCTTAAGATATTACTGAATCAGACTGCAATTGCCGTCTTAATATCTGTACAGTCCTTCCAAATGTTCAATATACATTATGAAACTGTAATCCTTAATCAGCTCTGTGAGTGCATCAGTATTATTATCCTCCATATTACCTACAAGAGGGAGT
Organism: Iguana delicatissima; assembly: GCA_948472985.1. NCBI lineage: Eukaryota > Metazoa > Chordata > Lepidosauria > Squamata > Iguanidae > Iguana > Iguana delicatissima. Next base: position 731,505 of record CAOKZL010000228.1, read on the forward strand.
TAGAGTTGCTTGACTAAGGCTATGTAGTGACCTTGCAGCTGCGGCAAGATGCAAGCCATGAACTTCCTGATTGTTCTCTCAGACACCACACTACACTTTGCCCTAGCCTCTCTTTCTCTTGATTCCCATGCCTCACTTTTACACTCTTCCTGTCCTAGGTCTTCCTTCTGTGTTTCATTATATGACTTTTTTCTCCCTTATGCCTGTTCTTCTTCTTCCTCCTCCTCCCCACTCTTCACCATCACAGGCCTTCTCTTGTCACTGTTCCTTGTGTGTCCTGCTCCTGTTCTTCATGCTCCCTGGCCTGAACCTTCCTTCCCTTGAGCTGCCTGTCTATGACTTAAGGGTGACCAATTCAGCCAGAAGAAGGGTCAGGGGTCTTCAGACAGGTCAGCACCCAAAATGAGGGGCAAGAATAATGTAGCCCTCCAGATATTGTTGGACAGGCAACTCCCAGTAATCTTAGCCAGCACAGCCAAATGGCAAGGAATTCTGGAAGTTATAGTCCAGCCATATCTGGAAGGCCATATGAATCCCACTCTTGCCCTAAGTTAATCGTAGAATTTCAAAGTGCAAAAATCTGTCCCACTACCAGTCTTTACCTCCTTCTTCTTCTGCTTCAGCTGCTCTTGAAATTTGACAAGATCTCGTTCCTGCTCAGCACGGATACGCTTTGTTTCTTCCCGCCGGCGCAGTGCATGATCTTGCTCCATCTTCTCAATCTGCTGCTTCTGCTGACGTTCTAGATTTTCTAGTTCTGTGTCATAGAATTTCTTTTTTGTCTATATGAGACAGAAAGTACATCCAGACCTAAGACATTCAGTCAAGAGTCTTAAATGAATTAACACTTTTGAAATTATTTGGTAGCAGAAACAAAGTTAACAAAAATATAGGTCCCAAATAAACAGCTCTTTGGATATATCTAAATCTTAATATGACACACCCCTCTTTTTCTGTCTCTGAGAATTAACAGTTCTCAGCACCAAGACCATACTTCCTGAGCCTGGTGTTACTTAGGAGTGCCCCTTCCCATGTGAGTCCTTGCTTAGGACTTCTGTGATAGATGAGGTTACAGATGAGATGTATGAGATGATTCTTTCAGATGAGGCCTCTTGCCTTTGGAACTCACAGCCTAGGGAAGTGTGCTTAGCCTTTCTGAAAGTGGTACTTTCTACGCATTAAGGTCAAATGCCTTTAAATTGGCCAATGGGTTGTTTATTTCTACAATGATGCAACAGTATGCTTTATACTAAATAATTTTCCTGAAGTAACTGCACCATTCATTCTGGTTAAAGAGTATCTTTTTTCCTTTTCGGGTTGCAGTGCTTATATCACTATTTATGTTTCCTCCAGAACCATTCACATATGGCCTTCTTGCCAAAAGATGTTTACTTGCAGAAGCACTAAAAATGGAACTGTTTTTCAAATATTATGTGAGGTGAGTACAATAGGGATCAGCAAGGAGAACGGACGTGCATTGTGTAGATTACACATTGAATTGGAGCAGCTGGTGCCAACAGTATACTGAACTCCCCTTCAAAGGCAAGTTAGCTGTTCTTTGGGATTCCCTTTGCTGGAGCACCGTATGCTTTATTATGATGAAAGCTTTTCACTTGCCTTGTGACCTCTAGGTGTGTCTGAGTGCTGCCATGGATCTTCAGAAGCTTTGTAACAATTTGCAACCTTCTCTATATTAACAGTATGATGTGGAAGAGCAACAAGAGAGTGGGATCAGCAGGCTTTGAAGCTCACAACTGATATATGCAAAAAGTCACACATGATGGAAAAAAGGGAAGCATAACTCCATGCCTCCCAGCCCTCACTGTCTATGCCAGCATAGACAACCATAAATGGACACTAGTGACGGCTGGTGCATTTTTAAGGTAAGTAAAGAATGGCTATGTGGGAGTATAGCATTAGTTTTCAATGTGCTATACTGAGAGTTCCATAGTTATTGCTTAACATTCCTCCACCCACAAAAATACTGAATTTTCAACATGTGAAGATGTTTGGGAATAGCCAGACAGAAACCCTTCCAGAGTTAAAAGATGACAAACTTTGCCTTGTTTTCTTGCCTTGTCAGGCCTAACACACTGAAAGTAATTATTCTTCCTAGGAACACCATAAACTGGCTTTCTGTGTTCCGAGATTTTTTTTTTTCTTGGCCAGCATTAGAAACAACATTTAAGTGACTCAGAGAGAGTGTCAAAACAACACATTCTATTCAGAGACTATAGAAGGTTAATAACCACATATTTATTTCTGAGCAGAAAGAAATGGCTGAATAAAAATTCATTTTCCTTTAAATGAGAGCAGGGAAAGGGATGTATATATAAAAGTCAAAGAAGCTTCCCAAGGGATACAAAGGTCTCCCCATTTTCACAGCATTTGTCACTGCTTCTTAAAATGGGTCACTTTAGTATGGTAGATCTATCTACATGTTTAGCCTCCCTTATTCAAAATACTTGGGATCAGAAGTTCCTGTATTTCAGATTCTTTTGGATCTTGGAATACAGTACTTTTTTTGGAATAGCCTCATGTTTTGTATGTTTGCTGTGAGTATTGTGTAGGATATGTGAAACCGGAGAGAGACTGAGGATTTGTCAAATGGTGGGAATCCAAGCATAGTGCTCAATATAATTCCATGCCTCCTGCCATTTCACAAATCCTCAGTCTCTCTCTTTTGTCACCAGCTGCCCACTTCTGCCTTTGAGGCAGTGGCTGCAGTGTTCATCAGATCTGAGAGACACTGGAACAGGAGCACCACAGCTGCTGCCTTGAAGGTGGAAGCTGGCAGCTGGGGGCAAAAAACGTTGGGTTTTGGAGGTTTTTATATTTCAGATTTCCAGGATTATCCAAGGTGACCAGGCTTTCTTGTTAAAGGCACAAAGCTTTAAATGCACAGCCACAAAAAGGGAGGTTTTCTGCTTTGAGAACAGTGCCACAGCAGAAATGGCACCCTACATAAGGGGAAGCACTGTTTAAAATGGCCTTGCTATTTGCCTCATAGCTTTTACAACAATCAGGTCCTTTCAGACAGAATAGGGCAGCCTTCTTTCTCATACTCCTTCAGGAAAGAAAAAACTGTTTCAAGCACCCAGTGCATACTATGCAGTCTTTCCTCTCCCTACCCTTCCAGCACCCTTTCTTTTTATACAGCTTGAATAAAAGAGAGGGAAAATCATTCAGCTCCTCTTCCCCTATACATACATTCATTTCCTGTTCAAAGCGCTTCAGCATTTGTTCTAGCTGCACGTGATGCTTGCTTGTCAGCTGGGTCTGGTTCCGGTGCTCTTCCTTTTGAAGCAGACGCAGCTCCCGCAGCTCTTGGCGCCTACGAGAGTGAAAGCACAGGAAAGATTCAGAAACTGAGCTTCTGCCTTCCCTGGATGGCTAGGACTAGGTAAGTGACACTCAAAGGCCAGAAGAGAGGGCAGGAAGAACACAGTCCATGCTAATACAAACACACAGGACCCACCCCAATATGGCTGTTTTTGTTTTAAGTTTGCTTTAGAGAATAGCTGATTCCTTGACTCATAGTCACATTTCACACCACTTATCCCTGTACGGCAGGATACTGGGAAGAGGCCATTTCCTCTATCCTTTCTGGCTGCTTATACACCTCTGGCCTTGAATTGTTCACCTTTCTCAAGGCAGACACTCTGAACAAATTATAGCTTAATGTGAATCCAGATAGTTGCATCCAAGCAGACATCACTTACTGATGCCCAGCAGGCGCAGAGGATTAGTAGTTTATAGACACTATACAGATGTGTATGTAAGTGGTGGTTGTTTTGTTCTTGTGGAGAGGTGACAGTTTTAAATCAAGTTGTAGGAATTTGGTGAAGTGAGGCAGAGGTAAATTCTGAAGTGGTCTCATCATGACATTTCCTTTGGCAATACCATAAAGGAGAATCCAAAAAATGCAGGCAGCTGGGTTGACTGAAAACAAATAAGTTCAAATAGTTTCCATCTCTTCCAGGGAAGTCATTTTGTAAAACTAATGAGTCTTCATTGCTCATTTAAGATCAAGTTATTTTGGATTACAAGATAAACAGCTCACAACTATACACTGTTGGTGAGAATATCAATTTCCCTTCTAGCTTTAGTGTGGACCGCAACTGAATTTAAAGGAGCAGGGCAGCAAAAGAAGGTATGGTGGTGGCAGGTGATGTCACAGTCCCAGCAATGAAAAAGTTCTGGGGCTATGATCATGAAGGCGCTCACTTTACTACATCACTCATCACCTTGTCAAGACTTGCTTGGGCTGAAGAACCCACAACAAACCATTCTAAAGAGTTATGTTTTGCAGTTGTAGGAATAGAAATATATGAATTCACTGCAAAACAATAATCAGACATAGGTATAGGTAATCTCCTTACATGCAACCAAACTGAAGAAGTCCCCAGTCAATTCTCACTCCAATCCATATCCTCCCAATATATAACAGCAATACTGATTTGCTTTTCTTACCTCAGTAAGCTGCAAAATCTAGGGTAAAGTTACAGACTGCATGGTACAGAGGACTGAAGAATGTGATGTCTATGGTGTTGAGTGTTAAGAGTATGAGCTTCAGTTATTAGTCTTTGCCTAAATCTAGTTGCGAGCCCCAACTCCATACATGTATTTGATCAACTGAATTTATACAGGTAATGACTTACCAAGTTTCTATTGATTCAGTGGGTCTGCTCTAGCTGGAATGAATGATTGGATTCAGACTTTTGCTCAGTTAGCAAAAAAGGAGAAATAAGATACCTTTGCATCTGATTCCTGAGATAAATTTTTATTGCTGGTGAACAGAAAGTTCATAGCAAGGCCTGTATCCTCTCCACCCATGATACAGTTGAAGTTTAACCCTGCACAACTCTACTCAGCTACTTCCCTTCATGAACACAGCAGCCTCTCTGAGCTCTTTCCCCGACACAGTCTTTTTAGGAAGAGAAGGACGATTGTCAAGCCTTTCTCTTCTATTCCTTATTATTGTGTGGGCCAAGGAAGAAAGGAAATAGAGAGGGGAAAGGAAGACCTGCAACAACCCATCACTTCCACTGCCCTTTCAGAGGCTCTACCTGGACACTATGACAGTCAGCTCTGTCTAGACTGAAGATAATGAAACTATTTCCAGTTCATGCAAAGCTTTTTCATATTTTATGCCGAAGCTCTGATATTCAAGTAAACTCTCCAGGCTTTATCTCCACCCTCACAGGCCTGTGTGGTTGAAGACACGAGAGAAGACTTTCTCAATCGCTGCTCCAAGGCTGTGGAACAAAAACTGGCGGCTAGGCGGGCCCTCTGTCTGCTCTCCTTCCATTATCAGACAAAGACTCTTTTTTAATGAGGCAGGCTTTGGGTCATTAACTGGTTGCTAGAGAAGGGACTTTTAATGGGGGTGTTCTAATTTCTTCCTATCTGTTATGTTTTAAGGCATTTAATATTATCCTTATGTCAGTGCTGTTTTTACATGAGTTATTTCATTGTTTTTAAACTGTTTTTTTTTTAGATGTTATGATTGATATTTAGTTGCTATCTGTTTCAATCTGCACTGCAAAATACCTTGAAACCTGCAAGGAAGCAAGGTGGGGTATAAATAAATAAAGCAAGCAAGCTTTTCAGATCTGAAAAGGGAGGCACATCGAGACTCATATGTAATTGGACCACCCAACAGCTACAACACAGTGGCAGACTCTAGTGAAACAGTGGAACTAGAATGTTGCAGAAGCTGCCTAAAACCTCTAGACTAAGCTAGAGGGATCAAGATTCCCTCCACACACGTTCCCAATACCTAGTGCTCTAAAAAAAGTGCTTGTGTTCGTTATCAAAAGAATGGGTCCAAAAGATTTATATGAATCCTTCTGTATACAAGACACAGTTGCTAGGGAGAGTCTCAATGACCCATGAACTAACCTTTATAAATGCAAAAGCAATAAAAGATGTGGTTCAAAAGCCTCTGACAGCCTCAGAAAATGTGTTACTCAGTTTTATAATCCTATTGTAGAATTTTGTTATTTTTAAAACTAACCAAGGAAATATACAAAGCAGGAATTTAAAAAAAACCCAGTTAGGAATGTCTCTGCCCTACTATACCTTTTATTAGTTTGCAATCTACTATATAAAAGTCAAAGTTTGTTTGTGAGTTTGTCTGTTTGGCTTTGTAAGGCGAGAAGACCTCATATGATTGGCTAGCTGTGAAGATTCCACGGAATCCTGGCGTTGGCAGTTCAGGGAGGGGCCTTTAAAATTATCAGCCAGATTGCTCAGGCCAGTTGCTATGGAGACGAGGCCTAGCAGCAAGGAGGACAGTGTATTCCCTCAGAAACCCAAACTCTGTGTGTTAATAACTCTGAATACAGATTGGGTTGGGGAAAATGGAGCAAAGTTACATGTACTGGACGAGGCAGTTTGGGGAATTACAGACACAGAATCTCAAATCTGTGTATTTCAACCACATCTAACTCCTAAGGTAAGGTAGGGTAATTCCTAAGGTATTTCTAACAAGTGTACCTATGAGAAAATAAAATCCCGGGCAATGCCGGGTAAATACACTAGTAATCAAATATAAAAGCAGTGTGTGTGTGTGTGTGTGTGTACACACACACACAAAGGTAGTAGTTATACACATGCACACATTATCACACCTATGCAGGATCATATTAAGTGTACTCAGGTTTGGCCTTTACTAAATTCCCAATGTGTACTACTGCTGCCTCTCAGGAATAAGGAGTGATACATGCTAGTTGTACAAATTAGTGGTAGACATCAGGAGGGTGCAGTTAAACTGCTCCTTCTATCCTCACAAAGCCCAAATTAACTTTTTTTCCCCCAGAAGGAACAAGATCTGTACATATGAAGACTATGATACCCATACATCTAGATCACAGCTCGACGGTGGAGCCCACGCAGCGCACAGATTCAACCTGTGGCATTTCCAGGTGACACAGGGAAAAGTTTGTTTAAGAGTGCGGGAAGACGCTGCCAGTCACTGAAGACCACAATGAACTGGTTGACTCAGAATAAGGCAGTTTCCTATGTCCTTATATTACTTCCTTCCAGGAAAGGCAACACTGCAGTTTTTAGACATTGCTTTTCTGTCAGCTATCTGCATGCCAACAGCAGCAAGAAAGTAAGAGGAGAGGAAAGAGGACCATGCTCCCATCCACTCTGGTCTACTCTAAATGGGATTATTAGGCAATCAAATTGCTGACCATTTGCCATGAATTAAAACTGACCAAAAAGGTACCTAGTCAAGACCCAAAAGATACCTGGATGCTAAAATATTAGAAGCTGGCTTGACAATGACACCACCTTTTCCATTTCAGAAACTGTAAGGTTTAGTAAGACCTTTAAGGCTGCATGGTAAATAACACCTAGCTTTTTTTTTAACATACTGTACAGCAACAAATACCCCAAAGGCACCAGAACCTGTCTGATCTTGGAAGCTAAGCAGGGTCAGCCCTGGTTAGTCCTTGGATGGGAGACTGCCAATGTGTACCAGACTACAGGTTATATTTCACAGGAAGGAACTGGCAAAACCACATCTGAGTATTCCTTGCCTAAGAAAACTCTGTGAAAAATTCATGAGGTCACCTAAGTCAACAGGTTACTTGAAGGCACATACATAAATATATATATAGCAATAAAAATTGACATGTTCTCTCAGATGTCTTATGCAATTTCTTGTTACGTGTACCTTCCTGATACAATGTTTTGGTGCACCCATGGCTTACTCTTTTTTAACGAACAATGAAATCAATGTGTAAGTGTCCCCAGATTAAATAGCACTGTCTATGTCTATCGGAAGACAGTATTTCTCTACCATAATCATAGAAAGTTGGAAGGAGCTTCCACACAAGAAATCCACTTACAAAATTCCTGATAGGTGACCATCCAGTTTCTTTGTTGTTGTGTGCCTACAGATTACTTCCAACTTATAGTGACCCTATCATGGGGTTTTTTGGAAAGATTTGTTCAAAGAAGGCTTGCCTTTGTGCCTTCTGAGGCTGAGAGAGTGTGACTTGCCCAAGGTCACCCAGTGGCTAAGCAGGGATTCAACCCCTGGTCTCCAGAGTTGTAGTCCAATGGTAAAAACTGCTAATGAAGAAGAGTTCACCACATTCTCAGGCAATGTAGTCCATTGTCAAATAACATGTACCATCGGGAAGTCCTTCCTAATATTTAGCCACTTTCACTAAGCTCCTAAGAAACTAGGTTTATCCAAAACCCTCTAAACAAAAGGCTTGCCTGAGAAATCTCATCTCTTCATCTTTCTTTTCATCCTCACTGATGATTTTCGAGGTGGTGACACTCACTTCCACTCCATCTACTACAAATCTCCTGGTCCGTTTCAGTGTCATCTTCTGCATTTTTGCATCCTATATATTAATGAAGTGAAAAGGAGTTAAATGGACTAAAAAGAGAGAGAAAGAATGTGGAAGTTGACATTATCATTAGATACACACTTAACTATCCTAGGGCTGTCAGGCAGATTTGAGAGAGAAAAGCGGAAGAAGGGAATTTCTCTGCCAAGCAAACTCAAGATTCTGAGATGAATGTAGAAAATGCCAAATGGGTTTTCTTAATGTATTCTTCACTGGAATAATTTGAGTTTTTAAGAAATATGAGTTTTTGCTAATCCACAGTAATTTGGGGAATGATGAGTGGGTAATGAGGGGGTGAGGTTTTGGCAAGAAGCAGGCAGGGCTAACAGTCATTAAAGGCCAGCCAATTCTCTGAGCTTTCAAACAGAGTTTGAAACTTCCCTGAAATCATGAGTGCCCAAATGCCAACCTCCTCCCACCCAAGAAGTTAGATTTATGGAAAAATCAAACTCTCCTCTGGAGATGACCTTTTCTGGTCTGCAGAACACAAGGAAGATGACAGATATCATATCAAAGGAGATCTCCAGAGCACATTCTTTTGCCACAAGGCTAGCCCACCTTCACAGTGACAAATGAGCATATCCACTGAACAAACACTGCATGAAGGCTCCATCAGGGTTGGGCAGCTTGCTAATTCTTGATGAAGAGGGAAAGGAGCAACATCACCTGCTCTGTTAGCCCTCTCTGCTAGAGGCAGTTCTTCTTCCATTGTTCTCCATCCACTATGTTGCTTGGGGAGCAGCAGCCACAATGGAAACTGCCAGGCCTCCCGACAATGCTAATGACTGAACTGATGCACTGGGTGCTCTCCTGCCTGATCTAGGGGGCAAATAAGCACTTGGCAGTAGCAAAGGGAGTTGCCCTTTAAAGGGGTAGAAAGGTGAGCTCCTGCTCTCCTCTCCAACCCTGGGCAAGTGGCCACTCCTATTTTCCCTTGCAGACCACCTACCAGCTCTGGCAGGCAAACAAGAGAGCAAGCAAGCAAGGCAGCTGGATGCAGCCACCAGCCAGAACAGCAAGAGGAAGGAGGTGTTGCTGCACTTTTCATTGATACCTAGTTCACTCACCTACCCAGGTGAGGGTCTGATTTTGGGGGGTAGGCTGGGCAAGATGGTACTGGGGATGGGAGAAGGAGCAGCTGCTGCCTCAGAAAGGGAAATGAAAAGTTGGTGACTAACCATGAATTTTTTTTGGCAGTTATGGGAAGACATTCTGTTCTTGGTTAATTCCTCCAAGAGCAGAATACCCTCCTCTGCTGCTGGAAGTGGAAACACTGGTTACCTTGCCAGTCCTTTTCCAGCAACGGGCATCCTACTCTTGATGAGAGGAAGGAGTTAACCCAGACTACAAAAGCTCTCTGTCCACTGGTGGAAAAGCAAGCAATTGCTTCTGCTTCTTCTCCTGGGCAGGAACTGCTTTGGGTTTCACTGATTCCCCCCACATACCTGCCCACCCTCAGGTGTGAGTAAGAGATCAGCCAAGGGAGCTAGAAACTGCCACTGCTCAGGAAAGCTGCTGGTAATGCAACAATGCTCTCCATTTAGCAGAGTGAAAGATCTCTTAAGGAGAGCAGCAGTGACAGAGTTAAATAGCTTCCTGTGACCCAAGTCGAGAGGGAGAAACTAGGGCTGCCCCTTGTGCTATTTATCGATCCTTGGCCACAGCTGTGATGCAAATGCATGAGCCTTCCTAAAGTCACTCCATTGAGGTGCCTGGCTGACTGTTTCACTCCCATACACATCATCCTTCTCCGCTATTTCCTCCTCTGTCTCTCTGATTTAACAAATCATCTGTCTGAGGCATATGGCTGCAGGGTACTTTCCTCATTTCCCCCAGTTGGAACTGGAAGTAGATGGGGAGGGTGTAGCATGTGTGTGGTGAGACAGACCATCATTCTTTTTACTGATGTGCTCATCTGCCAAATCAGTGGCAAAGTGGGATTGGAGCAATAAAAATTCTCCAGGAGCCCTCTTGATGTCATGTCTTCTCCTTCAATGTGGAAAATACAAGTGGCTTGAGGACCACCTATTTTAATCATCAACCCTGTGTTCAAGTAATGCCACTGGCTAGCATGTTAAACAAGGCCTCTGGAGGTAAAGACATGCACTGAATTATGCTTCTACAGCCATCAGTGATAGTTCTTTATGAAACTCAGCTTAGCCTCCACTTGATAAAACTAATCACTGGGTATTGTAGACTGGCTTTAAGCTACTACTGCAAATCTTCTCCTGGCACTTGTGGTAGTTTAATCATCCTTAAAAGATGGTGGAGCAGGACCCTGTGTGCTAAACAGGGCTTTTCCCACTGTTACAACGAACTGTTAGTATGGAAGAGTGTTTGGAGAGAGTATGAATGGAGGACAATGCTTTTTCTTGACTTTTCTTTCAGAAGGGAAGGGGATGCCTTGCTGAAGGACACTGCAGCACCTTGTTATACTATAGAGAGCCATCTCAGTAACCTCAGCAGCTACCAAATTTCAAAGGGAGTAGTGAGGCTCCTGGTGGAGGAGGGGTAATGGAGCCCATCTCATACTTCTGGGAAGTCTCCAGTCCTTGCCTACAGAACACTAACAGGATATTGAAGTTTCTCAGGATCTGCCCCCAAATGCTTACCTTCAGGGAGAGGGACTCACTGCCTTTGTTCAGCGACAGGTCTGCAGACAAAGAGATGCTGAGGTCCATGCTTTCTGAGGCAGAGGTACTGCCTGAATCAGAGTCTCTCTTTGAGCTGCCATTCTCAAATGGAGAGGAAGAACTCAGGCTCCCATTAGGGAGTTTTTCTTCTGTAGGTGTTTCAAGGAGGCTGCTCACTGGCCGGCTCTCCACATCGGACTCATCTATGCCGGCTGGTTCATCATCTTTATTCTGGTGATGGCTGAGGTCCTGATTCTCTGGTGTGCGAATATTTTCACTTAGAGGCAACAACTGGGGGCTGGCGTCTGGCTTTCGTTTGGTGCTGGTGAGATCTATGTTATCTTCTGTCCCTGGCAAGTTGGAAATGTTGGCAGTTTTTGTTGGTTTTTCTTTATCATCAACCCCTTCATTGTAAAGTTTGTCACCATGCCCATTTGTTGCTTCTTTAACCTGCTCTAAAGGCGACTTGGGTCCATTAGCAACAAGGGATAAGTGGTTCTCTTGCAACTTCTCTCCTTCTAAGCTTAGTTCGCTTGCCACAGAGGAGTCCCGCTTGTGAACATCATGAGGCTGAGTAAAGAGAAAGGGAGAAGGTAGGAGAGATGAAGTTCATGGAACTTAGCGTTTTGTTTTTATTAAGGGAAAAAAATGTAATTTAGATGTGGAACATTGGCCATATGCTGCAGAATATCTGCAGACAAGGAAACCACTAAAACATAAAAGTAGGCTAGTCATTTGTCAGTGGAATACTAATTTCCTCCACCAGCTTATCCAAATTTTTAAGTAGAATTTAAATATTCCTCCCCATCACCCTTACATTTTGGAAGGGGGAACAAGTGGAGGGACAATCCATAAAAGTCCTGAGAATTAAAAGGACACAACAACTTAGAAAACATTAAAGTCTGTTACACGCTTAGCTGCTTTTCATTCTTGTATCTGATTGCTTTGTAAGAAATATACATTGGTTTATAAAGCTTTCCTCTGTTTTACAAATTGGCTAGAAAAGCTGCACAGTTACAGCTGGCTCTTCCCAAAAACAGAACATCCTCTACTGTAGGAGTCAGGAGTCTTGTTTTAGGTCAATGGAGTCCTGACAGCTCTTTGGCAAACAGTAACAGAAGGCCATGCTCTAGCTTATTTTTTTGTTTTGTTTGTTTAACAGCACACTGGTAAAAAAAACTCTCTCACAACTTCTGACACATTGACAAAGGCCCACTTTCCCACCCCATATCACAGCAATTGGCTTTTATCTCCTTAGATTCTTATATTCCACTCGTCTCTTGACATGTACTTTATATCCTTTACTCTATTTTGTAACCTTTATCTTGAGCACACTAGTCATAGAGGGACAATGAGCTAAAAGTCATTCATGAATTATATTTTTGTCCTGTCTTGCCTTCAATGAGCTCAGATACTTCTGCTACTACTCCATTTACCTTCAAAAGAAGCCTGGCAAACTGAGTCAACGACTGGGTCAAGTTCACCAAGAGAGCTTTATGACTGAGGAGGGAATCTGAGCCTAGATCTTAGAGACTGATACTTTAACCACTCTACCACGCTGCTAGAAGAGAAATAAAACACCAGCCTCCATCCATATGATGACTAGAAACATTACTTCTAAGACAGTTAGCCAGTGGTGGAGCTTGGAGTATGTGGATGGGGGGTAGGAGGGGGTGTGGCTACGGTATGGGGGTGTGGTCATGATGCACTGGGGCGTGGCTGCAGTGCCAGGATGCCCCAAAAACATGGCCACTGGGGGCAAACCACCCCTATTGCCCCCCCCAGTCCCTATGCGACTGTAGGCAACAGTTATTTTTTTCCCCTTTTCCTTGGGGAAAAATTTGAATCAAGATCCAATACATTTATATCACCAAACAATGATCCCATTTTAATGAAGCAGGTACTTTCCACACATATACCACTTCTAAGAGGGAGCCAGGATGAATTCACTTGTCATCTCCTTCCCATGACATACAGATGCCTGCTTGGTTCAAGAGCACAGTAGACAAAGTTGCAGATGTGTAGAAAGCACAAATAATTCTATCATGGCCCTTCTCCATCACTTTGTTAACTGCCATCATGTCAACTTTGACTTATGGGGATCCTATGAAGTGAGTCAGGTATGAAAGGGCCTCATTCCAGTCATGTTGGCTTCTAAGGAGAGTTCAGGCTTGATTTGCTCTAGGACCTATTTAATTTGTCTTTTTAGCAGTCCAAGGGATTCATAGATCTCTTCTTTCTGGCACTACATTTCAAATGAGCTGATTTTCTTCCTATCAGTTTTCTTCACTGTCCAGCTTTCACCACCATACATGGAAATTGGAATTACGATGGCATGGACAATCCTAATTTTAGTATTCAATGATATATACTTACCCTTCAAGATCTTGTCTAGTTCCTTCATAACTACCCTTCCAAATCCTAGTCTTGACTGCAATCCCATTCTGATTAATGACTGAGCAATGTACGGAAAAATTTTGAACTATTTCAATGTCTTCATTGTCTGCTTTAAAGTGATATAAATCATCTGAATCATTATTTTTGTTTTCTTAATGCTTAACTGTTAAGCAGCCTTTGCACTTTCTTCCTTGACATTCTTCAATAATCGTTCCAAGTTTTTGCTATTTTCTGCTAGTACTGTACTACAGATTCATCTCCATCTCTTAAAGTATTAATGTTCCTTCCTCTAGTTTTCACACCTCCTTCCGCTGAGTTGAATCCTGTTTTACATATGATATGTTCAGCATACAAGTTAAACAGATAGGGTGATAAAATGCAGCCTTGCCTGATCTCCTTTTGCCAGTTGGAAACCATTCTGTTTCTACTGTGCTGACAGTAGCCTTTCATCCTGAATACAGGTTAGGCATCAGAACAATCAAATATTGTGGCACATCCATTTCTTTAAAATCAGTTCATGGGTTTTCATGATCTACACAGCTGCACTCAATTATCCAATATATGTTTCCAATATGATCCCTAGTGCTTCTTTCTTTCCTAACCCAACTTGGACATCTGGCATTTCTTGCGCCATATATGGTAAAAGTCTTTGTTGTAGAATTGTGAGCATCATTTTGCTTACACGGAAGTTTAATGCAATTGTCTTGTGATCACTACAACAGTGGTGTCCCCTTTCTTGGGGACTGGAATGTATGTTGAGCATTTCCAATCTGTGGGCCATTTTTTTGTTTTCTGCATGTGTTGATAGATTTTAATTAGAACTAGAGTAGATTCTGTCTCTGTAGCTTGAAGTAGTTCTATCAATGTGTCACTTCATTTTCTGAAATTGTTTGTCTTCATATAACTCTTCCTTAAATGCATCTGTCCTCCTTTTATCTTTATATAATTCTTCAGTGGATTGTTTCCATTGGCTTTCTATTTCTACTTGGTCATACAGTGTGGTCCCCTACTAGTCATATAGCATCTCCACTCTTGGCTTCAATTTCCTTTTGGTTTCTTGGATCTTGTCGAAGAGGTCTCTTGTTCTTCCTTGTTGTCACATTCTATTTCTCTGCATTGATTATTATAGTAATTCTCTTAGTCCCTGTGTGCCAATTGCAAAACACCTGCATTCAAGTTCTCACCCTATTTCTGTCACCTTTTATTTTTGCTTCCCATCTATCCTTAGCTGCTTGAAGATTTTCATCTGTCATCCATTGAAGCTTCTCTCTCTTTTTGGCTGTAGATAGTGTATTTTTGCCTCCCTCCATGACAATATCCCTAGCTTAAGTCCAGAGTTCTTCTAGCTCCTGATCAATTAGGCTTACTTGTGCAAATCTATTTTTACAGTATCATTTTACATTTTTGACATTTTCTTTAAATTTTACAGGGATGTTCGTTAGGTTGTATTTTGGCATGATGGTTGATTTAGTGTTCTTATTAAGCATTATACCAAGTTTTGATATAAGTAGTCTACCGTCTGTGCCACAATCTGCCCCTTTTCTTGTTTTTGCAGATAGAATGGAGCTTCTCCATTTTCTGCTTCCAATCATGTAGTGTAATTGATTTCTGTATTGGCCATCAGATGATGTTCATGTATACAGTCATGTATATAGTTGTGTACAGTCATGTGTCAGTGAACAAACTTGGCCTTGGAAAATTCAGTCAACTGCTCTCCTGCTTCATTTCTTGATCCTAGGCCAAATTTATCTACAATCTTTGATTCTGCTTTGTTCCCTACTTTTGTATTCCAACTGCCTATGATTACCAAGAAGTCCTGTTTTGGTGTGTGATCAATTTGCCCTTGGACTCCCATCTAGAATCATTCAATTTCTTCTTCTCCTCCCTCTATAGTTGGAGCATAAAGGTGGATTATGCTTATATTGATGGGGCTTTCCTGTAGTTTTAATGATATTATTCAGTCAGACTTGGAATTATATCCTTTGGCTACTTTGGCTACATCTACTGCTTCTGCCCCATGACTACTGCTTTACTATGAGAACCTGGCCCAAACAATCATTTTAATTTTGTTAACATTTTAATCATTACTTTTTAAAAAAGCATTTATCTTGAAGCTTTCAACTGCCCTCTTGAAATTTTTTCTCTTCCCCTGAATTGACATCCTGGACAAAACAGGAAATCAAAGGAAGTCCCCAAAATCTGCTTTATTAAGCCGAGCTAGCCCACATATGACAATCTACATACAATTTTCATTCCCTTCTCCACATAAACCAGATTTCTTGTGTGGCTGAGAAACTCCAGAGATCCTCACTCTTGCCAAGTCTTTGCCTTAACCCTGGCACCAGCCACTGGCTGCAGATTTAATTTTGCCTGTTGATTCAGCACTGCTTTCATAAATGGATAAACTAACTAACAAACAGTATACCCAAGATCCTGTGCTTCTAACCTACCTTAGATGAATCTGACATTAGGCAAAAGAATCCAGGGTAGAAGAATTTAAGGCACAATTATAAAACAGCCCCAATAATACTTTCCTCATGGCAAAAGAGCCAGAGGTTCTAATCATCCCTTGGGGTTACTTTGGCTGTACAGTGAGTTCTGTATGCTGACATCCATGTAAAAGTATTTACTCAGAAGCATATCTTAGCAGAGGAAAGAGCGGTCTGGCTTTGTGCCCAATTCATTGTTTCCAGAGTTCTTAGCTGCTGTGTGAAGAGCAAACTCTACCCACACAAGGAGCCATTTTTCCTGTCTACCTGTACAACATCAACAAAGGAGAAGGTGAATAGATCAAATGCCATCCCTGGTCTGCCTTTAGCTAGCTTTGTTTGTGGAATCCATTTCAATAAAGCACTCCTAGTCTGTGTACCCATCTAAGTATGATTGGGTGCATTTGCCCTGTGTCTTTAAGGAAGCATTTTCATAATGAAATAAGACAGAAAGAATTAAACTTACAGATGCAGGTTCTGGTGAGTCATCCTCTTCAGCTTCCTCTCTATTGTCTTCAATTTCCTCCATCACTTCAGCCTTTGCCTCTGCCACTAGCTCACGCAGGGCTCTGTTAGAAGTGACCTTGCTCACAAACGGATGCTAAAAAGAAACAAGAGGGAATTGCCATATTAGAATGAACAAAACCCCAAAGCAAGAGAGTATGAGCACTTAAAGTGGACTTTGGAATTGCTTGGAAAATGCTTTCGCAGCTACTTGTCCCTTCATATAGCTCATAAAAGCAGATGCACAAGCAATGTACAACCTATCAGCTAGGAACCACATGTAAGCTCCCAGACATCAATACAGTCTTTGCACAAGCACACTATTCCCAGTGAGCAACTCAAACAACTGAAAGCAATGTATAAAATGGCCCTTAAGAGCCTCATCTCTTATCTATGAAGCAAACAGAAGTGCAGTCAAATGTTCAAACCTAAACACAAGGGAAGCAGTATATCACCTCAAGTCCTGGTCCCACATCCATATCATCTTCCTTTCACAGAGTAATGGGCACATGGGTGTCTCTGATAACAGACTTAACCAAGGCTGCAATCCTAAGCACACCTAACTGGGAGAAAACCCAAATGAACCCAAGGGGGCTTATGTCAGACATCCAAAGAGAGCCATGTGGTATAGCTGGAGTGTTGGACTATAATTCTGGAGATCAGGGTTTGATTCCCCACTTGGCCATGAAAACCCACTTCCTGATCTTGGGCGCATCACGTACTCCCAGCCCCCAGAAAACCCCATGATAGGGTGATCCTAAGGCAAACCTAAGTCAGAATTTTTTTCAGATCCAGTGTGGTATAGTGGTATGAGCATTGGACTATGACCCTGGAGACCAGGGGTCAATTCTCCGTTCAGCCATGGAAACCCACTGGATGACCTTTGGTGCATCACATACTCTCAGTCCCAGAAAACCGTGATAGCTTCACCTTAGAGTTGCCGTTAAATCAGAGACAACTTGAAGGCATACAACAACAAGACATCTAAAGCATGTGCTCTTGATGTTCAGTGTGCCAGCCCAATTTCCATGTGCAATTCCTCTTCTTTTGGAGGAGACACAATGTGCAAACTGGGTCTCTGCATAAAGTGGAGGAGCCTCATGTTATTTTATCACATAGGTCATTCTGATTCAAGCACTACAGGAGGATCAACCCAACCAAGTAAGCACATAAATCAGCGCTATGTTTTACTAAGATATCATAACTCTTCCCAGGCCTGACAACACTAATCATCTCTTCTCCGATAATAGAATCAACACACTTTGGTTCTCTGCACTCTGCTGCCAGGTCACACTACAGAGATCCTTCTTCTGCCTTCCACTAACTAGATGACTTTAATTTATGATAAGTTTATCAAAGGCCAAAGACTCACAGTGAAAAACAACAAGGACAGCAGCTGAAAAAACACATGAATGACAAGCAAAATTTAAGGAAGCAACTAAGAATAGTGACTTATCACCTTTGTATTGCTAAGAAATTAGATCTATTTTTTCTCCACTGTAGTTGAGGTGAAGAGGCAGGAGGGTAGGACAGCCAATGGGAGAAGGAAAACTGAAATGTACAGTACGTCCTGCCTAGAAGTTAATAGCCAGTCTGCACAGGCACAGCTCTGTCTTGAGGAAGCCCAGCCAGTCAAACCAGCAGGTTCTTATCTCCTGCTTAGAGTACAGGGATCACCTCTCCAGATGGGAACTACATCTATAGCACTGGGGCCCAGCTTTTCTTTCTATTAACCAACCAAAAGCAAATTTGCACTATTTTGCAAATTTATAAGTGGTTGTAGACAACAGTCCTACACAGAGCTGTCTGAATGTGTCGGTATGCCCTCAGAGAGGATTAGACATTTATTAACTGGAGATCATTCTTGAGGTGGTGCACTTACCTCCAGTAACTGCGCTGCGCTTGGCCTTGTCTCAGGATTCTTGTCAAGGGCAATCTTTAGGAAGTCTTTGAAATGTGGAGACCTTTATCAATAAGGTAATAATGGTTTATTTTTTAAAAGCACTACAAAGATCATCAGCAAAAACTGCAAGGAGAAGCAAAACCCTTATATCTATCCCATAGCCAACATCACTTATATCTCCAATATTATAAGAAATAGCTTAAACCTAAATAGCTAGGAAGAGAAACAAGGGGAGACAAAACAGCACAGACATGATAAAATAAAATTAAAACTTCTGAGTAGATAGAAAAGACTGCCTGGTTAGTTACAGATTTCACACTTCCTTTTCAATCCAGGAGCAACAGCTGTTCAGAAGCATATTACGTACTGTCACTATGCTCCCAATTCTCACTAAAGCCCAAAGGTTTGCAAGCTCACATGAGGACACCTATAAGCTTGAGCTTATGCTAATACAAAGCCTTCTGTCAGGCAAGTGATAATGCCACACTTCCACTCCCTCTGCACCTCTTTTTCAATACTGCCCCTATGCAATGGAAGGCCAAAGCGCTTACCAGCATTTTCTACAGACAATCACAGAAAATGTTATCATAAGCACATTTACCCATCAATGCCTGTGATCTTTTTTTCATGAACAAATAGAATGCTATCTCGTTTGCCTGTTACACATTTTGGGAACAGAAAACAGAAGAAAGAGCTACGCCGCTGTTCACTGCTTTCTTAATGAGGAGAAATCTGACTAGATATATTCTCCAACGCAGGGTTCATGTATTCCGGAGGGTTACAGAGAAGCTGAAAAGAAGCTATGTAGGCCGGAGGTTTGCAAGATGGATGAGCAGGATTTGTGCCACTCATAATTAACATCATGAATGGACAAATTTCTGGTGTCTGTAGGAATACTGTGAGCTGCCTTATATCTCTTAAAACAGGGTGGGTAACAGTGGCTGTCAAGCTGTTTTTCAGCATAGCCAATGATGAGAAGATATGGGAGCTGCACTCCAAAAACATCTCTAGGGATGCAATCGTTTACCCATGCACTAGAACATTAGTTCCTTTAGGCGAGCAATTCCACTATAACTAGCAATTGTTTCCCAGGTTATCACGAGACAGAGAGTCTTTTCTATCACTTGTACCCAGATTTGTTTTAACTTGTGATGCCAGGGAGAGAACTTGAGATCTTCTTATTAAAAAGCATATGCTTTGTCATTGAGCTGTCAAGTCTTCCCATGTGATATTCACGCAATCACATTTCACACACAATGCATAAGTAATGAATGCACAGAGAATACTATACTTTGAGAGCAGAAGGGTGAAACGAATAAGAAATTGGAATATTTTCATTTCCTGTCCCCAAACCTGATTGTGCTGTAAGAATAAGGGGGCACGTAGGAAAATGGCTACATACACTTCAGTGGAAACCTTCAGCATTCAACAAGGAGTCTACATGGCTTTTCCTTCCTTTTCTTTGATCCCACCAGAAAAAAAGCAAAGAATTAATAAATAAAGCAAAAATAAAGCAATAAAGCAAAATTCAGAAGGAAAAATGGAGCAATCATTGCTAGCCTGTGGAGCCCAAACAAAAAGGAGACACTCTGCAAGATGGGATGCATCCTGCTGCCACTAAAGCAGAAAATCTGGTAACACTGTGAGCAGTCTGAAAAGTAGCTATACTGCATGTTTGTTCAGAAAAATGCCTGGCCCATTTTTGTTGGTTTTAGGTGGTAAAATGCCCATTGGATTACTTTCTTGCATCTTCTCACAAGCACCTGGTGGTAGGCTAGGCTGAGGAAACATCTTGCCCAAGCTTCATGAACAAATGGGGCTTTATAAGTGTAAAATACTAGTGTTTAGTAAGAGCAGTCAGTGTTATGTTCTTGAACAAGAGCAGGCTTCCCCAATGTGGCACTCTCTATATGTTGCTGGACCGCAACTCTCACTAGCCCTACATGGCCTACATGTCCATGTATCCTCTCTCCCTAACTTTCTTAATAGATAAGTTCCATACCCTAGTGGCAACATTTTACAACCAAATGAAAAACCCACAGTTCTCCATGTATCATTGGATTCCAACTCCTTATCATCCCAACTATGGGTCATGCTGGCTAGGGCTGGTGGGAGCTGGAGTCCAACAACATCTGGAGGGTCATGGATTGTTCACACCTGTCTTGTAATCTCTTATTGTCTTATCTGCAATTTTTGCTGAAATTTATTATGGAATGTTATGTTGAATAATTTAGTACAAATCTCACTTGTTACCGCCCACTTTGGATAATTCAAAAGAAAAGTGGGGAGATCAACACACTCCCTGCACTCTCACATAAGCACATATTGCACACTAAAATATCATCTCACCACTTTGAGGAACAGCTAAGAGTGGGAGGGTCAGATTTGGCTATTTTCAGAAGGACCCTCATGGGATTGAGCTCATGATGAGGTGGCTCTATCTGAGCCATTTCTATCAGTGTTATGCCCAAGGACCAGATGTCAGCCTTGTAGTCATAAGGGGTGTCTTTCATGGTTTCACACATCACCACCTCAGGAGCCATCCTGAAAAAAAGAAGAAGAAAGTAAAGAAGACTGAGTCTTGCTACAAATATAGTCTCGCTGGCCTTCCCCCACTCCAGCTCTTTAATTCAATTGGTCATTAGCCTAAAGCTGATCCTATGCCTCAAAGATATACATTTTCAGCTAGCTGTTGAATGAAGTGAGGACAAGTCTGTTCTCCTGCCATGGCTATGACCCTGCCAAAATTGATCATTTCTAGAGCCAGCCTGATATAGTCTAACAAATGCTGGACAAGGACTGGGGCAGGGGCACAGCTTAGTGCCCAGAGGCCTGGAGCAAGAAGTACAAGTGGATCCCTGAGCCTGTCCAGGCAGGGACTGAGGGTGGAGCAAGTAGCAGCAGGAGACTCAGGCAATGCCACTGGTAGTTCAGTGGTAGCTATGTCTCTGGTCTGGGGAGATCCAGGCTCTTATCTCCACTTGGTCACAAATCTCACCAGCTGACCTTGGGCTGGTTGCTATCTCTTAGCCTAACCAATCTCACAGGGCTGTTGGGAAGATAAAAAGAGGGAGGAGGAGCATGCATATCTTGGGAGTTCCTTGGTGGAAAGGTGGGATCCAAATGAAAAAAAGGAATAAATCAAATAAATACTTTTCTTTTGGGTAGGTTAATTCTCCCATTGTCTTTTCGTCAAATATAATTAATGGGAGTTGAAAATGTCTCTCTGTCTTTGGTTACAGGCAGTCTCCAGCTCGTTACCCTCAATCCATTCATCCTTCCATCCTCAGTTGGCCATGGCAACAAAAAACCAGCAGGCCAATGACATCTGGCCTTGATGCTGCTTTAGACAGCAAATTAATGCTTACTGATCACTTCCCCACAGAGAAGTGGTTGATTTAGAGATTAAATTCCTGGAGTGAATTGTTGCTTTCATGCACTTGGAGCTGCTTCAAATGGACATTCCACCAAGGAGCAGGGGGTGGAAGAAAGAAAGCGGGGAATGGCCCAGATTTCATCAACATCCCATTCCAGAGATTTGTAGCTTTTTCATTGCCCCTTTCCCCACAGAAAGGTGGTGGCTGAATTTGACCAAGAAAACATTGCTACAACAAAACCTTTTATTCCACCCGCATTTCCCCTTCAACGTCTTTTTCAATAAGCATTACGTTCTCCAAAAACCTTGAGATGTGAAAACAGTGAAAAACAGTACTCAAAAGCAGTGCTGATTTCTTGGATTGCAACTCCTCATATACTCTTTATGTTTTAATTTACTGAAATAACACAGAAACAGACCACTGCTCAACACTGACATAAGAGGAAAATGGCAAGCATGTGCCAAGCTCACATGGAAACAACATGTGCCCATTTATTTATGTGGACAGTTTAAAATTCAGCCAAGTACTTGGCCAGGAGTGAGGAGTGTGTGGCCCTCCAGGTGGTGTTGGGCTCCTACCTCCATCAGCCTTAGATAGTCTGGCCAGTACTGAAGTATGACCGGAGTAATGGTTCACCTGCACCTCAACACTGTGTTAGGCCATCTTTCCACAATGCAGCTAAGAGACACAAACTGATATCTAGGATGGCTCTTGCAACTGTGAATTCATTCACTTACCAATATGGTGTGCCAATGAAGGAATCTCGTTTTTGCAAGGTCTTTATGTTTTTGGCAGATACTCCAAAATCAGCTGGAAAAGAGTTTGAATCACATTAAATCTTCTAAAATGCAAAATGCTCACTTTTTGACATAGGAAATTAAAAGATGAAGATTGTCCCCCTCCCACAGCCCACCACCACTTAAAAGACTCTCCCTCAAAATAAGCAGAAAGATCCTAAGGAACAGTATCGTGCCCTCTCCGCCACCACCATTGGATCAGGACCCACTTCTTATCCTGCCTGGGGTTGATGAGAACTGATGTCCAAAAACACTTGGAAGGCCACAGAATCCCCAGCTCAATCTAGCTGGATGTTTTCAAACATAACATGATGTATAATTTACCCACTGATCATCAAAAATTCAAATCAATATATGATGTTGAATAACTTACCCCAGCAGCAACTGATAACAGAGTCATAATTCTTGGCAGTTAAATCCACACACCACATTAAATCAGGGGTGGGTAAAATGTGGGCTGTGCGTGTGTGCCCCATGGGGCCCCAAATTATGAACCCTCAAGTGCCTCAAAAGCCCCAGACTATTTAATGATTAAATAGTGCAAGATCTTTGCTTAACTATGCACCTATCAAGCCCAATTGTCCTTCCGTTTTCTATCGTCACACAGGAATAAGGAACATGGATTACAACCCTCCCATCTCTTGTCATTACAGCAGTGAAATGAGCAGGCAGCACAACCCTCAGCAAAATCCTACTACACCAGCAATTGTTTTATTGTTTCTCTCTTTCCTGCTGTTGTTTGCACTTCCATTTCATGTAAAGGATCCCCTCCCTTCCAGAAAGTTCCACTGAAAAGTTGACGTAAAGCAGGAAATGTCAGCTCCCTCCCACCGCTTTGCCACTGACCAAACAAACTACACTCTCTCCACCTCACAGAGAAAATATGTCAGTTCCTGCCAGGGCTCCAAAAGAATGGCATGAATTGATTTATACACTCCCATGCAGAGCAACAATGAAAATGCTGGCTTTACTTCTCGAACACCCTTACATTCCTGCACTTAACATCTCTGTTTCAGTTGATCTCCTTAAGATGTGAAGCCAGTGTTGTATTCATGCCAGGACTCACCAGGACTTTTAACTGGCCATGACAGTAATTTCATAGCAATTTAACTGCAATCGTTACAATAGCTGAAGGAGATGGACTTTCCAAAGCACTCTGTGGAGAACCATCATGGTATAGTGGTTTGAGCACTGGAGATCAAAGTTCAAATCCCCCCTTGGCTATGGAAATCCACTGGGTGACCCTGGGCAATTCACACTCCCTCAGCCCCAGAGGAAGGCAAAGGCACCCCCCCCCCAAACAAATCTGGCAAGAAACCCCACAATAGGTTTCGGCCTTAGGGTCACCAGTCAACTTGAAGGTGCACAACAACAGTGACCTTATCCTTACTGGGAAGCAAACTACTTTGTGGAGGATTGGTTTCAAATGGATAAAACCCATTAGCCTTACCCATTGGACTTGCTCCTGGTGAAGATGAAATGGTTAGAATATGGTTTGCTGATATGGATCAACACAACTGTCTGCATTTTTTTTTTTTTTTTGGCTTAGAAGTATGGCTATGGCCACTGCTGTGATATGCTCCTTCACTTCAAAATGTCCCACGACACCACTGGGTGGGGCAGACATAATTTTAGCTCATCTACAATGAGCTGAGGCAAGATAGAAAGAAGAAGATCAATGAATGGGAACACTAGGAAGGTAGTTCAAGAGAGAACGTCAGAACTATGATCAACAAAATCAACATAAAAAGGTTGCTCAGGACAAATAATCTGAACATCCTTTCCTCTCCTAAAAGGTTCCTTCTGGTTTCTTAGAGAAAACTGACATAGCAGCCCCTTTTAGAGACCAGTTACATTAAACTTGCTCTGTACAGAGATATTTATATTTGCCTCCAAGGTTATCTAGCACAACCTTCGGTTTATAAAGGAGGACATTTTGATGCATGTTCTGCACAAAAAATCAAAACTTCTGCAGTGTACTTTCTAAAAGCCTACAAGCTATGGTGGATTAAGGAGAGATTAACCACCCTTGTAGTTTATGTCGGGAAGTGAAATAAGGATGGCCTTTGGACAAAGGAATACTGTAAAACGATGGAGGTGTTTGGGTATCAAGATGTAGGAGCAAAGAAAACAAGTTGGTCATTGCTCTTTTATCACAGATGCCTTTGCTACCTTCCACAAAGTTTACAAATTGACAGAACTGAGCTGACCCTGAGAGTACACACTCACACAATCTCTTGGAATAGTTTTGGAGGGGCACAAAAAGCATCATGCTCTGAAGATATGCAGCCTGTGAGGAGCTGTGCAGGGACCTCCTCATAAGGAGAGACAGGAGATCTCTTTCCTATCTTCCCATCTTTGAAAAAGTCTCATTGACGCCATCATTTGATTCCATCAAAAATCTGAGCTACGAGGACATAAAAGCCAAAGTGGTTCTTTTCCCTGATCAACCCGACATACAATTAGCCTTATGCACAGCAGCCACGCACTTGTTTGGTATTTTCATTGAGTTTACCTACCACTGTCCCAAGATCACTTTTCCTGCTCAGTCATCTTCCCCAGTTCAGTCAGCAAAAACAGCCTATATGTGAAGTTAGGGTTCTCTGTCCTCTCCCTGCTTCATGTGCATTACTTTACACTAGATTACACTGAACTGCATTTATTATTTCAATGCCCACACATCTGGTTGTGAGTGGAGTCTTACTTAGAGTTCTTCATTGTTCCTTCGTGTTTTAACCACCCTAAATAATTTGATTGCCAGCAAACCTGGTGCCTTACTTCCTGTCCCTAACTTCAGTTCATTTACAAACTACACATTAAACATTAAGCTGAGTACGGATCCTTGTGGGACCCCATGTTTATACTCCCTCATGTGGCAACACTCAGTGCATTCCAGCTGTCTGCTCTGTGTTTATAAGATGACTAGCATATTTACCTGGCGTTGCCTGGGATTTTATTTTCTCATAGGTAACAGAAATACCTTAGGAATTACCTTACCTTAGGAATTAGATGTGGTTGAAATACACAGATTTGAGATCCTGTGTCTCTAATTCCCCAAACTGTGTTGTTCAGTACATGCAACTTTTGCCAATATTCCCCAATCCAGTCTGTATTCAGAGCTGTTAACATACAGAGGCTGGGTTTGTGAAGGGAGTTGCTGCTAGGCCTCATCTCCATAGCAACCAGCCTATTCAGAGCTCTCTGGCTGAGAATTCTAAAAGCCTCTCCCTGAACTGCCAACCCCAAGATTCCATAGAATCTTCACAGCCAGCCAATCATATGAGGTCTTCTCACCTCGCACAGCCAATCATATGAGGTCTTTGCCTGCCTGATGCATACAGACAGACAAGATCACTCACAAACTATGACTTTTGTATAGTAGAGATTTCTATGTTGCACAAGAGTCTCTACTGACAGATTTTGCCAAAAGTAGGGATGGAAAGAATATTAAAAAAATATGTGAAAATTAATTGAAAATTGGGTTTCTCAAATGTTGAGAAGCCATGACTAGGAGAACCAAAGATCAGCAGAAATCTTCACAGTTTGGGACTTACTCAACATAAAAAATGCAGATTTTTTGTGTGTGCAAAAAGTTCTGTTTTTTGGAGTACTTTTTGCATAGGATATGTCTCAAACTGCAAACGGTTTTTGAAGATGGTGTTGTTTTTGATTACTTTCTCACAGCAAGGAGAAAAATTGTAAAATTATTCCTTCTTGCCTGTGAGAACAAAATTTTCAAAACTTTACATTCCTAGTCAAAAAGCTTTCTGACAAATCACCCCCATCTGCTTGCTTGTTGGCAGTCAATAAGGTCCATGAGATGGGACTTACCTAAGGAGAGGCCATGTTGAGTCACATTCTGCAAGACTGGTTTTGCCATATACTTGATAATTTTATCTATAAAATTGATTTCCACCAATTTACCCAGAACAGATGTTAAACTAACTGGTCTCTCATTTCTGAGATTCCTTTTTGAAAAAGTAATGTTACAGTGGTTATTTTCCAGCCATTATTGTGGTACAGATGCTGATACAGGAAGCCCCCATCTTTTGATTCCCTGTTATGTGACAACTCACTCTTTTGATGCTTCCAA
This sequence comes from Iguana delicatissima, assembly GCA_948472985.1. Taxonomy (NCBI): domain Eukaryota; kingdom Metazoa; phylum Chordata; class Lepidosauria; order Squamata; family Iguanidae; genus Iguana; species Iguana delicatissima. The sequence continues at coordinate 758,073 of CAOKZL010000228.1, forward strand.
ATTAAAGACAAGTTCCATTAATTCAATGGGGGTTCCACCCTTTCATTAGTTCTTTCTGCATATGGAGGACTGCTTGGAACTGCTTGCCAGCTGAGTAGGGGAGAAAGGCACTAAGCTAGCTGAGAGACTGTTCAAGCAGTGTGCTTGTGGTAGGTCCCGAGTGGGCCTCCATTAAGTCCTTCATGTTCCTAAAGTACAGTATATGGGCTCCGCTTTTCAACAAATTCTGATTTCTGACAGTGTTCCAGTCCCTAACCTGTCAAATGAGTGAGGGAAGCCTGTATTAGAGAAATGTCACATATTTTTGTTAGAAGGTCAGTACTTTCACATTTGAATTCTTTAAACACACTCAGATGGATACCATCTGGACCAGATGATCTGTTAGTTTTCAATTTGTCAATAAAGTCTAGAATTTCATCTTTTTTTCATCAGTGTACGATATGGATTAAGAGCAGCTTGTCAAAGTCAGTCTATTTTTTTTTAACTCCCAGAGCTTTATCACAACAGTCTGTTGTCATGCAGCAATCATACTGTTTAAGCAAACAGAAAGATATAGGTATGGAAACAATCACTTTCATACCTCCCCTGCAATAATGCTATGGTGCCACTTTGCTGAGGCATATTCCTGCAATCAGTCTTGTGCACTGCCTTGTTGAGTGTGCCTTCCTACCCATGTTCATGCCACCTAGTGCATGCAAGCTGTTTTTATCTCTTTTTTGCTGCAAGTGCACATTTTGGCTCCCTGGTACTAATTTATTTATTTTGCTGCAACTGTGCAATTGCAGCATGCTGGTGACCACTGCAGCACTGCAATTGTGCAATTATGGCAAAACAAATAATAAAATGGAGTAAAAGCAACTTGATTTATAGTTATTTCTTTTAAAAAAAAATTTCTGCAATTGTGCAATTTTCATTCCCTGGCACGTATTTTTTTTTAATTTGTTTTGCTGTAATTGCATAACTGCTGTATGCTGGTGGCTGTCACAGCAGTGCAACTGTGCAATTATGGCAAAACAAATAATAAAAAAAATATACAAGTGAGCAAAGTAAAAGCAACATTGTTCCTGTGCACCACGATGTCCTCTTTGTCCAGACACCATGAGTGGGTTGACTTCACTCCACTTGGGGATAGAGAAGGGAAGAAGAGGAGAACCGTGCCCACTCATGTCACATGACTTCTGGAATATCAGAACTGCAGCAGAATTAATGATTGCACCAAGAAGCAATATTTGAACAGCAGCAACATCGGAGTCATTAATGGATTTTTCTCATCGATGAAAAGATGTGATCCAGTAACAGTGAAAATGCAGTACAAAAATGGCAGTGTCATGACATTATGTGATAAGGAAAGACTAAACACAGAACTAAGCCAGTGCAATCATGCAACAAACCCATTGTGTGATAAAATCCGTGGTCTATACCCATACCAAGCCCACAGAACAGAGAATTCTATCACCATTAACAGCTTTCTCCTTACTAGTGTCTCTTGTCAAGTTGACAAAACCCATTCAGCCTATCCCAAGATATGCATGATTAATGTTATTCCAGCAATTTCTCATGATGAATAAGGTTTAAAAACCCAAGCAAGACTGCAATTCTATTCATGATTTCCGCAGGGTAAGACACAATGAACATACTGAGACATATTTCTGAGTAAATATATATAGGCTTGTACTTTTAAGATCTTCCTGAACGATGGTTCATACTCCTCAACTGTGAAACTTCCTAAATGGCATTTAGAAAACCTCTCTCCCAGCAAAACAGAAACATTGCAAAGGAGCAATGTGGCTCCAAGTGTCTCAGAGGAAAAGGGTGCAGAGACATCAACCTAACAAAGTATTAGTATACCACAGTTAGACATGCATAATTGTGTCATGCACTGAAAAGAAAAAAACATATCTGTGTGTTTACAGAAAACCCCCAACCATTTTTAAAAAATATGCTACACCTACTATTTTTGGTTACCACACCCACTGTGCACAGGAAGCAAGTATCACATCCATTTGCTGTTTCTTAAGCCAGAGAGACCTACTCACCAAGCTTGATGTCTCCATCAAGGGTCAGCAATACGTTGCCTGCCTTGAGGTCTCGATGGATAATCTTCTTGCCATGGAGGTAGTTCAGGGCCTCCAACATCTGACGGCAGACCACTTGGATCTGGGGTTCAGTCAAGCCTCGATCCAGTTCTGCAAAACAGAGGCCATGGGAAAGGCTCCTAAACCGAGCTTCACTTTGCCTTGAGCTTATATAGTCTGACAGCCGATGGAAGATTGTTCAGCTGACAAATTTAACATATACTTGAAAAGGAACAAAATCTCATTCAGATGCCTAGTTTTCTTTAGGTGTGACATAATTTTTACATGAATAGACAAAGGATACCCTGCATTGTTTAAAAAAAGAAATGCCACCTTTAATATCTGCTTGTTCCACCATTTTCAGAAGTTGGCATTTAGAATACCCTTTATTACAATATCCTGAGCAAAAGTGATTTTAAGATGAATAAGTTCAAATACTAGTATTATGAAAAATACAGCTTTAAAAACTGAGTGCAGAAAGACTCTGCATTGCCTGTTTCAGTTGCTGGCAAAGAAAGAAAGAAAGAAAGAAAGAAAGAAAGAAAGAAAGAAAGAAAGAAAGAAAGAAAGAAAGCACGCACGCACACAAATGAGCATATCAGAGTGCATTACCTTGAAATATATACTACCTGTTGGCTTTGGATTCAAAAACCCACAGTTAATCTGCAGTTTAAAATGTAATTGGTAGACCTCCCCTTGTATGAGGAGGTCTATCTTTGATCATTCTCCTTTTTTTTTTTGCCCATCCTCTCCTTTCCTGTCTTTTTCTTCCCCCCTTCCCCCCTTTCTTTTCCCCTTCTTTTCTCTTTTCTTTAGCTTCTCCTTTTCTTTAATATTCTTCCTATTCTTCCCTTTATATTGTCCATCAAATATGTAGGATTTAAGTAATATCAATAATGTATAGTTTAGATACTTCCATAATTTATATATCTATATATTTTCTTTTTCCATACTTTTTTCCTTTGTGCAAACAATTTGTATTGTCAGATTTTTCTTTTCCCCTATGTAATTGGGGTTTCGTATTAAAAACTAACAATAGGCACATGTCAAATGAAACAACCGGGTTAGGCAAGCTTTGATTTAGTAGAGAAAATATTTTGAACTTTGAATAGACCATTTGAAAGCTTCTTACAAAATTCATCCAGATGTGATATTATTCTTTTACCAGCCTCCACTTTTCTTATGATTTCCCTTTTTGTGGCCAAATTTTATAGATGCATGTTTTATTAACATGCTGTGGGGAGTTGGGCAGGCAGGGTTATTTGCTTTCCCCTTTTCTTTCTGTTCTTCTTTCCACACATACTTAGCAAGGGATTTTGGAGGCAGCTGCTGATTACCTAGTCTATTGCAGGCAGGCACACACAGCTACAGTAAGATCGATTACAGTAGAATCCCATCCTTTCCCAATTCAAGCTTCACTGCAGTGTTTACTGTAGACATGTGCTGCAACCCAATACCAAAAATTTGTGTCTTCCAGCCTTCTTTAACAATTCTCTCAATGCCTATGCTGGGAAAAAACAAACAAAAAACTTCTAGCTAGACAGTGGACCGTATGATTAGGCAGGAGCTGGGCAGAAGTAAAAATACTTTGGAAAAAAAAAGAATTTTTTGTCAGAGGCTTTATTACACTGAGGTATATCTATACAGAACAAGTGGTGAAGGCCTCCTCTTCTTCATTCACACTTTCTTCTATCAAACATTTCCGCAAAGTTCACAAAGAAAACACATATAGAACAGATCATGCATTTTGGCATAAACTAGCCAATCTAGTGCAAGAGGGGCAATCTAAGAGTGAGTTGTTAGGAAGGACAATCATTCACTCCTAAATGAAATATCTCAAACAAGCGGTCAGTGAAAAGCTCTCATTTAAACATGTTTTTTCCCCTTTCTCATCCCCTACCACAGGTAGTTTGATTTATTTTACTTTATTTCTAATTATTCCAGGCTAAATTGAGGTGACTTGGGGGGGGGGGCATCCTCGTCACTCTATAGGTTCCCCAAAGATAACAAAACTTGGCTAAGATAAGAGACAATTTTCATTATCTGAATTCCACAGTCTGTAAGAGTAGCAGTGACTGAGGGATAAATTAAACAGAAAAACAAAGTGCACAGTTGGAATTCACTCAACAAGAAGATAAAATCTGGCTTTTTGAATAATGTAACCATGTACTTTATATGTCCCTCTTTTTTTTTTCTTGGAAGCCACAGTAGATCTGTGGCTTCTGAGCACGAGTCCTCTTACAGGGTGCAGTTCTTGCCACCTGCTGCCTTGGCTTGAGCAAAGGGGCCAAACATTTGGGACTCAAAAAAAGATAGCTAGGTTCTTCCTCTAGCCCTCCCCCACTACTCTGAAGCAAGCTCTCAGTCTGAGAGAGTATCTGTGAAATAGGAGATGCTGTGCCTGATCAAACCAGAAACAAAAAACCTGAGAACCGTGAAAGCTCCCTTTCTGCACTACCAGGAAGGGAAGACCAAAGCCACACCACCCCTGTCGCAGCAGCTGTTCTCCTCAAAACTTCAGCTGCAGCAAATTCAGGCAACATTCCATCACTACAAAACAGTCTTTGTATGGGCTTGCCCTTCAAAAGCAGCCGCCGCTATAAATCCCTACCCACAAACACAGAGCCATCATTACCAGCCAGGTCTTGGAGATAAAGCACAACATCCCCCTGCCTATCAGCTAGTTCGTGTTTCAAGTAAAGCTGTTTTAAAAAAGGAAATCCCTTCCCTAGTGGTAGATGTCTTCTATTTCCTTAATCCCATATCTACACACATGGTCACCTTAAGGCTGTGATAGGCATACTTTGGGCACAGACCTGTGCTGAGCTTCCTGCAGGGTGGAGGGTACTATGGAGACAGAGGTCAGTGGCTCATTTATCTGTCAGCAGACCACAGATGGATTTCTTTACTAAGAGGCTTCATGGCACTTACCTAGCATAGTGGCATCCACTGCTCCACCTGGGCAAAACTCAATCATGATCTAATAAAAAAAGAAACAAGACAAAAAGACAGATTTTTACACAGGTGGAAAGAAGTTATATTTCAAAATATAATTTACATGCTATGAGAAAGAAAGACAACCAAATTATAACCTTTGGATCAAATTGGTTTGAATGAAGCCACATTCTTTAACTAGCTTTTTGTCCTACTGAGCAGCTCTATTCACTAAGACATTGTGATGCAGTGTTTCTGTACACACATGATGTGTCATGTAATATCAATAAATTTCAATCAACACCTCTTTCCAACAGAAATAATTTTTGTGTTCTATTTCTTCATTTATATAAAAGGCTTTGAGTATTAAAGGCATTTTAATCTCAGAATTGTTACAACAGTCTTTTAAGATAGGCTACTGTTGTGATGCGGGTAGTGACTGTTGTTGTTGCCGTTGTTATTCCCATACTGCAAGTGCAAGGAGCAAGGCTATGAGAGGATGGTTTGCCTAAAGCTACCTTAGGAATCCATGGCAGAGGTAGAATTTGAAAAAGAACCTCCCTATTTGCAGTGCATCCTCTCAGCTATTATTGTCCTCTCTCTGGCATTTGTGCATCTTGAAGAACTGCCATCTGAAGATGACCCTCAAGACCTCCCACAAAGAAAACAAACAAACAAACAAAAAATACCCAGGAAAACATCCTGCCAGTTCCTTGCTCTTTCTTGTAGGCACAAAAACAAACACAAAATCAAAACAAGCCCACCCTCTGTGTACCTGGAAGGCCCATTCAAAGTGGTCTGAAGGCTCCCACTCCATTTATGTGTTTGTTTACAAGCTTTGGCTGCAGCTGGAACAGAGGGCTGTTCCAGATGCTTGAACTTGCCAACAGGATGACATAGCTGTCATACTTGAGGGCTGACGTAGAAATAGCTGCTCAGCAGTGTCATAAAACTCACGATACTCCTTAACCTCTATTCTGCTTTAAGTTAATTGGTTAATTAGCCATTCCCTCTGGACTCTGTCCTTCAAATTGGAAACAGCGCCCAACTTAAGAAGATAAAGCAGAACTCAGCTTTCAGGTTTTGTCAACATTGTTGAAGATATCCCCTCCCTTTGACTACAAGAATATGGCTGCCTATCCTTGTTATGTGATTCTTCAAAACATCCTGTGATGTCATAACAACCAATCAGGTTTCTATTTTATTTGACTGGGTTTCAACACACCCAAAATATAAAGCGCTTGCTGCTAGCTGCAGGAACAGCTATTGCAGAGTCTCAAAAATCTAATATTTTCATTGTAGTTTTCATATTTACATTAATTACTGTATTTGCTGGCATATAAGATTCCCTTTCTCCCCAAAAAAATAATGTTTGAAAATGGGTTGCATCTTATACATGGGTGTGTCTTATACTCCAGCAAATACGGTACATACACACAGAGATTTACATGTATTTTGAAAAGGGAAATCTATGTTTCTGTGTGCAGTTGGGAATGCTCTCACCCCTAAACTGAAGTTCAAGGATACTAATCAACTTCTAAAACCCACTATTCTGTTCAATATTGAGTCTCTGTTCCTCCGTGCTAAAATGCAAAGCGTTACTATAAGGAAAAGCCCCAGGTTTTGCCTATTAAGTGCATGCATCCCACTTGGAGATTACTCTCCATGACCTCGAAACCTAAACCACAAAAATAAGAATTCTGTTATTTACCACATTGGAAGGTGATACAATAGGGGGACTTAAATGGGTACTGCAGCCACCAATAATGCAATTTTTCTTTTCAGTATAGTGGAATATCACATCCTTGTTTTTGAAATGGCAATATGCAAGAATCTGTGTGGCTTATGATAGAGCCCTATGCACATTTAATATCATAGATTTATTACAGCATAAGCTTTGAAGGATTAGAATCCACTTCAACAGATAGAAATAGAGAAACATCCTTGGTAGAATATTTGCGGGTCTGGTGCAACTTTCACAGAACAAGGGATAAATCAGTGCCCAAGAAAAAGCTTGTTACTTAAAATGTGACCTAGAACAGAGACAGAAGTCTCTCTATCTAGAGCCTTCTAGAAGTAAAGAAAGACAAAGGTTAACAACACATTCCTTGTATTTCTGTTTGGTTGCCTGAAAAACCAACAACGTTACCCGGCAGTTGTCCATCTACTTTACTTCAACATCTTGAACGTTCTCCTTTCAAGTTTTACATTATTTAATTTTTGCCCAGAGCTTAACCTGAAGAACTGTTCCCCTGGATTTAAAAATTTCTTGAATGTATTTGGCCGTACCTGTCTGCAAATTTTTTTGTGCAAAATGTTTCCCCCAGTCATCTTGGTCCTGTTGTCTTTCTCTCATGCTGCTTCACATATCTGGAGCTACAAACACAAATACACTAGCACTCAAATGTTTGCCATCTAGGTGTGCCATTTCCTTTTCTGACAAAGGCCCCTGCCTTTAACAACCACATGGCAGTAATTCAACATTCCATCTTGACAGAATGCCAGGGAGGTGACCAGGGAACCACAGAACCAGCAACACCCCCCCGCCCCCAAAATCACTAGGACCTCCATAAGAAACCTAAGAGGTCTGACTTTGGGCCTCTACAGATCTCAATTGTCAGGAACCAAAACAGCAGCAAGGAAGCTAGGAGAAATATTTTACTGTCATCATACTACTTTGACCCGATCACTAAAAGTTTTTCCAGGAGCTGCTGTAAAGTAGAGCACTTTCTGCTAGCTGAGAAGATACAAATGCCAAAAATTGTATTTCTATCTTTCATACGTTGCAAACTGCCTACATGGCAAAAGGGCAGTATATCCTGAAAGACAGGCTGGATATCCTTTAAGTAGCCTAACAACAGCAGCAACAGCAACAGCATTATTTGTAGACGCATCCTCTGCTTTAAGTTTAGTACCCTAACATTCTGCCCAGACAAGCGCTCAGAGCTAAACGTGAAAGTATTTTGCAGATTGATCAAACAGCACAACCACTTGCCTGTACAGTCCTTCCTCCACATTCTCGGGTTTGCCCTTCATGAATTTAGTCATTCTTGAGCTGCCTGCTTGACTCTCTCACATTCTCCCCATCCCATTCCCCTGCCTTTTGTCCAGATGCACATGCCTTCTCCAGGCACGGGGCTACCCCTTCCCATTTGCTTGCCTTTTGCCTGGGCACCTGGAAGGAAGGCAGTGCACCTAGTGTGGGGGAGGCATGTGTGGGCCTTCTCTGAGCCCAGGACTGCCCCCTCCCATTCACTTGCCTTTTGCCCAGGTGCCGGGAAGGAAGGCAAAATGCAAGTGAATGGAGCGGTGGGAGGCACACACATGCTTTCTCTGGGTGCATGGCTGCCCCCTTCCATTTGCTTTTTTTTTTTAACTTTTGTGAAGGTTCTGCACCCTGAACTCTCGCAAAAATCAAGGGGCCACTGTATTATGCTTGCAGTTCTGAATACAGGCAATCATTGCCATGACTGGAAAGTCTTGTTTGGATAGTACCTGCAGTTAAATTTGCATATTGTATGTGTTGGCAACAACAGCTGCAATGTAGCACCTCAGAAACTTTGACTGAATTTTGAGGATAATTACCAGAACTTCAATATGTTATGTTTAGAACTATAATTATATAGTATACATAATAAAGCCCCAGACCAAACAAATGATCTTTTCCAAATTCTCATAGTGACAGTACAATCCCATAAATATTTATTCAGAAGTAAGTCCCTGTTATACTGAATGGCACTCTCAAGCTGTATTCTGTCTGCAAATACAGGAAAAGGATACCATATGTACAGAGATCCCAAGTTTCTAGTCCTTGTGACTGTAAAAGAAGATTTGAAGCAAATGCAATGTCTGGTGAGATGGGATTTAGCCAAAGCTGCCATAATGTGCTAGGGCTTCAACGACTGGCAATATAGCTCTTATTCACTGGCCTTCTAACCGCTGCAAGTCCAAATATGTTTACATATTTCAGGCCTTCCATTGGTTGCTTGCACTGCCACTGGCACCCAATCATCGTCATTAGCATCATCATCACCATCACCACCACCACCCCCCTCGCCACCCTCACCATGGCTTACTTTGCACAAGCTTCAAATACATTTGGGCCAGGATCAATTATCTGATGCATTGGTCTGATTGTAGTATTTGCCCCTATTTAATGCAGAACGCAGCAATTCCTGTGTGCCATGTTCAATCCATCACTTCCAGGTAATGTCCCTTTTACCTGCCTACATGCTTAAAATGAAAGTATATTGCAAATCATATCCTCAAACATGGAATACATTTATGCCAAAGAAAATATTTTAATGCAAGCTGATGGACATACTGGATCCGCACTGATAAACTGTCTTCTCTGGAGTAGCAGCTTACTACCTCTCCAGTTCCTTTCCTAAAACACTTGGTCTTCTTTAGATCTCTCTCCATCCTCATCACTGTTGACACTAATGTGGCATATGCTGGTGTATCTGCATTCTCATGTTAAAGTTTGTATTTAATTAATGATTAATTTCTACTTCCAAATGATTTGCCAGAGTTCCATGCAATTGCCTCCTTTTCAAATTAACTTCTATTGTCTTCACTCCATGCTGAGAGCTAGAAATCTGTCCTAGAGACAATCTGAGATAAGCCTGTACAGGGTCTGACAAGATTAACCCCAATTTACCCCAGATCAATATTAACTATCTTACGATGTTTGCATTCCTTGCCGTAGTTTAAAAGAGGGAGCCTAAGAAAAGGATGGGTTGAAAGGAGAGAACCAATACCTTTAGCACAAAAGAAAGAAGACAGAAAGGTTAGAGAAGATCCCAAGAGAAGATGTAAAAGGAGGCTGTACTGTCATGTAGAAAGAACCCAGGAGATTAGAAATGATGCATTTGTAATCAAGACCAGAAATGTAAAGGAATAAGGGTGCAGACCAGTTGTATCAAACTGCACATCACCTCTTTGGAGCTCAGAAATCCAGTTCAAGCTGTAATATAAACTCAAATAGTCCCAGCTGTATGAACCCCAATTATAATGTTTGTCTTCTAGCACCAAACACAATGGTCTATTTGTCCCATCCTATGGAACACAGTATTAACCAGTATTTTCTTTTATTTGTTAAGGTTTTACCCATTGAACAGAGAAAGAAGCAAGGTCTGGTCAATCTACAGAAAATAGAACAAATCCAAACTTAAAACAGGGCTCAAGAACAAACAGACTTTCTGGTGGTCTTGCTTAAACAAAAACTCAAGAGAAAAGATCAGCAGTCTGGACATGCTTGATCCTGCAGCCCACCAAATCTTTGGAAATCATTAACCTTTTGCCTTTCCTTTTTGCAATCCAGTTCTGATCTCTCAGATTATTGTTGAAAACATTACTGGTTTGAACAGCAACTATATAAAACTGCAAAAGCTATAGTAACATTACCAGGCTCTAATCCCAATTCGTGTTCATCAAACTAATCCCTCTGCATGCTTGACTTTAATATAATACTTTACACAAATGGAAGTTAAATGGGGAAGATGAGCATCAACAATTTATTCTGGTTTCCAGGCATACATCCAAGAATTTGTGGGTGCTAAAAAGATCAGTGAAGACATGCCATGTACTGCTTGCATGACTCTAGAGTCTACCCACTCACATCTTGTCATGAGCCAAGACTCAGCCTCCCCAGGTGAACAGCAGCCTTCAAGGAGGACATGCAGAAGCAAGCGCACCAGGAGCGAACTAGGCTGGGATGAGAGCCAGCTGGCTCCAGCCTTCTTAAGGAAGGCACAGGGCAGTAGCTCTGTGTCAGAAACAACTCATGTGTTGCCAACCCTTGCCTTGTGTTCTCTGGATTCCCTGCCTGGATTTTCTGACCCTGGACTGTCTCACCATGTTGCCTGCTAGATTCCTGGACCTTTGGACTGTTTCTGGATGATGTTTCTTTCCACCCTGAACAGGCAAGCTGTACTGACTCTTAATGTCTCTGACTGTGAACGGCCTCCTACTAGCCCCGTACTCTGTTGCCTGCCAACAGAGACTCAGTGTAAGTGACAATTACCTTGTCACTAGTCCCTCCTTCTTGGGAAGAAGATAATTCAGAACATGCTAATCATACACCCTGCTGCTTTTGTACAGCCAAGCTTTAAAAAGATCAACCCATCACCACCAGCTGTATAGCTGCAGTGATACCAACACATATGGTAACTGCATTCTATGCACATCAGTGCCTCAGCTGTATAGCAGCAATGACACCAAGACATGTGGTAACATCAGTCATAAGAGCAGTGCTCCATGCACAAAGTCTACCCTGCTTTTAGAAACACAAATAGCATTGTTGCAGCAAATCCATGAAAAAAAATCAAATATGCCTTCTCAACCTCCTGCTGAGCCCCAGAAGACATCTGGAACTATTTTTTAGGGATATGAAAGGATGGACAAATAAGTACACAAAGGTTTATGTAGCCTTTTTGAAGCAGAAGAGGGAATTTCACTTAGGCTTCAAAGCTGACTAGGTTAGAAGCAGCTCTGTGAGCCCTGGGCTAGTCATTTTTGCAACCCTACTGGTCTGTGTAAGAGATGGGGAAAAGGAACTAGGAAAAATGAACTGACAGGCTCTGCCCAAACCTATCATGCTTGGAACACCTCTCATGCCATGCTGACTCATGGCTAGCATCAGAAGTTATTTCCACTCCTGGCGAAAATCGAACATCTATATAATCAAAAACATCCCCTCATGGAATTCTGAAGATCAGCTTTCATTTAAAGAGGGAAACATTTGAAGAAAAAAAATTCTCCCATTATTGTGTAATCAAGTGCAACACAGGACCTGAGAAAACTTTTGCAGCTCAGCAGTCAGGGAATACCTTTGAATTGATGTTTAATTAGCATATTTTTAAGACAGTTTTGCACCATCTAAGAAGAGAGATAAAAATCCATCCTTTCAACCCTTTTATACAATCTCCACTCCTTTTACCAAAACGGATTTAAACTCTCTGGTAAGGCAATTTAGTTGCTGAGAAAGCGAAGATTAGTGTTGCAAACTTGGCACCACCCTTCCTACGTGAAGAATTCATGACCTTTGGTCGCTCCCTTTCACAAACTGGCAATTCACTCAACAATTAATCCTGCAGGGAAAAAACACCAAGAAGCAGGGCGTGTGTATATGAGAAAGATGTATATTGCTGTGTGTGTACCCTTTACTTCTCTGGAACTGTCCCCAAATGTACTACTACGTTCCCTGTGTAAACTTGTCTGATCTTCTGAAAATTCTATTCCTCATGCTACAGATTTTTATTTAAGTGAACAGAACAAATTAGTGGGCCAGTGCTCAAATCCTGTGCAAAACTGGCATGTTGTAGCCAAACTGCTGCAGAAGATGGGATATGGATCACTAATAATCTCTCTTTTTTTTAACTGTAAACAAACAAAACCACTGGTCAGAATACCAGAAATCAGGGAGCTTTACTAAATCAGCAGTGAACCAGAGAAGAGCGTGACCTCTTTTCCAGCCTCTATATATGCCTTACATGACACAACAAACACGAATCATTAGTACTGATTGCCAGGAATGTTTACACTGAATCCAGCCTTTCCTTTTTGGAAGTGTATAGACAGCTGATTTTTGGTATGTCATAAAAACATGATACTTGTGTTTCACCTGTCTTAAAGACCCACAAGCTATACACATATAATCCAGGAAGGGTTAAGAGTCTCCATCATATCCACAATTCTAGGGGATGGAATCATCAGAAGAAGCTAGGTCACATTCTGGAATGCAGGTCCATCTGCTTTTGACAATACTTGCAATCTTGGGTTACTATCAGCCTTGTAAAGTACATAGAGATTACAGAGAAAGTGAGAAAAGTGTCATTCTTTCCCACTTTCTGAACTATATGCACCTTTCCAGACTGAAATGGGCAGACTCTCTGTTTTATTTTTCATCTTATGTTATGTATATATGTGCACACATGTGCATGCATGCATGCATGGAAGGTCTTCCTTGTCAACCCACTCTGGATGTATCTGTGATATTCACATATCCCCTGAGTATGTGATTTCCATCTGTGGTTTTTTGTGTGTGGCCATTTTGTCACTGGCAACCATAACAGGACAACACTCAAAGTACTCTTGAAATTCCAAATGCATGCATAGAACCTCCAAATTAGCAATGCCTGAACTGTGTGCACATGCTAGGATGGATGGATAATGTACATCTGGGAGAGTGGAAAGATGTGCAAAATTCCATAATTTTAAGAGAGGTAATTGACAGCGGTCATCCTATGGACCTTTACACTGAGTCTTTTTAGCAGCATCTTGGCTTTTGGCTTTGCTTGCTTGTTCAAGCAGCAAAGAAACCTAATTGCTCTTGTGAACTACCATCCTGTCTTCCATGAACAGGACTCAACTTGGAAAGGAAAATATACAAACCAGAACAAGACTATCAAGACTGAAAGCTTCACCCATACTTCCTAGGCATGATCTCACAGAAGTGATAGCAGATTTCTGGTGACTTCACTGAACACAAAACAATCCTCATTGGGGAAAAAATACATCAAATGTCAACAGCTTGCCTGGCATGCAAATATTCAGTAGGTGGAATTTCAATGACTAACACTCTGTAAAACAGATTGCATCCATTTTGCCATTATTCCCTTACAACACAACAGCTTTATTCACAAGGGGGCTCAGGAATAATACCTTATTTTTCTTGAACAAAATATCTCAGTGGGAAAATATTCAGGGAAGTCTCCCATCACCCACTACACATCAAGAAGAAAAAAAGGAGAACAGATGTGCCAGATAAAGAAGAAATACATTTCAGGGCAAGCTTATGAACCTTTTGTTATGAGCAGAAACTGTAAATATGCTTTATTTTTTAATTATACACCCATATCTTTCTCTCACATGGTTTTCCTAGTGATTTTTCATCAAAGATGCTACTTACTGAACTTCATATCCATCTAGTCCACCCACTCAGTGGGAATTCCCAGATGATTTGCTCCATCTATGTTGAGAACAGTTCCCATTTTACACATGGTAGGACAGAGGATCAGAGATGAGTTAGCTTAAGCGATGATCATGACAGAGGGAGAACTTGAATCCATCTTTCCTAGGTACAAGCACTATTGCTCGTTCCATTTCTTTAAGAGAAGCCCAGGATACAGATGCTGAAGGCCAGCATAGAAATGGATACTGAAAAGAACGCACAAAATGCAAGGTTGTGACAGCAAAGGCTAACTTTGTAGGTCTTTTAGTGATCTTAAGAATTATTAGTAACTATTGGAACTATATAGTGGGGGTACCAGTTTTAACATGTCAGCAAAGTACTAAGTGCTTTTTTTCTGTTCTGTATTTTCCACGATTTGTACAAAAAGTTTTTGCAGAATTAGGTAGTTAAGCACACATGCACATATGTATGCACGTACACACACACAAATACACATGCACAATAGGCCAGGAAGAGTGATAAAAAAAACACAAACAACCCCTCCAAAAGTACCTAATTTTTAGTACTCCATGCAAAAAGTCAACATTTATTAGAATTTTAAATTTTGCACATTTACAGAAAGTTATATCAACCTAGAAAATGTGCAAAAATTTTCCAATACTGATGGAGAGGGGGAATCTCACAATGCTGTAGCAAGATTTTTTTAAAACCGCATTTCCCAAACCTTATTAGGATTTGCAACCCCAACTGGTATGGGCTATAATTGACTTTCATTATTTTCTCACCTTTTCAGCTTTACATGACTGACATCTCTTCAAAATGGACACCGTGTTAAACCCAGATGTGCTTACATTTTAACCAAAAGGCCAGTTAAGTATTATTTTCAAAAGGATGTCAAGTCCTTTCTAGAAACACTCACTAGTTTAATCAGCTTCCTTTAGAGTACAATTCCATATTAATAAAACAATTCATAGGGGATTTGTTTTCACAAGGAGCTACATGCTTCTGCTTGTACGATGTTCCATTTTAACCTTAAAAATATTTTTGAGAGGACTGACAAGCTCTAAAGGATTTTCTTCCTTCAGACATGCCTGCACTGGAGTTTCCAATCTTGACAATCTACAGAACAAAACCTAATGTAGAGGAAGTGGTAAAGGAAGTGTTACTGTGGTGTCACTGAGGTTCCTATTAGTGATAATATGTTACACTTTCCCGCATCTGCCATGCGGAATATCAGAGTCCAGCAGCACTGGGATTATTAGCACAGGGGCGCAGCTACACACATAGATGGGATGTGCCAAAGAAGCAAATCTCAGACAGAAATTGAGCCTTACTAATAACATACCACTATGGATCTGAGCTGAGCTCAGCCCATGGGAGCTGAAAGGATGTTAGAGCCATCTGCTCTTGGTCCCTCCTCAAGAAACCTATCAAGGCACGGAGGGGAGCAGGATCACAGGTGCTGGTCGCACCCTCATTCTATGTGTAAGGTTGCACAAGGCCCGTATGTGCAGTTAGGAGTCCTGCTGCCACTGAGGTTTCTGGTTCCTTATATGAATGAGCAGGGGCTGTTCTTATGTTCTGCCAAAGGAACAGAAGCTGGAATCAAGTTGGTGGTCTCACTCAAATACCAACTGCAGTCCTGCTATCCCAACAAATGTTGACTGAAAGAATAGACTAGGAAAGAAAGCTAGGACAACAGCAGAGGACTAAATATGCTGTTGTGGGTGACAGAGACCAGTGCCTAGTGCACATTGATGGCTCTTGCAACACACAAAACTGTACATTCCAACATTTCACAGATGAAAACCAGGTCATATGTGGCCAAACAATTTCAGAGTGCAATCAAGACAGCAAAAGTCATTAATGAGAAAGAACATATTAATTAGCAAAGGCTGCAGCAGTTTGCTTTTGTCTCAGCCTACTGGGAAAGGCAAGACTCCACTCATTCCACTCCTTTACCTCTTCCCAAGTTAACTGAGGTCCTTTCTACACGGGGGGGGGGGTGAAACGCGGGGAAACAAGGCGGCGCACGTGGAAACAGAGCTTACCTCGATGCGGGTAACTCCGTTGCCGTGGGGAGCAGCGTGCGTTCGCTGCTCTACATGGCAGCAGCGTCTGGCGGCGCCCAAAATGGCCTCTGGCAGCTTCCAGCAGCTCTCTGCCAATCGGAAAAGCGCGCCAGCCGGAAGCCCGCCCCCGGGCAGCTCTGCAGGGATGCGCTTGCGCGCCCCTGCAATTCCACACGGGGTGCTGCGATGGGCTAGCGCGCGTGTGTTTCATAAAGACCACATGAAATGTGGTCTTTATAAAACACACGGCACCACCCCCGCGGCAGCGCTAGGGCAATTTGAGGTGTGGAACCTCCACATTTCTAACCGCCCTAGCGCACTCCACGGTGTGGACAACCTCCGGGTGATGTCGTCCTACCCCATGTTTTTCCCCCATGTGGAAAGGGCCATTGTGTAAGCTGCTTGTGTACTTTCAAGTCAGTTTGCGGCAACTGAAGTAAGCTGAGAAGAAGAGGAGAAGTGGAACATCTTGAAAGCAGATGAAAAAGTGGGATGACAGAGTATTAATTGGGGCTGTCCCTGCCTCCTATTCCAGTAGAAGAGTATGCAATTCATGTCATGGTTTGCCACTAGAGATACTGAGAAATGAACCAAATGAAAATATCATATTTTCATTTGGTAATGTGTGAATGTCCCCCATGTCCAGAGTATCAAGATTAATTTAAGAAAAAAACCGAGGGAAAGCCTATATACATACAAAAAATACATTTTAAAGAATCTGGGGCTAATTTTTCAAAACAATTGTTCTGATATAAATAAGAAGGAACATCTTACTTGTTATATGCACATTGTACTTCCATGGATAGTTTGAACACTTTAAAAATTGCTTAAGTTGGCAATTCACACCCTTTTAACAGACAACACTAAAAGGGGGTTCTGCTGGACCTCCAGTGTCAATGTAAAACATGTGTAGGCCAGAATACATATTGAATTTTAAAATGTTTCTTTATAGTTTTCTATGCCAATATTAACAACATTCACAGATGCAGCAAAAGAGAAGCTGAAAAGCATTTTAGGGTTGTGTGTGAAAAAATGGTTATGCAAAGCTGATGAAAGGCTTGGAGAACTAAGAAAGGTGAAGACCACAACAGCTTGTGAGTAGGAGTCAGAGACACAGGCAGTCTCCATTTCAGAAGTGGAGCAAAGCCATTCAGCTGCTAGTATTTTACTTAAAACATGGAAGCCATTATGCATAACAATTCCTGTGTTAAGACTAAGGTAACACACAGTGAATGAAAAAGGAAATGGGCAAGAAGCTACCTGTCCCTCCCCATTAACATCTTCTTCTGAATCACTTTTTGTGTAACTCCTAAGCATCTAGGAGCTCAGAATGTCAGTCTATTCAAATATCTTCTTAATTTTTAAGAAATGGTCAACCATGGTAGCACACGTTTAAACAAATGTGTCTTCTTCCCAAGAAATGGTTGGCTGCTGCAAACCGAGGTGGGGGTGGCTAGTATATGAATCATCTCCATTTCCCAGGATCCCACTTTAATTCTATTCTTCCAATATCCTCCTCCCCAAATCCTTAAATGACTAACTGCTACTCACACACTTCAATGTTTTCAATCATAATTATGTAAAGAAGAATAATTTTCTTCATATTTTTCATACTCCTCTTACTTAAAGAAGAAAAGTAGGGAAATAAATAATTTAAAATAACAAACTTTCTGATTGGACATAGTCAGTCTTGTCTTTCATATTCTTTGTTTCATAGTCTGTCATGTGTATTCTGATTCCACTCTCAGTTTTGTTACAAGAAATTCATTTAAAATAATTGCTTTGGTAACTCAATGTCAAAAGAGAGAATTTCAGAAAGACAGCTGGCTAATGAGAAGAGTACTAAAACATAACTGAAAATACTAACTTCGTCTTGAATGTCTGCATCGGGTCCTAGGCAGATTAAAAGTCGGTCAAGCAAAATGAAGACTTTGATTTTAACAAACTGGAGGGCCAACAGTAATATGAGAATTGTACAATGAGCTACAGTGAGTAAATTTGCTACAGGACACAGTTCATGTTCAACTACCAAGTTGACAACCTAACTCATTACACAAAAAGAAGTGAAAAATACAAAATATACCACAATATTTACCTTACAGTCTGAGGTACCAGAAAGAAAGGTCATTACAGTCAGTCTTTGTGAAATCCATGCTTTCCACTCAGGCAATGTTAATGTGGTATTTGTGTTTTTTTGCCTTTTTGTGCACCAAGATAGCATAACAAAATGCTTGCTCACACTAATTTTGAGATATGATTCTCCACTTCAATTAACAGACAAGCTTTTGCTGAGGAGCCAGACTAACTGTGCCAAACAGCTACTGGGCAGCAGCAGTAAGCGGGGAGGGGTTTGACACTGGCAGAGGATCTCTCAAAGACGATGCCAGTGGCAACATAGCAAACACTTGTTAGTACTGCACACAAGGAGGTATAGTAAAACCCTTTTGAATGTCTTTTATGATGAAAATCTTACGTTGAGACAATCCAAAATGAAAGAAGAGATGACACCAGAAGATGACACTCCCAGGTTGGAAGGCACTGAACAAGCTATTGGGGTACAGCAGAGAACAACTGCAAGTAGCCCTGTGGCTAATGACACATCTAGACTAGAACCAAAAGAATGTTCAGCTATTAATGTGTTTAGAGGTGAAAGGGAAGTCCAAAGCTGTACAACAGATATTATAGGTACATGGAATGTGAGAAGCATGAGTCAGGGGCAGCTAGACACAGTAAAACAAGATATGGAACCTATGAACATTGCAACACTTGGGATGACTGGGCTACAGTGGACAGGAATAAGACATCTTGAGTCAGATAACTGCGCAGTGTTTTACTCTGAAAGTCAAAATCTAAGAAGAAAAGAGGTAGCATTAATAGTGAAGAGAGATATAGAAAAAGCAGTCAAAGGATATAATGCCAAGTCTGATCAAATAATAAGAACAAGCTATTTACTGCTGCTCCAGAGACTAGGATGTGGAGCCATAGCTTTGATTTACAGGAAAAGAGATTCCACCTAAAGCAATTTGATTTACAGGCAAAGGGATTCCACCATTAGGAAGAACTTACTGATAGTAAGATCAGTTTGACAGCAGAATGTGCTGCCTCAGCATGTGATGGAGTCTCCTTTGAAGGTTTTTAAACAGAAGTTGGATGGCCATCTGTTGAGAGTGCTTTGATTGTGTATTGCTTCATGTCAGGAGGCTGGACTAGATTGCCCCTGTGGTTTCTTCAAACACTATGATTCTAAGACTTCAGGAAAACCCTATTAATATAACCGTAATCTAAGCTTATGTTCCATCCAGATGGTAATGGATCGCAACCAAAACAGGACTTTTTGTTAATCATAGGCAACTGGAATTCAAAAGTAGGAAACAGAGCAGAATCAAAGACTGTAGGAAAATTTGGCCTAGGATCAAGAAATGAAGCAGGACAGCAACTGATTAAATGTTGTGAGGCCAACAGTTTGCTAACCACAGACACATCCTTGAAGCAACAAAAAAGGTTATTGTGTATATAGACATCACCTGATGGCCAATATAGAAGCCAAACAGACTACATAACTGGAAGCAGAAGATGGAGAAGCTCCTGCAAAAACAAAACCAGGAACAGATTGTGGCACACACTATGGACTGCTGATATCAAAGTTAGAGTAAAGCTAAAGAAGAACACTAGATCAACCATCACACCAAAATAAAACTTGCAGAACAACCCCATAGAATTTAAAGATGTAAAAAATAGATTTGCACTATTAAGCTTAATTGACCAAGAGCCAGAATTGCTCTGAAGTGAAGCCAGGGACATTGTTACAGAGTAATGCAAAAATACATTATCTGCAGCCTCAATGAATGAAGATGAAACTCTTCCAGCAGTTAAGGACAGACAAGAAGCAAAAGTAAAAGTGGACAGAAATAGGATCAGAACTCTGAATGCAACTGTTCAGCGACTTGTACACAGGGGCAAAGAGAACTGCTATAATAACCAATACAGAGAAACAGAACATGACAATAAAAACAGGAAGAACAAGAGACCTTTTCCAGAAGTTCCAAGAAATCAAAATGAATTTTAAATGACAAGTGAGAATGCTATATGAACACATTACATGACCAAGTAGCAATAAAAAGATGATGAAAACATTACAGTGAAGAACTATATAAAAGAGATGAAAGGATGACAGGCTCATTCAAGGAAGAACCATTTAAATATGAACCTACCACTTTAGAAAGTAAAGTGGAAGCTGCATTCAGAGCACTTGAGAAAAATAAATAACCAGGAACAGATGGCATACCAACAGAGCTGCTTCAAGCTACAGAGACAGAATCTACTCTAGTTCTAATTAAAATTTGTCAACAAATATGGAAAACAAACAAATGTTCCACAGATTGGAAATATTCAATATATATTCCAGTCCCCCTGAAAATAAGACACCAGGGATTACAGTAACCACATGACCATTGTACTAACCTTCTGTGCAAGCAAAGTGATGCTCAAAATTCTACAAAAAAGACTTTTACTATATATAAAGTGAGAAATGCCAGATGTTCAAGCTGGGTTCAGAAAAGGAAGAGGTACAAGGGATCATATTGCAAACATAACTGGATAATGGAAAGCATCAAAGAATTTCAGAAGAAAATTAACCTGTCCTTCATAGACAATAGTAAAGCTTTTGTGTAGATCATGAAAAACGATGGACTGTTTATAAAGAAATCAATAGGCCACAACATTTGATTATCCTGATGCATAACCTGTACTCAGGACAAGAGGTGACCCTCAGGACAGAATACAGGAAAATGGAATGGTTTCCAATTGACAATGGGGACAGGCAAGGCTCCATTTTATCACCCTATCTGTTTAACTTGTATGGTAAACATATCATACATAAAGCAGGATTAGATCTGGAGGAAGGAGATGTGAAAACTGGAGGAAGGAACATCAACAATTTAAGATATGAAGATGACCCCATACTACCAGCAGAAAATAGCAAAGACTTGGAATGATTACTACAAAAAGTCAAGGGGGAAAGGGCAAATGCAGGGTTACAGCTGAATATTAAGAAAACAAAATAATGGCCACAGGTGATCTATATGTCTTTAAAGTAGCCAATGCAAACATTGAAATAGTTCAAGATTCCCCATACCTTTGCTCATTCATTAGTCAGAATGGAGACTGCAGTCAAGAAATCAGAAGAAGACTAAGACTTGGAAGGGCAGCTGTGAAGGAATGAGACAAGATCCTGAAGTGTAAAGATACAGCATTGAATCCTAAAGTTAGGATTGTCCATGCCATCGTATTTCTAATTTCTATGTACGATTATGAAGCTCGACAATGAAGAAAGCTGACAGGGAGAAAATCAACTCTGAAACCTGGTGCTGGAGAAGAGTTCTACTGATACCATGGACTTCTAAAAAGGCCAATAAATGGTTCCTAGAGCAAATCAAGCTTGAACTCCCCCTAGAAGCCAAGATGACAAAACTAAGACTGTCATACTTTGGACGTATCATGAGAAGACATGACTCACTAGAAAAGACAATAATGCTTGGGAAAGTAAAAGGCAGTAGGAAAAGAAGAAGACCAAATCACAGATGGATAGACTCACTCAAGAAAGCCACAGTCCTGAGTCTGCAAAACCTGAGCAGGGCTGCTGATCATAGGGTGACTTTAATATGATTGCCATCAGCTTAAGTTGACCTGACAAAGTTAACAACACCAAAAATTCAAATGGTGGTGGGTAATTTCAAAATAAAGTGCAATGCAGTATCTTAACTGCAGCTTCTTAAATGCGCTTGGCTGGTCAAAATTAAATGATGGCTAATATTTGAATATTCTAGCCTGTATTTTCTAATATTGGCTCAAAATGCTCTCCAAAAGCTTGACTCATGAATCTTGTTTGTCAACTGACTTGTTTAGAATTCAGAGAAATCTGTGCTTTATACCTGAAAGAGAAATACCATCTTGCTTTGCATACAAGGTACTGCCAAGTCCCTTGTGAACATTTTCCAGGGGCTGGGGATGTGAAATAAATGCTGCAGCAAGCAATACTTTCAAGAGAGATACTAGCCATTTCCACTGATTCAGAAGACACTTTCTTCATAGAGCTGTGCAGAAAAAATGTCACGTATGAAGTGGTCTGCTTCCACAGCAACATCCTAATAACCACTTCTAACAAGAACGTCTAGAAGTTTCTATTCCACCTGTTGTTTCTAATGCTCAGGCCAAACTACAGTATACAAGGAAATCTTTCCCATCTATTCAGACCACAGCAAAGTAAATATAGAAGTCTACCTTTCTCTCTAGACTTTCTTCTGTCAATATTCTGATTGTGACCACACATCTAATATGGATAATAACATGAAAAGTCTGTTGCAAACCATGTTTATTCAGATGTCAATGCTACACATTTTAATGGACCTTTCTCCAAATTACATTGCAGCAAAAGTCCAGAAAATCTAGTATTACCATGAAGATTTGCATTTGTGTTTTTGTGTTGCATTTGTGTTTCTAGTGCTTGAGAAGCAAAGGGAAGCTAAAAATCAGATGAACAGATTGATTAACCATAACAGATAAGGTAAATTTAGCTGGCCAATGCCTTGGTAATTTGTGTGGAGTTTCTCTAGCATGATAAATCCCTTTTCATATTGAAGCTTTCAATCTCATAAGTAAATATTTAAGTAAATATAACAAAGAAATGTGTTTAACACAAGTTTCAGGTCATGTTAATCATCCCAGGAGAAGAGCAATAGACATCAACAGACACTGGCCTGTTTCAGAGGCAACAGTATTCCATAGTTTAGCATTAAGTGAATATGCTCAGATGAATCCTGGCTTCATGTGCTCTTTTCCTTTCTGGAACGGCTCCAAGAGGATCAGAAGCATCTACTTCTATTTCAAATCAACTGGAGGTTATCATTCTGCCCAAACAAAGGAAACTCTGGATTGTTTAAATCAGTTTAAACCTGAAGAAGTTTTGGCCTACCACTCCCAACAGAGCATGGGAGCATGGTCAGAGATGCTCTACGGACCAAAACATCTGGAGAGACTCACATTGAAGAAGTCTGGTTTAAACTATGTCTTATTGAAATCAGTCTGTTATCAAACTATGTTTTATAATCCAAGCTTGTTAGCAAACCCTAGTTTAAAGCAATACAATTTCCTTATATTTTTGATGTAAGTATAAACTTTGGATCTCTTGTAGCTGTGGTGGAGAAAAAGAAGGGAGAGGAAACCACATAATCCCAAGGCTTACTTCTGTTCATCTACTTAGTGCTGAACAATGGTTTAGGGCTGCATGTAAAATAGGTCACTGGCTGAGCAAGCAAAAACTTTCATCTACATTTACCTTTTAAAAAAAGCATTTAAAACAACAAACAGCAGAAAATAAAATTTAAAAAAATTGAGAAATACTAAATCTTGTATGATGAACAACACTTGATTGGTTAGGTTCTAAGATGAAGCTCCATTTCACTATGGAAACATGGCAGCAGTACAGATAACACACTGAGATATATATTGATTACAGCAAGGAAAATGAAGAAGTTTTTCAGCTTGGACAAGTGAGAGGACTTTGGAAGAGAGATTGGATAAACTTATTTTATCCCCAATTTTTCAAAATTAAGATTAGCGCTAGGCAAAGATATCACAAGCTAATATGAAGTCCACACACAATTATTATTGTAATGATGGAGAAAATCTCATAAGCAGTAAGAAGCTCTGAGATATCTGGTAAGTGGTATAAAAGAACTCAGAAGCAAAACTACTTGAATCCAACAGTAGCCTATTTGCAGTAATGCCTTATTCTCAAGCTCTTTATCTCTTTGAGGGGCTACTTGAACCTGAAAGAGAAAAGTGTGGCATGAGAATTATCTTACCCATAGTTTGCTGTCATGATAAAATGCTCCTAGTAGCTTTACAATGTAAGGATGGTCACAAGTTGCAAGGATCTCAATCTCCACCATGTAGTCCTCCAGCTCATCTTCACTCTTGGTTTCAATGACTTTGGCAGCAGCTAATGCACCAGTCTCTCTGTTTTTGGCCTACAACATAAAAACAAAGAGATCACCAGTGACAAATGAAACAGTCTCAATAGCATATTAGGCATGATGGTTGCACAGTTGTGTATTTCTTTACATCTAGCAGAACATTGGGTGTTTTGAGGGGTAGTGGTTATACACCAACCAAGCAACCCTGACAGGATTCAGTCCAACTGCACATGGTATACTAGCAATATTACCAAAATATCAAAATGGAATTGTGAATGCCCAAAGAGTCTTTCCCAACCTCACACATCCCAGATATGTTCTTTCACAACTCTCATAAACCATAAGTGGTGTGTCCCTTGGACAAATTGGTTGGAGATGAAGGAAACTGCAGTCCCAACATATCCAGAAGGCACCAGGCTAAAAAACTGAATGATAAATTATTTCTAAGCCATCACCAATTCAAACAGACAAGACAGCTGACAGGATGCTTAAGGAAAATCACAAGGCTCAAACCAACGACCCCCAACTGAGGCCTCCATCAAGGTGCTTCCTTGATGCCCTACGTCCTGCACTAGAACCACTCTGGTTTCCCAGCAAATTAGGTAGACTAACCCTCTAGGTTAAAGGACCCTTCAAGACTTCAGTATTGATCTGACTAGAGCCAGTTCACACAATAAATTAATCAAGAACCACCAGCTCCTAGAAAACCTTAATCACTGAGTCAATTCCTCAGCTGAGGACCTAGTCACTGGAAAAGGTGTAAAACAGCATGACCACTCCTGAAAATGATCCATCCCAGACCGCAACATCTATTATTAGTGGGTTTTCCCTTCCTTGGTTTAGCTGAGCCAGACTGAGCCCCTCAGCTGCATACATCTCTGAGTCAATACACCTCTCATATACTGAATGCAACACAATGGCAAGGAACAAGCCACAAGCCACAAGCTCTTATCAGGGCCTTTGTGGAGATATCAATGCCTGAACTCCCAGTGCATTGGATGCTGGGCCAGCTGACTCATCAGCCCTTTGTACATAATGCAGAGACAGTTGCTTCACAAAAAAGAGAATGACCATAAGCAGGGCTCTCAAAATGCATCTGTTAATCCAACTTGGAAAAAAGGACACTGGGCTTACCTAGAACAAGATTTCACAAGATGAACAGAGGCATGCTCACATGTAAACACACAGATCAACAACTAAGAGCACTGAAGGCCTTATTAGGTAACCTTGACCAGTCTGCATAAATACAATGCAATTCTTCAGATCACTATCTGGTACTCTGTACACAGTAAACTCTCTCAATGTACCATATACTTTTGTGTCTTCACTGAGGTATGTAATTTTATTTCTCAAACAAATTCTCAGATAAAGCACACATTAGGTGAATCAGAAGAATCTTGAGGGCCTCTTTTCAACAACATTATTGCTTTCTCTTTTTAGGTCTCTGTTTAGAATGTCTGTATAGAGAGTTTATAAAGAGATCCATTCCCAGCATAAACACTCAAGGTGCACTTGAATCAAACACATTTTATTAATGTACACACAGACACACAAACACACATGCAGAGGGAGAGAGAGAGAGAGAGAGAGCTCATTTCCACAGAAATGGGCTGTACCTCCCCTCTGCCTGCCATGTCCCTTCTTTGAAGAGAAAAAAAAAAGCCCCATCAGAAAGCTTCTGTGAACTTTGAGGAGATGTCCCCACACCCATGGAAGGAAAGGCAGGGTGTCAGGCCAGTCACCCTGCCTGGGCCTCTCCATCCCATCATGCCCTGTTATCCACCTAGACGCTCTCCACAGTTTCAGGATCTGCTTTGCTCCAGCCAAAAGCACAAGGATGAGCAACAGGGTTTGTGCATCCCTCCCTCAGATGGATTTGGGGTGGAATGCAATGTCTCCACCAAGAGTGCTCTCTTTGTGGAGAGGGGTACAAGGGAGGAGAGAAGAGTGTGTGTGTGCAAGGTATGAGAAGTTACCTAGGGTGGGTGGGGCTAGGGTCATAGCAACTCAGATAGAAGACTGTGTGTGCATATGCATGTGAGAAAGACTTTTTTTAAGTCTGTGGGCCAATGGCAGCCAGAAGTTTGGCTTGTGTGTCATTCTTCTCCTTATATCTATGATTCCCTCCTCTCTCCATCCCTTAAGATTCCAGGATAGTAACACCAATTCCATGGGCAATCAAGAATGCATTGAGTTGTGACATCCTCCAAGAATGGCTTATACTTTATACTTTTTCCACCATCATTCAATTTTTTTTCATGTACTCCTAAATGTCCTTGTTTGTATCCCTGGGGGGCATGCTCTAATGGATAACATTTTAAAGACTAATGTAGAGTGTCTGTGTCTCAACCAAGCTCTTCCCTTTCAGGAGAAAGAGAAAGGCAGCCTATTCCTTCTCCTCTCTTCTTCTTGCTGTAGTTTTTCTTGTGGTGCTGTTTGCAGGAGTGTACCAACAAAACAGCAGGACAAGAAATATTCTAAATAAAAATCTCCAGCCCGCAGTGAGAAACTAGAAATAAGAGATTCTTGATCTATTCCCTCAGGAAGAACTGCAGTCTTTGTTAGATTTTTTGCCCCTAGGGTACAGAGCTGCGAAAGTCTCTAATTGCCAAGTGACAGATTGGTGGCTTCCCAACTATTTTACCTCTTGCAGATACACTTCCCATTTTGCATCCCAGGTTTGAGTGGTACACCCTTCTCTCTCAGCTGCCATTCTGGTGGAAGCAAGTGAAGGACTTTTTTTTTCTTTTTTGAGAAAATACAGGTCTGCCTTTCCAGGGAGTTTCTTTTTCCAGCAACATCGCATAGAAGCTAAGTACTAACCAGGAACTAGCATTGCATCAGAGGGGGTGCAACGTATACCAGCTTCTTCTGTGTTATGTGGCAGGGTAGCAGCTCCCGTAACTGCACATTCCATCTGCAACACGTGTGCCCCAGCTTCTGCTTCTACTGTAAAGTACCATCAGCAATACAGCTTGAAAAAAGTTACTTTTTTTGGAGTACAAACAACTTTTTCAAGCTCTTATCAAGAGGGAGAAGGGCCACAATCAGTAGCAGAAAAGCAACAGAGGCGAAGAAGAATTAATCCTCATCACATCCACTGTCTTTGTACTCATACTCCATCCTGCTGCTTCTCTGCTCTTCTCACTGAGTCTACCAAGGCTCATTTGCAACACATTTTGGACTCAAATGTTAGCCAGTGCTTTTTTAAAAAAAAAATACTTATGGATGGGAAAGTCAGTACAGATGGGGAATGGGCAGCTGAAATCAAATGTGTGAACAGCCTGTATTTAAAGGTCTACTGAGATGAATGAGATAAGAAGAGCTTTTATACTACATTTCAATCATCAAATTTACAACACGGTAAGCCCCAGGGAATTCAGGGGGTGGCGGGTCAATGTAAGTCAACAGGTGACTTGAAGGCACATACACAAACTACTGAGGAATGGAATAGCTATTCTAGAATAGCTCAGTCAGGGAGGAAAGAAACAGAGAAAGGAATGTGTGAAAGTAAGTTTATAGTGAGCAATGGTTGTGGCCTCAGGAAGAGGTTTCAGTCCTTTTCAATTTAAGAAGGATTAAGAAGAGTGTTTCCATCACAATACATTATATTTTCCAAAACAAAGAGTGACAAGTGGAATGTAGACCACTGAAGATTTATGAAAGTCAGAAAATGCTTTCATGGGTCTACTCTCTAGAAAAATCCTATTGTTCTTAACATTATTCCTATTACACTTTCCAAATGCCAAGAGGTTTTACAAAAGCATCAACTATGTAGCTTCATCCTCCAAGTTATAATGATGTATCAGATTTTTATTATTTGGCAGCATATCACATATGAAAGACAAGAAGGAAATCAGATGATAACTGTGCCATTTACAGAATTCTTTTTTTTAAAATCACTTTTAGGGTTTGTGCGCATATATGTACATACACCGTGTTTCAGCTTTCTATCTGGTGTATGGAAATACTTTTAATAGTCAGTACCAGGAAACGAGGGGAGCCAGTGTGATAACTGGTATGCGTGCTGGCTTAGCACTCGAGGAGATCAGGGTTCAAATCCCCACCCAGGCCTGGAAAACCACTGGGTGATCTCAGGCAAGTCACACTCTCTCACCCTCAGAGGAAGGTAATGGCAAACCTCTTCTGAAGAAATCTTTCCAAGCAAACCCGAGGAGAGTGTTGCCGTAAGTTGGAGTCTACATAAAGGTATGCAACAACAACCAGAAGACAAAGCTGAAGCATCTTTGAGAATGGCAACCTCACAATTCAACATTCTATTTCATATATGTCTCAGTTTGCTTTGTGTTGGCCTTTGTTGTAAAATAAGCTTCCAGTCTTTAAGTTGCAAAGGGACAACAGTTGAAACATCCCATATTCAGGTTTTGCTAGAAATCTGAACTCTTTGAACTACTTTGACAAGCCATCTGTGAAAAGGTCTCAAAACATCTAAAAGAGTCTATTGGCATTCATCTGAAAAAGTGAGATCCATATTATGAAAATGTGGCAGTGTGGAGTACTCTCCTACTCAGGACGCAGCCAGCCTGCCAAACTTGCTATTTCCTAGGATATGTCATTCCACTCACCTTCCCCCCTCCCTCAGCATTCTGTAGCTACTGAGCATGCTCAGTCTTTGTGAGTCTGGCAGTGGGGAGGGCTGACTCTTCAGAGCTTTCTTCCTTATGTTTCCTTTATTGAGCCTACTGACAAATATAGCTTGGTCATGTTACTATTTTGGAATACAATTCCCAGAATTTCTACAGCCTGCATGGCCTCTAGCCTTGATGGCTAGATGTTAATGGGAACTGTTGTTGTTGTGCGTCTTCAGGTTGTTTCCGACGTGTGGTGACCCTAAGGCGACCCTATGATGGGGTTTTCTGGGGCTGAGAGTATGTGATGCACCCAAGGCCACCCAGTGGGCTTCCGTGGTTGAGCAGGGAATCAAACTTGGTTTCCAGGGTTGTAGTGCAATATGCAAACAACTACTCCATGCTGGTCCCCCCGCAAAACTAACTTGTCACTAGCCCCTAAAAAAGTAATCTTTCCAAATTCTGCTTTATGCATTCCTTTTGCATGCCTTTTGGTGCCTTTAGTCTGAATAAGGGTCTCCATTTGAAGAATGCTATTAATATGCAGAGTGGGCATGATCAGTCAGTGGACAAGGGTGTGGTATTTTACCACAAAATTGCTTAAGGGAAATTCCACTGCTATGAACCAGGTGCCCCTCCCCTCTGTACTTCTGCTGACATTCTGCAAGTTGGCAGCTATTAACAAAGTTTCACTTGTGAGGAACTGTGAGCCCCTTGCGAGAGCTCTGCCCTTCCTTCCGTGGTTTGCGCAGCTTGTTTACAGAGAGGAGCCACTAAAAAGGTTTCTTTTTGATTAACCATATTAGAAGTCTTCCACTGCACAGAGATCCCTTCAGTTACACAGTCACTCTTCAGAGGTAAGAGAGGAAGACACAGCTCTGTGTGAACCTCAAGTTCCTCTTGGGTGTGGGCCCTTGGGGCAGCACATGGTCCACTATTCAAATTTATTATTAAATTGAAATAATCTCCACAACAGCAATTATTAGGTCATGGAGATACACAGGAACAAGCAGTGGTGATTCCCCTTTCCCCCATCACTTTAATTTTCATGTCATGGTTATTTCTAGAGCTGGGTTTTCTCAGCAGTGTTGATCCTACATATGTGGATTAGCAACCACAGATGAGAGATGGTATTTTGAACAGTTAGAATGAACTAGCCTAAATACCCTAAAGGCTCCAGATCCCATCTGATCTTAGAAGCTAAGCAAGGTCAGCCCCGGTTTGTATGTGGATGGGAAACCACCAACAAATGTTGTAGGCTGTATTTCAGAGGAAGGAACTGGCAAAACCACCTATTACTTGCCTAAGAAAACCCTATGAATTCATGGAGTTGCTAATAGCAATAGCATTTATTTCTATACCGCCTATCAACTAGAGTTATCTAAGCGGTTTACAATGTATTTTAGCTAATTGCCCCAACAAGCTGGGTACTCATTTTACCGACCTGCGAAAGGATGGAAGGCTGAGTCAACCTTGGAGCCTGGCAGGATCGAACTCACAACCTTGTGGTTGCAGTACTGGCATTTAACCACTATGCCACCAGGGCTAAGTTGACAGTCCATGGCACATACATACATAAGAGTGCTAGGCTGAGATTT
Source organism: Iguana delicatissima (assembly GCA_948472985.1). Taxonomy (NCBI): domain Eukaryota; kingdom Metazoa; phylum Chordata; class Lepidosauria; order Squamata; family Iguanidae; genus Iguana; species Iguana delicatissima. The sequence goes on from CAOKZL010000228.1 coordinate 788,228, forward strand.
GGAAGTTCCAGATTCATGTTCCAATTCAGCAATGATGCTCATGTGATAACACTGCATCCCCAGAATCTGAGATGGTACATTTTTGCTGGGGAGACAGGCAGATACACAGGTACAGTGAAGTAATACTGCATCACACTCAGGTCTTGGTTGCAAACACAGTACTGTTCTTTCACCAGTGACTTTCCTCCACAAATTCAAAAAGCTTTAAGATGATTCAAAGCCAGCATGGTTTAGAAAATTAAGCAAACTTAAGATCAACTCTGTCACCCAGAACTAAGCCTAAGTTCAAAACAAGGAACTGGATATGTAAAAGGGTCTGTTTTGCATGAGAACTGCACACATAGGCACCTGCTCTAGCAAGTTGTGTGTAACAGCAAGAGAAACACTACATGGCATGCACATTGGTTACTGGCAGCAATTCTGTGTCCAGTCCTTAACCAACACAACTACGGTTCTTAAGTGACCCATTTGACAGTAATCTAAGTATTTGATTCAACTCAAGATGTTTATTCCTGTTCTAATTTTTCCAAAGCATTTATCACTGGCTGTATTGGACAGACACAATTATTTTCCCCACCTACTCATCTCCAGAGAGCACACATGCTTTCTCTCAGAACAGGCATTGTTCTCGCAGGTCACAGAATTGGAAGCCTTTTCATATATACAGCGCCAGAGTGGACAACTATGGCAAGTTCAAGGTTCAATTTTCTGCTTATGCGGACCGGGGTTGGGTTAGGGTCACACTGATTGCCAAAAATGAAATGACCAAAAATGAAAAGTCCAATTCTGTGCAGGGAGTAGGGGATGGGTTTGCAGGAGAAGCAAGCCACCTTTTTAATGGGCTTGAGTGCTGGAATAGTACTCTGGGAGACCAGGGCTTGAATCCCTGCTCAGCCAAGGAAATCCATTGAGGAAGGCAACGGCAAACTTCTTTGAATGAATCTTGCCATGAAAACTTCACAGTAAGTTGGAGTCAACTTGAAGGAATATAACAACAGTGAGAAGAAAAGGGATAATCCAAGGACTTTGGAGGACTCAAGGGCCACAAAAACTGAATGGGGGCATGCATGCCCAGGGCTATACTTTGCCCAAAAATGTAGATACACATATCAGGTCTCAAACTTGGGGTATCAACTTCGTAGTTGATACTTCAAGGCAGCGTTGCCTTCTTGAGGCTCTAGGGCAGGAAAAGCTCTAAAGTTGCAGACACACATCTGACATTAGTCAACAGCACTGAGCAACTACATTTTGGGCTGCCCTTTTTTTCCCCTGCACTATAATAACAGCTCTTGGCATGTGTTCAGAGAGCACAGCAATCCAAATTCCAAAAGAACTGGGAGGAGGGAAACAAGGGGGAAAGAAACCCAGACCCTGCCCAAATTGTTTCTTCCTGCCTCTCCCTACAAAAACTGCTACAGTGGAGATTATAATGCACTGCACATTACTGGAAAGGGTTACAAAATCATGTTTCCACCAGAAGCTTGTATGCAACCAGCCAGCTTATTGAGCCTACAGCCAGAACAGCCTTGCTGTTCTCATTTCAGAGGAAGTGAAACAATGACTCGGGGAAACAACCCTTTATTTAGAACATTTTGCTGACTTGTGAGATGGTAGAAATGCTTCTTTCATGAGCACCTACTACCTAACACAATCCTCCTGGGGCCTAAAAAAATGCACATCCCCAAAGAAGGCCAATAGCCTCATGGGGATTAAAGGGCAGATTAATAATTAGGGAGCTCCTGTGATTTTATGAGAATAATATTGAATTCCTGATGTGTCACATATGTGACCTTTGAAATACTGCAATCACTTCAGTTATCTCTGGAACTACAGCAGTTATTTCATTCAAGAAGGCGGAGACCTCCATAACTTTCTAATACACCTATTATAAATAAAGTATCTGAGCCACCTAGATACTATTTTAGTAGTGATCACACAACTGCTCACATCACTGAGCACATCCATGAATTAAAAGAGCCTCTCCGAGTGATTTTCATCAGCATTAAAACTTCTGTCAGTCCCGAGCTGGTGCCTGAGCACTTTCCATCTTTTCACAATGGGAGCAGAGAGTAGAATTAGTATCACAGAGGGGAGACCGCCATACACTTAAAAAAAGGATGGTAGATAACTTTTGTGGCTTTTGAAAAACAAAGAAAACAACAGCATTTCACAAAGTTATAGGGAATGAACAAAGGTAAGGTGTAACTAGAGCTCCGGGGGAATGACCTCAAAATCTGGGCATTGAAAGTTGCATATGGAATGTAGAAGAAGCTGGGTCACTTCTAACCATGTCACTACAGACACTATCACATAATTGTCCATTATACGAAAACACATACACACATTCCAAGCAGCACTGATAATCTTAGGTAAATTGGGAGGAAAAAGCAAAACAGTTGTTTCAGAAACCAAACACTACAACTTCAGCGCTGGGAGAGCAGATTTACTGTAACTGAAGTACTATATGGTGAATAAATATCTGACTGTTCTGCAAAAAAGTGAACAGTAGTATTTACTGCAACACAGACATGTATTGGATTGACAGTAAGTTCACAGCACACATGTCCTGTTGAAATCACCAGCAGTTTATTCATTTTGGATCAAGCCAAGAGTGCTTCTTTTATACTGGTTCCACGAATGCATTCTCTCAGTGAAATTAACAGCACTCTTTGCTTGAGAGGGTCTCACTGAAACCTCTTGGAATTTTAAATCAGAGAGAAAAAGGAAGACTCCCCCACAACTATCTAGAGGAAATGTATTTATTATTTTTGTACCTTGCCCAATATCCCAGTGGTATGCTTTTGTGAGATGATGCAGCTGACAGCTGGGCCCTTGAGTAGCTCATTTCCAGTCAATCTCATCTCTTGTAGGGTGTTCATTTACATCTATCAAAGCCAGTTCCCAGAATTCTACACACTCTGCCAGCAATACTGAACATTCTAGCATAACCAACAAATAAAAATGGCACTATCCAAAATGGGAGTAGGCTTGATACTTAATTGCTGAAGTCATCAGAGACATAAGACAAGTTCTGTACATCCCCAAATGCATCCATTTGCTTATTCCTACATAAATACTGAGTGTCTGTAATTTCTTCCTATGTGAAACTACATGCCACTATATTTGCAAAATAGTTGTGGTGAACGCAAAATGTGTTGCCACCAGAGCACTATGTGATATGACCTTGAAGGAGGGGATCTATCACAGTGTGCCTATAAATAAAGGTAGAGATATCACAAACTCTCCTCTCAGGTCCTTCCAATATATCTGTTCTTAGTAAAAGTGTACATGTTGTTTATCATAATGACAGGGCAGAGTTTCAGTGTAACAAGAGAAGTTTCATATGGCATTAAATTGTCCTAATGAAAGGGCAGCTTTTGTAACAAGCAGTAAGTCTTTCTCTTCCCAGACAGGTTCAGGCTCTCTTTAGTTAATCACACAGGTACCACTTTGCCCCCTTTGTTAACACATGTGGACATCAAAAGGAACTACACATTTTGGGATGAATTTGGAGCTACAGCTGCATATGAGGCCAGTTTCTTTGGCCTCAGCTTGAGATGGTTCCATAACTATAAGTGAACAAACATATTTCATTTGATATTTGAATGAAGGCCAAAGCCTAAGCAGTAAATACATGTAAGGATGTCAGCCATTTTGAATCACTAGCAATAAGCCAGAGGAACAGTCAAAAGGAGAGAAATCCAGAACTTTTAACAACATCAGAAAATAACAATATATGCCCTAAATCTACCCGGACAACAGTACACAATGGGCAACTGTAATGAAATATACAAGTAAATTATTAAATGAACTAGATCTTTTGTGGCTCTATCTTTTTAAAAGGTTTTTTTAAGTATGTAGACATGACTTGAAAGTGATACCTTGTCAGTCTGGCAAGAGTTTTTGGTGTGGGCAGCAAACCAGGCAGGCAGTGGGCACCCTGCAGTCTTTTGTGAGTCCTCTGTTGGTATGACTAACATAGGTCATTTGCACACTAGACTGTTATAGCACTATAATTCCACTTGCAACATCCTACGGAATCCTGGAGTTTGCAGTTTCGGAAGGGACCAGCGGGCCCTTCCTGAAACTGCAAGCTCCAGGATTCCGTAGGATGTTGCATGTGGAATTATAGTGCTATAACAGTCTAGTGTGGAAATGGCCATAATAAAACACAGGCAAGCACCAAGAATAGCTGTGTTTAAGAAGAAATCACACTGTCACTTTCTTTTTCAGATATGGGTATGATGAGTTCCAGAGAGCAGAAATTCTTCTTAATTGATGGTGTCCAACTTGTTACAATTTCAAATAGAGTGTATCTATCTCCTCCTTGTGAATGTTTTGCGACATAAAGGCTTTCTAGAATGCTTTGGTATGAAACAGGGACAACATCTGCCTGAAGCATTTTAAATGGACAGGGAATGAAAAGCGTAGCCAATATGATTAAATTGCTCTCAGTTACATTTTGGGTAACTTAAACTTCCTCTTACTATTTTTTTTAAAGGACAATTTAATCTGATAGCAACATTCTCCCACTGTTGAAAATAAAGGAGTGCTTTATTGAGAAACTCATTCTTCAGTTCATGCCTATTGTGAATAGCCAGCCAGGAAAAATGCTGACATTCAGACTGGAAGATTAAGCCTTTCTTTTTCTCAATCCCCCCTCCCTGCTAGACAGCAAAAGTATCTTTAACGGTTCAGTACCAGTTCTGAAGAAGAACGTGTTCCCCCCTCACTGAAGCTCAAAGACCTAAAATCATACCGAGAACTCAGCAGGTGAATGCCCATATGCCAGAAATACAATGCTCAAGGCTGGCTGGATTATGAATCACAGCTGTAACTTTTTGAGAAAACATTGGAACAGTCTAATATATGCTTTGCCTTCACATCAGGCAATAGTTAAATCTGAAATGCACATTTAAAAACAGAATCCAAGGGAGCAACACTACAGGACAGCAATGGTATGTACTGTATCACCACTACAGTCTGAACAGCATTTAACCTCCCAACCTCCACAATTGTCTAGATGAGAGATTGGAAGTGTTATTTTTTGGACTGCAAAACCCAGAATCCCCAGGGAGCAGCATCCAAAAAATATAACACTCATAAACCTTGGTGTAGACAAAGCTTGTCCCCATAATATCATACTGTTAAGGAATACTGATAGCTGTATACCAGCCTCCTCAGAAGGAACAAGTCAAGGATGTATTTTTCAATGCTGGTGAAGGAATCCAAAATAAGCGCAACATTTTCAGAAAAGTCAAGACATTGTTGCCAGGACAAGGTATACCTGCCCTTTAAGTATATGAACATCCTACCCTGGTGGAGACCTAGAGCAATTAGATGTAGCCAGGAAGCCACGGAACGGTACAGTCTTGTGGAGATGCACCATTTATCAAGAATCACGTCACGGTCAATAAAGTTGTGGACGAACCACCCCCAATTTGACTGGAATTTGGCTGGCATCAACTCAAGAGGATTTGGGAAGGGGAAGAGGAAAATCTATGGCCTGTTTTCAAACCTCTAGTTCATAATTCTTTGCATGCATAATTCTTCCAGGGATGCATGTATAGCAAATTGGCAAGGAACAGGACTGTCATGTCTAAGCAACTTTCTTTTTTACATGACAGGTAACGACATCTTGGCCCACGTCCGGATACAGCTCCATGATTACAAACATAGTCTATACCAGTGGTTCTCAACCTGTGGGTCCCCAGATGTTCGTGGACTTCAGCTCCCAGAAGCCCCAGCCACTATGGTCAATGCTCAGGGCTTCTGGGAGCTGAAGTCCACAAACATCTGGGGACCCACAGGTTGAGAACCACTGGTCTATACGGAAACAGAAACTGTAGCTCCAGTACTGATAGCCAGTAGCAGCAGGTTAGCCCATGAAACAGGTTGCTGATGAGGAACTGTTAAGTCACCATGCATTTAAGAGTGCTCAGTATTCTGCTACTATGTAAATTCTTTGAAACTTTTTGGTTCATGAGCTAAAAAGATATAGGGTCAGCCCCCTTGCTTTTCACTCATGGTCAAATCAGAAGTGACCCAATATACCCCAGACAGTGCATTGAACTCTGAGCAAGTGAAAACCATTTAGGGCAGGGGATCTCAGGCCATCCAGAGGTTTCGGCCCACAATTCCATACCTTAAACATTTCACAGAAGAAGACTAGGACATGCATGGCTTGAGCAGCCTAAGAGTGTGGTGAAAAGGGTGTGGCCAGGTAACAAGAGGGCTGAAGTTCTTAATAAGAAAGGATACACAAAACCACAATTTTAAGCAGGGAACCCTTGAAATGCATATACTGAGTTTAGAAAAGCAGGGGGGATCCAAGTGTAGGAAGGCAAAATTTCCCTCCTTTTCTCCCTCCTGCTGAGTTAATTGAGTGCAAACTACTTTTCTGCTTTGAACTCACTTTCCAGCAACTGAAATATATGGAGTACGAAGGGGAAGAGGGATACTGGGATATTTTAAAGGAGCTAAGAAAGCAGGACAGCAGAAGATTAACTGGGTCTGTCCTTGACAAACTGGGACAGCTGGAGGATATGGAGTTTCCATGAGCCTCACCCAGAATGGCATGTGGTAAACAACTGTGGTAGTCCAAAGCATCTAGAGGACCTGAAATTTTCCCATCCCTGATCTAGTGTTTTGCCGACCAACCCACGAAATGAAGAGACCACACACAGAGCTTAGGTTGAACTAGGGCAATTTATTATATGCCTATTTAGCATGAATTTGAACTTGAACTTGGGCCTTGAACTTTGTGACATGAGAGAAGGAGGATCAATGCAACGGGAATTGTTAAGGCAAGGGGTCACCACCTGACCTCTCCCCCAACCTCCCTTGGGCAAGATACCAGGTCCCAAAGTGAACTTCAGCCAACCCCTTTTTCTGGAAAGCGAGCCCCCTGCCATGCCCTCCTTGCCTCACGAGCCCCAAAGTGAGGGCCAACTGTGGGCTCGCCCCAAGGACAACTTGATCATTGTCCTTCCCCCTTGTCTAGTGACAAGACGGGAGGGCTCCTGAGGCTTGTCCTACACCATAGGGTGCCATAGCCTTTAGACCCCCACTTTCCTGCCAATATACCTATTTAAGTGACCTATTTAAGACACCACCCCGAAAAGCCAATTATCCGTTTCCCTTGGCGCAGTGTAGGGTAGGTGAAAAAACCCCTTGGTAGGGGAAAAAATTCCTACCTGGCCCCAAAGTGACCAGCAAGGTTACACTGAAACCAAAGGGAGGGAGACTGGGTTGCCACAAGCCCAAAGAGGCTGAGGAAGGGGCGGTGCAGCCTTAAAAGGAGGCCTGCTGGCTCCAACCCCAATCTACCTATGGCGTGACCCTTGTCGCGCAGTAACTGTGTGGTCTCCTCTCGTGGGAGGCCGGCAAAGGCGTCTCCCCCCAACAGATGCGGTGTGGCGCAGTCGGAGGGGGGAAATAAATAGGCCTCAAAAGAAATGGCAGGAAAATACAGTGCAGTTAAATACACTAAGGGAGCAACCAGGGCAGCAGAATGTGCTCTTGAAATGAAATCTGTGGTGGTCACTGCTCAGCATACAGATAAGGAATAGAAACTGTACATTCGTGAAGGGGGAAGAATTGCAATCCACCGCCACCGCCTCCAAATTGCCCAAGGTTAAGGTCTTGTCTAGATTCCAGTAAAACAAGAAAAAGTTTTGAAGAATGAAGAAGTACCAATGCTAGATTGCACAAGGCTCCAGGTGCACAGTCAACAGATTGCTTTTCCCATTTTCAGTTCTGAATCACCACATGATTTACTGGGCAATCCAGAGGGAGGCAGGTCCATGCAAACAGAGTGTTTCTCAGATGCAGAAAAATTCCCTTCCCACCCTGACAAAACAATGCATTGGTTTAAAAAGAATGAGAAGTGGGGGCAAAGTTCATTATTGATTTATATATTTATTACACTTCTAGCCTAAAGTTAATGAATGGCAGTGTGCGTGGCTCTCCCCCTCCCCTTAGCAGCCTGCCTATTTACAACACCATTGCTTAGCCCACTCTGGGTTATTCTGCATGTGTTCCCTCACAATTATGCTTGAATTATTTAATAAATATGCTAATTAGCTTTTAACATTAATAAGCAAATAAACAACAGAAAAATAGGAAATTCTGCCTTGCTCGCTCTCTCCATCTTCTACAATGGAGGCAAGTTAAAAAAATACGGCTTCCGTATTTATCAATTGTTCAAATATCTTTGCACTCATTTGCTTGTTATTCTTCAGAATATTTTAATATAAGCACGTGCATTTTGAAAAAGCCACAACTCAACTGATGCGTGTATTTATTCTGAATTGAAATTAAAAATCAAACACATACCAAGAGACATGCTCGCTATTACAATACACTAATTCAAACTATCTCAGAAGGATGATAGGGTAGTTAATTGCTTTGTAATTAATTCAGTGCTTGACCTGTCTAGATCAATAATGCTCTACATAGAAGTGAGGGCTGATGCTGAAACATTATAGCCAGATCAGAGAGAGCTTAGATTTAGCTCCATGCATAACCAATGTGAATACTTTTAGAATGATACTAAACAGAACAACCAGAGTAACCAACAACATTCCTGACAACTTTTCAACAGGAAATGTGTTTGTTACATGAGGCGGGAAAGACTACTTCACACATTATAGATTATGAAGCCACACACCTTCCTATCATGGCTGTACTTATTAAATGCCATTACATATGTCATCATATATGAATAAAGGAAGAACATATTGGTCACCCAGTGGTCACCCAATGGGCTTCCAAGGCCAAGTGGAGAACCAAACCCTGGTATCCAGGGCCCTAGTAAAATGCTCAGACCACCACACAACACTGGCTCCTTGGGACTGCCGCATAAATCAGCTTTTCTCCAATGGAATCTACGCAGGGAAAGGTGGCAGTGCACACAATCCTGTTCAGGCAGATTTCTGATCAAAAGGTAATTGACAATGCAAGACTTCTGAGATCCTATGATAAGAACACTTGCGATCAATAACCGGGCCCCATCTGCACTTATACTTTCAGTTACCAACCACTCATTTAGGAGTGGTTGTGACTGTAAAACTATGTGCTATTTTAAGTTATGTACCAAAATTGGAATGGTGGGACAGTTGGCTGGTATCAGTAGTCCACTGATCAAATTCAGGAAGTGATGGACATTTGTTACTGCCAAAAGCAAATCTGAATATTTAAGAGTCAAAGGGATATGAAAGAGAAAAATGTACTGAACAATCAAAGTTTTATTATCTAAAACAGAAAGATTGGTTAATCTTTAGATCTTGAAACATATAGTTTATAAGACAGCTTTTTTTTTAGTTTATTTATTTTACTGAGTTAGAAGTGGAATTGTGTCACTCAGGTGTGAAGTCAGCTGATGATGTTAGCAAGAACAGGAGAATGCAAGTGGATTGGATAAATGAACTGTTATCTCTACGAAAGTGAAAATGACACATATAGAATCGATGAGACGTTGCTTAGACGAAGAGTGAGACTAAGGCAAAGAGGACTCAGTGGGAAATACTGGGGAACCTAATACATGATGAAAGGTAGAAATTGGCAAGTGACAGAAATGGAAAAGAAACAATTCAAAGATAAAAGCACCCTCCAGAATAAAACCAGTATCAAGGAGAAAGTTTAACAGGGTCAATCCACAGTACTGAAAGCTGTAGATAACACAAAAACATTAGATTTTGGGTGTGGCATTAAGAACAGTTTTGGCAGAACAAAAGAGAGGAAAGTCAGATGGAAGAGGGGAGATTTCATTTGTGTGGCATATATACGTACATGTGCCTGTGTGCCTCTGTGCAATCCTAGAAAAGCTGCAGTGGTTTTTCTGAAATACCATATTTGCCTGGGTATTAGAAGCACTGGTGTATAAGATGTACCCTATTTTCAGACTGTATTTTTTAGGGAAAAAAATTTTATTAGCCCACCAAGGCAAAATTCTCTCAGCCTCAGAGAAAAGCAAAGGCAAAAAATCTTGCCAAGAAAATCCCCACAACAGGTTCACCTGAGGGTTGCCATAAGTCAGTTTTCAAAGAGGAGAGACATGATGGCTACAGAGACCTCCTCCTGTTAGCAGCACTTTGCTGCTGTGTGCCTTCAAGTCACTTCTGACTTATGGCAACTCTAAAGTGAACCACAGGGGTTGGGTTTTTTTGGGCAAGATTTTGTTCACAGGCGGTTGCCTTTGCCTTCCTCTGAGGCTGAGAGAATGTGACTTGCCCAAGGTCACTCAGTGTCTGAGCAGGGATTTGAAACCTAGTCTCTAGAAAACTTTATTTGAATATTTGAATATTTTAGCAAATATTTGAATATTTAAATTTATATATTTAGATCTTAAGTCTTGGGAGTCCCCAGAAACAAATCATATTTACAGAGGGTTCCCAGTAAGGAAAAGGTTAAAAACCACTGTGTGAAACGCTTCATTTGTATCAGTGCTACAATGGCATATTCTTCTCAGAAATGTTTGCTAAAGCTTTGCTATTAATGTCATAACTCTCAGCCTGCGCTCTCCCTTAAAATGCAGTCACCTACATAAATAGAATAAAAGTATAGCAGTCAGCAATTGGTAGTCTAGGATGCATTTTCTAAGAAATTACCAAGATCTTGGGAAAGTTACTTTTTGGACTACAAATCCCAGACCACCTCAGTTCTCATTGTCACTGGCCAAGCTGACAGAGCACATCATCATCATAATCATCATCATTATTATTAATATAAAGTATACCCAAATATACACCAACATGTATTCATTTTTTCACAAACGTTTCCAATTACAAATACATAAAATAATTTTTCCTTCTTAATCTATCTCTTCCTCCCCTCCCCCTCCTATCTTCCATTTTATTGCTGTCACTTGGATTTATAATATATTTCGAATGTTATTTGTCCCTACAAATTGTTCTTCTTAAGTTAACCTAAACAATTTTCCATTATTTAATTATTCAGTTATTTCAATTATTGATGGAGGAGTCTGGGAGTTGTTATCTCCAAAAACATTCTTCCTAAATTCTAGAATGTCCACTATTAGCTCTCTGCGGTCCCTGTATGGACCAATTCAAACCACAGCCACCCACAGAACAGCATTAACTTCCATGCAGTTCCTGCAGCCACAGGAATTCCTGGAGGGCAGCTTTCTTCATTGTACTCTTCATTGTTCAGGTCCAGTTGCAGGCAAGCTTCTCTCAACATTCCTATGAAAGCCCACACTGCACGTGCATAAACCCATTGCTTCTTGCCTTTCCTTTACTATTCAATATTGTTAAGGGATACGCTGTTTAACAAAACTGTTTTCTTTCTCCAGTACCCCAAAAGCAAGCTGCCTAGGATCAGCCATTTTAATGGGATACAGGATGTCACTGGATTATTCCAAGCTTGGAAAGGTTCCTTTTTTGGACTAATGTTTCCAGAATCCACACCAACCATCATGGTCTGTGGTCATGTTGGTTGGGGGACTCTGAAAATTGGAGTCCAAAAATGGTACTTGCTTCCATGTTGTGGGAGAGCCAGCAGGCTGAAATGGGGAGATGGTGCAGTAGAAGACTGAGGTAAGAGAACTTGGCTCCTAGTGGATAACTGTATGAAACCATAATTAAAACTGGTGAACATTTCACTGATGTGACTGCTTCTGTAGACTGACATTTCAAATCAGCTACATTTTCATCCTTGTAATTTTGTGTGACTCCACCAATGAGTTTCTTAGATGCAGTCTATTCATTTTCATGCAATTTCCATGCTTCTGATGGTTCTACCCCTTTAACATATATTCACTAGTTCATTCACCTCATCTGGTAGAAGGTGATTTTTCTCTCACAACATTATATTTGATCCATTGATGTAAAGCAAAAATGAACTGAAGAAGCTAAAGATGAATTTCTACTTTATTAATTTAAAAAATCCCAATTCTATACCTCTCCCCTCCAGAATTGAGACCCCCCCCCTCCACACTTCACAAGATCTGAGAGAGCACTGCTTGGTGTTCAGAAGATTCAAGGGCTGGATACTCCCCTGAACATTTTTGTTTCAACACAGGAAAACTGCCATCTGAAATTTGGCAGGCACTGTTTTAGGAAACTACAATATTAATACAACAAAACCCTTAAAGGGAAAAAAAAAAAAAACAGCAGGAAGTTACTTCAGCACCTTGTTTGCTACAGAAACTAGCAGTCACAGACCGCACTAACAGAAGCACATCCTGCCCCCATCCTGCCACAGCCAACTTATCAAGGGCGTAGGTGTCTTCCTGGTAGCCTCTGTAGCATCATGATAAGATTGCACAGGAGGCCCAGAGGCACCACATTCAGCTCTGCACTTTCCCCTCTGCAAGGGATCCAGGTAACATTTTCATCGGCTGAATAAAAAATTAAAATTCAGGTCAGGGGCTACTTTGGAGGGGAAGGTAGCTTAACCAGATCATTGAAGCAAGGCCTGATGGCTTGCAATCCAGTTACCAAAACCCTTGTATAAAAGCCTATCTTCTCCTTTGTTTCAAAATACATAACATTAGCTGGTTATCAACATGGTGCACATGTAAGCCCTTCCAAACAGATTCCTTTGCCCTGAGGCTCTATGGGTATAGAGGAGTTCTGTGAATTGTTGAAGCTCACTAAGCTTTCTAAAGAGTATGAGCTGGCCCAATAAAGCTATCCACAACTTTACTCTGCAGTTCACTCCCACAATAATAGACCTTTCTCTTGCTTGTTTTACTGACCCCAAACAAAGCCCCACCCACGCAAGATTGTAGGAGTCAAGTTCATCTTTCTTGATGCTTCTTCTATTCATTGCTGGAGGAAGGAAAGAATAAAATCCTGGCATCAGCGAATAATCAACCCCTGTGCAGCAGACTAAGGCTGCAACTGCAGATAGCAAAGAGTGTAGGGTCACTGTCTCCAAAACTGGTATCTCTTTGTTGCAGCTGTCCTTCCCTCGCTACATCCAGTTCAAATTACCTTGAATGCTTGATGGACATTTCTCTACTCAGACTAGAAACTGTCACTGAAGTGGAATGAGGGCAGGGAAAATTGGACCACAGGGCCATCACAAGAAAGAACAGGAGGGATCTGCCTTTCAGTCAAGGGCCTCATTCCCCCACAGAGCAATTCTGTACTCTGTTTCCTTGGGAGAAATCTGTCAGGAGTTAGGCAAGAACTGGATGGTCCTGAAGCCAGTGGTGGATAGGGCCAGGTGCGGAGAGAATAAGACCACCTCTTTTCTCTCCCTGTTCCTACCACCCTCTGTCCCTTGTTTCTTCCTCTCTATCTAGCAGGCTGTTGAAGAAAGGGACAGATGGTTTCTTCAGACACCTGGGGACTGTTCAAATTATACAGGCTTCCTGATCTGCTTTTTGACTGATCAAGAGCACTTCTGACTTGTCTGGATTAAGCTTCAATTTGTTTACCCTCATCCAGCCTACTACCAGTCACAGACATTGATTGGTTCAGTTTACATAGAAAGCCTCCTTAGAACTGGATGGAAAGGAGACACAGAGTTGGGTGTCATCAGTGTACTGGGTGACATCCAACTCCAGACAGTTTCTCTCAGTGGTTTCATGTAGATGTTAAATAGCATGGGGGACACCAACTGAGCCCTAAGAGACCCCACAGACCAATGGCCGTAGGGTCAGGCAGGAATCCCCTAGTACCACCTTCTGAATTGACCCCCCCCCCGCTGGAGGACTGGAACCCCTGCCCCATACCAGAGAGGTAGCACAGAAGGATACCATGTTTGGCAGTATCAAAAACTGCTGAAAGGTCCAGAAGAAGCAACAGGGACACCCTGTCCCAGTCCAATCCTCTGCGTAGGTCATCCACCACAGCAACCAAAGCTGTCTCTGTCCCATAGCCCAGCTATCTGTTTTTCTGTTTTAAAGATTGTCCTAGCTACTAAATGTGAGATAGATTTTAATACATCTGAGTACTTTTCAGGCTCTAAAGACTGTCTAATTATATTGGATTACCTACTTTAATTTCTAACTACTTGTTACATAAATTATAAATTGCTTCTGAGTGGATTTTGGACTGAACGAGCATAAATCCATTGTTAAGCTGACTTTGCTTCAGGATCCAAGAGCCTTATTTCTCCCTGCTAAGTGCTGGTCCTATCATTAACACACTACTAAATGTCTGCAAAAGTATCTGGTCAATCTCCTTGTCACTGCCTGAGCCAACCACATTGGAGGAGGAGGAGGAGGTTGTTGTATTGGCTCAGTGATCAAATTAAATTTTAAAGAGGATTTTTTTAAAGGGCTTCATGGTGACGCATCTTTTAGGATGATTCTTAACCAATGAATACTACTAAGCTGAGAGAATGAGACAGAGATAAAGAGATACTGAAATTCATTAAAATGATTCTACATTGCAATGGCACTCAACAACGTAACCATTTCAGCAGTGACCCTCCCGCTTCCCTTTTAAAACAATCATCTTTTTTGTATCCATTTTCTAGAGTTTGAATCCGAAGACGTACTTTCTTACCAAGTCGTCCACGGGGACACAGAGGTGTAGAAGAGAAGAAGAAGTAGGAAGCATGAGACTCATATTAGCTAGGCAATATACATACTCTGAAGGCAATATATAACTCACTAGTTTTTAGAAAGATCATTATTGTTTTCAGAAACCCAGTGTTCCTCATATTAAAGGTGGTATATTCAGATTTTCTGAGCTAGAACTCAACCATTGTTTTCAGTGCATTCTGGCAAACAGAAAGATGGGAATCTTGTCCCAAACAGCCAACATTTCCTTAAAATCTGTTAAGTGGAACAACTCCAGCAATTACCAAATCATCTGTTAGATGTTATGAAATAAATTTCCTGGACTAGCTGTTGGCTGAATTCTTGGCTCAGAGGTCTCTTATGGCCCAATCCAGGAGGCAGACAAAGCACATTAGTGTGGTGCTACTCAAAGTGGTGGTACTTGGATGGGTGCCAGTCCCTCAGCGATTGGCTACCCGTCCCTAGTGAGTTTCCAGGAAAAAAAGAAATAATTGGAGCCAATGGGCACAGATATTCTGCAGGTTCCTGGCACACTGGAAGAAATGACTGCCAGTCCCCCATATCAGATGCCCTGAGAAGCACTGTTTTGGGGCTCAGAGCATTGGAATTTGCCTGGTATGGATTAGGCTGTCTCCACTACTATCAGTGAATTACCTGGGGCCTAGATAATTATCTAGGGTCTATGAGTGGAGAAGGTGTACGTCATGAACTTTGTGTAATTCCTGGACTCACTTTTTGTGTCCCCTGAAATATCCCAGACACTTCCTAACCCCTCCCTCTAAGCTCCCTTTTTTCCTAGGTTATTCCCCCCCCCAAACTGCTGGAATGGTGAAAAAAGTCTGAAAACCTACAATAGTTTTCACAACTCCCTCTCCCCTGCAAATACCAAAAACTGAGCTAAGCAACCAACCAGTGGGGTGTGTGGATGCAAAAATGGGTAACTAAATCTCACTGACATAATATGTTATATAGTTTATATGCCATGCAAAATATGCAGCCTTCTGAATTCAAGCCTCTCTTTTTGTTTTAGGTGTTTTAGGTAGCTCTCTCCTCTCCAGCCAGTTACTAGAGAACAAGTTGTGTATGAGAACTGTTGCAACTCTAGGGGCAAAGACTCCAGACAGACAGATGCCACCCTTGCCATGTCATTCATTCAGAGGGCAAGGAGGAAGATCCAGTCCATAGCATTGTGTTAGCGCTCTTAATGGTTTCTAAGCTGTGGTCCGCCATCAGTGACATCAAAAGGGGAGGCTTGGGGGATTTCCTTCCTTCCCTTCTCCCACTCAGTTACCCAAGAGGACAGGTGAGGAGATCTTGGTCTACACTAGAAAAGGCACAGAGACCTTCCAAGTTCCAGGGCACATCCAAGGAGGACACTGTAAGGCACGCAGCTGAGAAAACAGTGGGTCCTTTGGCACCTTTCAGATCCATCCTAAAATTTCCAACAAGTGTCCCAAGCGGTGCTGAAATCTTGATTCTTTCCTCTGAATTTCATTCTCTGTCACTTATTCAGCAAACTACACTACACTTGGAAATTGCTGACAACTCAGAAAGGTGAGTTAGTTCTCTGAACACAGAATACAACTTTGCCATTTCAAGGATCTGGTTTAGAAAGAGTATTGCTCCATATGGAGGGCCTAAATACCCTAATGGCACCAGATCCTGTCTGATCTTGGAAGCTAAGCAGGCTCAGCCCTGGTTAGAACTTGGATTGGAAACTGCTAAGGAATACTAGCTGCTGTGGGCTATATTTCAGAGGAACTGGCAAAGCCACCTCTGAGTATTCCTTGCCTAAAAAAACCCTACGAGATTCACAGAGTTGCCAGTCAACAGGCAACACATATAGCTAGCTCAATGTACAGCTGACAGGAAACGTCTGTAATCCTGTCTTGGGGCTGGCAATCTGAAAAAGGGTTCACCTATATTCAGATGGAGGTTCTGTTTTTCTGAGCTAATGATACCTATTCATACAGCTGGGTCAAACAAATCTTCTTACAACTACTATAAGAGGCATTTTCATGACTCTGTTCTATTTTTTTTTCCTGAAGTGGCAGCAATAGCTGCAATCTTTCATGACAAGGGTCTTCTTATACCAAAGGTGATAATGGCAATTAAGTTTGCTGGTTGACAATGAAATCACCTGGAGGACAACTGTATACAGATCCCAAACCAAATATTAATTTACTTATGAACAAGAAATCTTCTCCCCCAAAGCTTTTAACAAATCTGTGGACCTTTTGGCAAACAAAAGACAAGGGGTTGTCAATTTAGAAGAGAGGCTTGAAGAAACGATAACAGAAACTCTCTTTGTGGGGCTGCCCTTGAATAACATCTGGTCCTTGAATAACATCTGGGAAGTTCAGCTGGTGCAAAAACATTGCCATCAGATTGTTATCTAGGACTGGGTGCCTGGAAGATATTGAATTCAGTGTCATGTGATCTGCCCTGGCTGCTTGTGTGCATCCAGCCTCAACTCAAAGTGAATTGTGGTTGTTTTACTTATAAAATTTCAGTTGGGGGATTTAGAGACCCTTGGAAAGCCTTGGGGGCCACATGCAGCTTATTGGCTGCATTACGCCCACTGATCTGGAGACTGAGGTAGAGTCAATATATTCTTGGGCATGACTCCTTTAAAGGAAAATTAGATACCAGAAGCAGAATTAAGATAGAAAGAATAGCAATAGGTTCCTATCCAACACAAAAAAGAAGAGCATTTCAACATGTTTCAGCAAACTTTTTATTCAGCACTAAACAATGTATACTTGTAAAATGAAACAATCAGGTCAAGGAAGCCTTGTATAAGTAAACAAAAATATTTTGAACTTCCAGAGCCACCTGAAGGCTTCTTCCTAAATGTATCCAGGGATGAATTTTCCTTTTGCCAGCCTCCACTTTTCTTTTGATTCTCATTTTGGTGATCAAACATGTCGATTTATTTTTTCTAACATGATGGGGTGACTGGTGAGACAGATTTCCTTGTTGTCCCCTTTTTCTCCCTCTGTTTGGCTGTTCACATATGTGCAGTAAGGGTTTCTGAAGGCAGCTGCTGTTTATCTTGCCTGTGGCAGCCAGGAACTCACAGCTACAACAGTGATGGCTATACAGTGGATTTGGTTCCAGGATCCTTTATGAATTCCAAATCCATGGATGCTCAACTTCCATTAAATGCAATGGTACAGTAAAATGGTGCCCCTTACATAAACGGTGAACAATTCAAATGAATGCCTGAGAGAGCCTGAGGATCAGTGAAATGGTAGAAGGCTACAACAGGGTATGCCTACACATCAGCTTAGTGCTTGGTTCATGGTGAAACCAAGGTTCGCTTTTTTGGATTTTTAAAAAAATATTTTTAAGCTATGGTTGGTTGAATCCATGGATGTAAAACCCATGGATACAGAGGGCTGACTGTAGTAGAATTCCACTCCAGCTCAAGGTTTATTGCACTGCAGATATGCTGATGCAACATGACACCAAATATGTTTGTTTCTCCAGCTCCCCTTCACCATCCTTCCAATCTGGCAGCTAGACAGAAGATGAGGAGGAACGGGGAGTTGGGCAGATATAAAAAGACTTTGTAAAAAGGAGCTTCACTCTCAAACACTTTGTTAACTGAAGTATGCCTGTGCTTGAAAAGCCAGTTTCCCCCAAATCTACTGCCTCATGAAGCCCTGCAGGAGCCCATCACAAATCAAGAGGCACCGACTCCCTAGAGTGTCGGGTAGCCCTCCATATTTTAGTTATGGGATATGTAGTAGGAGTTAAGTAGCAGCTTGCTTGTAACAAGGTATGAGAACCAGAGACCATTAGATAAACCAAGCTAGGAATGTAGTGATAAGCGCTGCCAGGCTAAACCAGAACTTCAAGGTCTCTTGCGGGCAGGATGAGAAACTCTTTGCCTTTTATGTTTTGAATTTTGCTAATTTCCTCCAGTTCACTCACTGAAGTCTCGTACTATGTATCACGCTCCTAATAAATAGTGTTTATGCACTGTTATATTTGTGTGTGTGAATTCAGTTCCTGACAGAGTAAGTGAACTCCTGTAAAAAACATTAACAATATGTATCAAGAAACTGAAGAAGAGTCTGAAGAAAAGGGAGCATCCGGCGGAGTCGTCAAAGCTCCAGACAAGGGAATCGCCGAAAGAGATGAGACAGTCCCCAGCTAACCTCTTAGTGTGAGACCCAAAACACAGCCTTCGATTCCTCCATCCACCCCAACTGGAGGCCAAACCTGGGCCTGGGGAGAGAGACCAGAAACTTCTCAGCACCAATGTCGCTGGGCTACAAGATGGGACACATCGATTGTCGAGACCAGCTTGATGGAACAACTTTTAGCCAGAGAAGAAGAAGTGGAAAAGTAGTGAGAAGAAATTTCTAAACTGAGAGCTCAGCTGCACGACTGGAGGCTCTTGGTGCCTCAGGTTGGAGGTGCGCCACCCCAGCTTCCAGCAGCAGCAGCGGCAGCTGCACCTCCCGGGATACTGGCACTGCAAGTAGGGCCCTGGCCTTTTCGAGAATTGAAACCCAGTTATGATGGCGATGGAGCCACTCTTACATACTTTCTCAACATTATATGATCGACTACGGGAACAGTTTCTCAGATGATGCCGCCCGAGTCAGATACCTGAGCCAGCACTTCAGAGGAGAAGAAGCGGAGTGGGTCGCCAGCCTGTTTGACTCACGAGCTGAAGAAACAGCCAACCTGCAGCTGTTCATGCATCGACTTAGAGAAAGGTCAAGGATCCCTTCTTTCAAGAACAAGCCAGATATCAACTGAGAAAATTGCACTAAGGAAAAGGAACGGTTGGTGAATATGCCCAAGAATTCAGAAAACTAACCACTAAGGTCCCAGAATGGAAAGATGACATCCTCAAGCAATTTTACTGAGACAGATTGACCCAAGGGGATCCTGCCAGTCTCTTGGGATGGATGAAACTAGGCTGAGAAGTGGAAAGCATCATGGAGAATGTCCAGTTTGCCCAGCAAAGACAAGTGCAAGAAAGCAGTTGCCAAACCCCAGCACCCCGAAAAACTGCTTTCCTGAGCAGCGAGGAAAAGAAAAAACGACTCAAAGAAGGCACCTGTTTCCAATGTGGAAAAAAAGGCCACATCGCCAGTGAATGCCAGGGATCGAAGAAACTCGCTGAAGAAAAGTCAGACACCCCCACCACCGACCTGCATCCCGCAAAACTGACATCCCGAAGCCACCAACCAAATGTCCTGCCAGCAGAACCGCTGCTGGAACTTGCGATGGCGAGGACAGCTCACTGACCATGTCCAACTTGGATAGTGATGATTGGGATCCTGACCAGTCCGCGAATGTAAGTACAATCAAAACTCGTCATATATATGTTACAGTAACCTTACAAGGAAATGATGGAAAATTATGAATGTACAGGGCCTTAGTTGATTCAGGCTGCACAACTAGTATATTGAATCCCACTGTGGCCAAAGAACTTGCAGTAAAGTTTGAACCCCTAAAAAAGGCCATCAAGTTATATCAAATGAATGACTCATCCATGACAGGGGGTCCTGTACGGGAAAAGACCAAACTCATCCCTGTTCAAATGGGAAACTTACAAGGCCAATTACATTTCCTAGTGCCCACAAATATCAGGTTTCAAGTAGTTCTTGGGTATGAGTGGCTGAAAAAACACAATCCCCAAATTGACTGGACCCAAGGCTTACTCAAGCATAACCATGATGTAAATCTAGTGCCCGCACCAAATTCCTCTGACTCGGCACTTGCTTTGAGTCCCAAGGGACTGCAGAAAATCCCGTTAGAATACCGAGACCTGCAGAAAGCTTTTGAGGACCACGAAGCAGACAAACTGCCCCCACACAGAGACTTTGATTCCAAACTCAGACTGATAGATGGAGCTAAAATTCCCAAACCCAAGATATACCCTATGAACAACCAAGAACTAGAGGCTCTAAAAAGATTCCTGAACAAAAACTTACAACATGGATTTATTAAACTCTCATCTGTTCCCACAGCCAGTCCAATATTTTTCTGCAATAAAAAGGATGGAGGAGAACTGAGGCTCATTGTGAACTATAACTTAATTAATCAGGCAGTATTGCCTAATGCATACCCGATTCCTTTAACCAAGGATATCCTAAATCAATTGGTTAAAGGCAAATTCTTTACCAAATTAGACCTCAAGGAGGCTTTCCACAGAATACGGATGGACCCTGAAAGTGACTGGTTGACTACTTTCTCAACCTCCCTGGGAAACTACCAATGGACTGTTCTCCCTTTTGAATTACAAGCTGGTCCCACAGCCTTCCAAATGTTTCTCAATTCTGTATTACAAGACCTCCTCTACAAAGGTGTTGTTGTTTACCTAGATGACATTTTGATCTACTCAGAAACCCTTGAACAACACTCCGAACTTGTACGTACTGTGTTACAAAGACTCATAGACAATGAACTTGTTGTTAAACTCTCAAAATGCAAATGTCACGCTCAGACTTTTGTCTACTTTGGGTACCAAGTTTGTCACAATACCCTAAACATGGACCCCGCCAAAATTGACACTATTTTGAATTGGCCTACCCCTAAAACTAGAAAGCAACTCCAACAATTCCTTGGCTCTACAAACGTTTATAATAACTTCACAGAGGGGATTGCCACAATTTCTCTCCCTCTTACCAACCTCTCGAAAAAAGCAACCAATAACAAAACTAACCGATGCAACTGCATTCTCTGGTCTGAAAAATGCCAGACAGCATTCAAGACCCTCAAACAAAAATTTGCATCCAAACCACTTCTCTTATTCCCTAATACTACCAAAGAATTCACAATTCAAACCGATGCCTCTCTAAAATCTGCCTACCAAATGGACACCTGGTTACAAATGCACAAAGACTCAATCACCTGGGTTAAAGAGCTTCAAGGTCTCTTGTGGGCGGGATGAGAAACTCTTTGCCTTTTATGTTTTGAATTTTACTAATTGCCTCCAGTTCACTCACTCAAGTCCCATACTATGTATCATGCTCCTAATAAATTGTATTTATGCACTGTTACATTTGTGTGTGTGAATTCAGATCCTGACACCCTAGAGTGCTTTCTCCAAGAGGCTTGCCCATCTTTGACACTGTATGCCTTCAGGCACCACAGGGTGAAAACCAAGCTTTCAAGACTGCCTGATACTTTTCTCAGTGCCTTGCTTCTGTTGCAGGCTAGTACTCACTCTTTATTAATTGCTGCTACAATGTTTTATCTGTAGTTATTTTGCTTATTTGCTTCTGATTTTTTAAAAACTCATTTGGAATCCATCTTGGGGTTATTTTTAAAAATCACACTATGTTTTTACATAAAAAATAGAAAGCACGGATGGTGGGATGGTGGGACTTTACTATCTGTTCCAAGATATGGTCACTGTCGACCTGGAAAAGACATCTCCACAATCAGCACCAAATTTTGCCACATGCTATCAGCAGCCCTGAGTGTAATTACAAAAACCAAGAAAACAATACTCCAATATTCTTCACAGCCCAATCCTATTCAGAAGCAAGCCTTCCTGTGTTCAGCAGAGTTTACCTCCAAGGAAGTATACATAGGGCTATAGCTGTCTCATTTTTATACAATTATTTTAATCCCAATGTCTTCACAGGGGAAGTCTGTTTATCTTTCCAACTCCTCATGTCACACAAAGTAAGAGGAACAATTCAGTCAAACCTGAAATGCTTAAATCCTATTACTGTGGTAAGCAAATCAGGAACAGTTCCTAAGACTGGAA
This sequence comes from Iguana delicatissima, assembly GCA_948472985.1. NCBI lineage: Eukaryota > Metazoa > Chordata > Lepidosauria > Squamata > Iguanidae > Iguana > Iguana delicatissima. Next base: position 810,472 of record CAOKZL010000228.1, read on the forward strand.
TGTAGTATTTACTTATCTAGGAGTAAACCCAATCACCAAATGGGGACTTACTTTTGAATCAACAGCCACAGACTGTGCTATATTCTGGTCCCACTTAAATCCTTAGAAGCTGTGGTAAGGTTGAGCAAGAATTCAAGCCAACTAAATTCAAGAACCAAGGGACTTTTTGACTAACAAGGATAGTGATGTTATTTGCCACTCCCTTCACAATTCCCTGATCTCTCTGAGAACTGCAACTCTTTCTGTGGCTATTTCTATTTTAATGCAAAGTAGTTTGAGGTAGCTTGATTTTCACTACATGATTAAGATCCAACCAGAGCCAGTGTGGTGTACAGGTTTGAGTGCTAGACTATGACCCTGGAGACCAGGGTTCAATTCCCCACCCGGCCATGGAAACCCACTGAATGACCTTGGGTGTGTCACACACTCTCAACCCCAGAAACCCCCCTGCTATCAGAAACAACTTGAAGGCATACAACAAGTTTTACAATACACCTGCTCTAGATGAAGATGAGATTTTTAAAGAAGTGCTAGAACTGGTGTGTTGTTATGGATAAACCCAGCAGCCTACATTTGGTACTCTCCTTGGGGTTATGGGGTTACAGGGATGTGAGGGCATGGCTGCCCTTCAAAATGTACTGTTACATTACCACTTAGAACAGTGGTTCTCAACCTGTGGATCCCCAGATGTTTGTGGACTTCAGCTCCCAGAAGCCCCAGCCACTATGGTCAATGCTCAGGGCTTCTGGGAGCTGAAGTCCAAAAACATCTGGGGACCCACAGGTTGAGAACCAGTGACTTAGAAAGTGTTCAGCTTTGGATGGATTTCACAAGTGGTACTGCCTGGAGGTTAGATATAATAAAGAAGGAAAGAGGCAAGATGGAGAAAATATTTGATCACATACAATGTGAAAAGTGGAAGCTGAGATAATTTCTTAGCTTCTGCTTGAATAATAGAGCCCTGAACGGGAATCACGTTAAAGAGACCATGAAGAGGTGTGAAAATAAGGATAAGACATTTATGCTGGATGTAAAACAAACACTGAAAAGAATACTAAGGAGAAGATGCTAGAGATCAAAACTATTGGAAGATTCCAGACAAGCAAGTATGTCTACTGGTTTTATCTGTAACAGGTTGCAACCCTATACTCACTGAGCCTGGAGTAAGCCTCACTGAACTGATATTTATCTCTATGTAGATATGCATAGCCATATGGAATTGAGTTCTGAAAATTCTGTGGTATCTTGAAAGCTGATGAATATTTTGTCATAAGCTTTCAGTGATCAGAGATCACCATGTCAGATGCAAACAAAAGTAAGGGAAATGGGCAGTGCTGACAGCAAGAGATATAAATAGATTGAAATGGGAACAAAGAAGGCCACGCTATAATAATCCAGATGGGAAATAAAATCCCAGCATGGCCTTTGGGCGCATTTGAATATCAATTCCATTTAAAAAGGCTTACCTTTCCAAACATGTCTGTTTAAGACTAAGCTATAAAGCTATAGCCAAAGTTTGGACATTTTTGTTTTTCGACTATAACTCCCACTATGACCACTGGGATTTATAGAAAATAATTAATAACTTCTAGCAGAGTACTCTCAGACTGACATGGTACTCCAGCTAGTTTCAAAGAGGAACTCAGCTACCTTCCACATGCTCTTTCCATTATTTCGTTTCTCCTTTTATTGTTTTTCAGGGAACAAAAGTAACTCCCTATACCAAAATGCATAAAGAACTCACAAATCTGGAATAAAAGAAGCATTTTTTCTTAGCAGGGGGAAATTTCTAGATGCTGCGTTCTCCAATTACTTTATTTCATTTGTATGCTGCTTTTCTCCTAGAGTGGGACCAAGGCAGCTCCCAGAGATAATCAATTAAAAAAATTTAAAAAAACAATTAAAATCACCACATAAAACAGAATAAAACCATTTTAACAACATACAAACTTTAAAAGAAGATAAATAAAATACCCCAATGAGAAAGTTCCCTCTTTACACATTAAAAACTTGCTTAAACAAAAAACAGTCTTTGCCTGGCAGTGAAAGGAAAACAGAGAGGAGGCCAGCTAGCCTCCCACAGAAGGGAGTTCCAGAGGGTGGGAACAGCCACCAAGAAGGCTCTCTCTTGTGTCCTCACCAAGTGATCCTGTGATGGTGGCGTAGTCAAGAGAACGGCCTCCACAACACTGGCAGGTTTGTATGGGGAGAAACAGTCTTTCAGATAGTCTGGACCTAAGCTATAAGGGGCTGTATAAGTCATGACCAGCACTTTGAATTGTGTCTGGAAATGAACTGGTAACCAGTGGAGCTGTTTTAACAAGTGAGTTATAAGTTCCCTGTAACTGGCCCGAGTCAGCATTCTGGCTGCAGCATTTTGAATCCGCTGAAGTTTCCAAACAGTTTCCAAAGGAAGACCCACACAGAGTGTGTTACAGTAGTGCAAAAAGGACAACTGTCCTCAAGTCAGCAGCAACTCCTAACATCCATTGCTAGAATGTGCACCGCTGGCTGTTGAAGATGGGTGATGGAAGCATCCAAACTAGGAAGTCTGCACACAGAAAGACCTTATTTCGCTCAGTACATGCCATCTGTCCCTAAGTGCAGTCTTTTACAAACAACAGACATTATATGTCAAAAATAAAGTTTTCATTAAATGTTCATTTAGCTGCAACATGACCTTGTCCCCACAATGGTATCTTTGGTGTAACCTCCACTAAACCTATGCAAGTTCATTGTCTTTCTTCACTGCTGCTGTCCAGTTATCAAACACTTCATTTGCAGTAATGGGAAATGCTGCTTATTACTGCAGATTATGAAACTCCTCAACACATCCTTTTGGTAGCAGCCATACAAATTCTTCAAAAGCAGCTGGAACATGCATTAACCATATGGCTCCATATAGTATGCATGCATATCTAGGATCCATTTGTGTCTGACCAAAATAATTACAGATGAACGAAGAATAGACTGCACTGACAAAACTACTATATCAGCCCTCAGCAAAAGTTCCGTCCTCCATGCACATATTAATCAAGCCCTTTCTAACCCAGTACTCTCTGGACATGCTCGACTACAACTCCCAATATCCTCAGCCAGCTTGGCCACTAGAAACTATTCTGACACACCAGTTGGGGAAGACTTATTTAATATTTTGGCAAACTGCATCCAGAGCTTTGCTTGCCCACTGCCACATCTTCCTGCCTGTGACTAAACTGAATGGAGTTGTATTCTCAGTCTAGCAGGATCTTTCCCCATGCAATCAGCCTAGCTGGCTTCTCCTTAGATGCCAGTCATAATTATTAATAACATCAGCAGAGCTGACAAAGGTTCCCCTCCCCAAGGATAAGGTTTGCTAGGCGAAAGCCGAAGACAGTTTAACAAATGCTGCTTTGTTACTGTAATCCTCTTAATTATGTTGGAAGCTGCTTTACATCTCAGTGTTGGGAGAAAGGCAGGATAGTAATCAAAATACAGTCACCCTCCAAGTGCCTAAATTTTTCAGTTTGGCTATTCTTACCAGACTACCCATTTTTATAAAATTTTCTTTTACATCTTGCTTTCATAAATACTGTATTCCTGTGTCTACTCATATGCTTTTTTAATTAAAATATGTGTAATTAACATGAAGAGCCACTGTGGTAGAGTGGTTTCAGTGTTGCAGTTCCAGGGACCCCTTGTAAATATAATTTGTTGTCAGGGACCTCCAAGATTTAACTAAAGATTTAGATATTTAAATTTAGATTTAAATATTCAAGTATTTATTTATTAAAGGCTTCTGGAGCCTAGGACCATTTTCGCATTACACTGTCATGGTGCTATTATTCCACTTTCAACCTCCTGTGGAATTCTGGGGTTTGTAGTTTGTTGAGGCCAAAGAGCTCTCTGGCTGAGAATTCTAAATGCCGCTCCCTAAACTGAAAACCCCAGGATTCCACAGGATGTTGAAAGTAGAATATTAGCACTAGAACAGTATAGAACGGAAACGGCCTAGGATTCAAATCCCTGCTCAGACACCAAGTGACCTTAGGTAAATCCCATTCTTTCAGCCTCAGAGGAAGGCAAAGGCAAACCCATTCTGAACAACCCTTGTTAAAAAAAAAAACACCTTGTGGCAGGTTCACATCAGGGTTGTCATAACTCAGAAGTGACCTGAAGTCATACAACAACAAAATGCCGCTGACAGGGAAACGTTCTTTCTTGCCATTATGTCCCTCCACTAAGATTTGTTGCCTTTGCCTTTCTCTGAAGCTAAGAGAATGTGACTTGCCTGAGGTCACCCAGTGAGTTTCCATAGCTGAGTGAGGATTCAAATCCTGGTCTCCAGAGTCCTAGTTTGGATGTGTGCACACGCCTGCTGCCATGTCCCTTTCGTCAAGGATGTGGCTATGGGGGGGGGGAGCACAGGTGCCGAAATTGCTGCCTCATTTGCAAATAAGAAAGAAGTTTGGGCATGTACACATGCCTGTTCCCATGTCCCCTGACGCTCTTACCCCCTGCTGCCACATCCTTGACAAAAGTGACACAGCAGCAGACATGTGCATGCATCCAAACTACTCCCTTGTTTGCAAACAAGGGAGCAGCTTCAGCACGTGCTGACACCCCCACTGCCACATTCCTGCGGCTACTGCTGCTTTTAGTATCTAGCAGTAGGGCCTCTGTGGACCGCCTGTGAGAACTCCGCGGATCCCCAGGTTAAAAACCACTGCTCTGCACCACACTGGCTCTCTAATAAATACTCAGGTATAAAAAATATTTACACAGTTGTGGAAGTGGGATGGAATGTCGGATCCAGAAGGATATTTTTGGACTACAACTCCCAGTATGAACACTGGGAATTGTGGCAAAAAACCTAATAACTTCTAGCAGAGTACACTCAGATTCCAACTAGTTTCAAAGAGGAACTCAGCTACCTCTCCACCCATTCTTTACATTATTTCATTTCTTCTTTTATTGCTTGGGGTTTTTTCAGGGAACAAAAGTGTACCAAAATGCATAAAGAATTTACAAACTGGGAATAAGAGAAGCATTTTTTCCCCAGTATGGGAAAACTTCTAGATATAGGCTTCCCCAATTCATGATAAAAATAAAAACTAATTAGTCTGAAAGGTACTGCTACATTCTTTCCCCCCCCATCCCTCCCTTCCTCCTTTTTATGCTACAGGAAACTAACACAACTACTTCTTTGAAAAGTTACCTGCTATCTTATAAACACTGCTGACCACTGCCCTTAATTAGATCCAATGAGGTGGTGCAGAAGAGAGATTCTCTACTAGTCCTGCCCAAAGTACAGTCCTTCAGATGTGGTTGGGCTACAACTCTCACCCACTTGAGGAATGCTGGGGAGCCATAGTCCAACTGGAAGACCACACTTTGCTCAACCCTGGTCTATATGGTGAAGACTGCTGTCAAAACTAGCATCTAGAAAGTATTTATTAAAAGAAAGCAAGTCTTGCAGCAGCTTACTGAAGTACATCCTTCCTGCGGCCCCTGCTCTGAGGAGCTTGCTGTGCCAAAGGAAGGAGATGACTGATATTAAAATGTGACACTGAAGGACTGGCCTCCCCTAAATCTGTGGTGCTCCTTTAAGAGAAAATAAGTCCACTCATCCCTTGAGGAGGCACCCAATCTACATGAGGGGCAAAGCAACACCAGCAGGCTCAGCAAGGCAGAAATAAACTTCACAACTACTATCACAACTATCTAGAGAGAGAAGGTACTTGATGCCCACCCCAACAGCCCAGTTGTGTGTGGCTAGTGACCAAATGGAAGCAGGATATAATTCTCCCCTCCTCTTAATACCTCATTATCATCTCCCCAGGCTTTCCAGGTCAGATCAGTTCAAATGCCACCACTTGACATTGATAGTAGCCATCAATGTCTATTAGCTGTGGTGGCTAAGTGTCTCATCCAGTATCAGAGACAGTGTGCCCCTCAATGCCCATTGCTGGGGGAACACAAGGAAAAAGGCACTGCCTTCCTCTCTTGCGTGTGAGACTCCCACAGGCATCTGGTTGGTTGGCCAGTGTAGCAAAGATGATGGTGGCTTAGATAAGGGGTCTGAGAAGAGCCCCGCTGGACCAGACCAAGGCTCCTTTACAGTCCTTAATGTTCATCTGCTCCACTAAACACATTTGCAAGCCCCGGTGGTGACCTGAAGGCACACTACCACCACCATCACAACTGCAACTTGAAAACTTCCTGTGCACAGGTTGTGTAGCCCTTCAACATGTTGAGGCTGTAAAGTATGACTCTGGCACACCCACACTGGGCTGAATGTTGGTATAGATCTCTAAGATAACAGGGTTAAAATTCCCACCTAGCCTGGGGGTGCTCTTGGGCAAGTTACACTCTTTCAGTTTCACAGGAAGGCAATGGCAAACCATCTTTGAACAAATCTTGCCAAGAAAACCCTGCAATACACTCACTATAAGTCAGAATCACCTTGAAGGCACAGGACAACAGTGCACCTGCTTGTGGGATCTATATATCTATTACTACTACTACCACTACTACTAAAGTCAACTGGGCAGTATTTAAAGTCAGGCCATACTGTCCGTTCAGATCTCTCCCTCTTTTCAGTTCAAAAGTTACCTTCGCGGTGTTTGAGTTTGATGTGTATGTATGGGTGAATAAATCCTGGCAGATGTTCAAGGCAGGGAGGAAGAAAAAGAAGGGGTCCCCTTTAACGAGGACTACAATTAACTGCCTGTGAGAAGCACGGTTGGGCACATCGGAGCTCCTACTGCCGCCGGGTACTTCTATTCACCGCGGGGCTGGAGGCGGGAGGGGAAACCACGGCGAGAAGGACGTGTGATCATACACACGCGCGCGCGATTGCAAAGCATCCCTTCCTAGTAGACTAAAAGTTCTACTTTCTTCTCTTCTCGGGAGCGGAGGGTCGGTGCAGGAGCAGGAAGGCACGGTGCTTTTTAGATCGCGGTTCAGGAACCCCAGGTGGGATCGGTTTCAGTTCTACCGAGCCGCCAATTCTGCCGCGTTGGCCGGGTTTTTTTCAGCCCGGCGCCTACCCGGGGACATTCGTCCCCACCCACGCCCCCGCCGCTCACCTTGTACACCTTGCCGAAAGCGCCGTCGCCGAGCTCCCCGACGATCTCCCACACCTCATTGGGATCCAAGTCCCGCCGCACGTGCTCGTACTCCTTGGACCGCCGCTTGTCGAAGTGGGAGAGGCGCAAGATGCGGCGGAAATTGGCGAAGGCCATGTCGGCGCAGCCCGGAGCGGGACTTCGGCTCGCCCACCATAAACCCCTCAGGAGAGTCCGAAAAGGCGCGGTGGCGTCGGGGTGGGGACGGAGGGGAACCGGCACGGCGAGCCCTCCTGCGAGCGAAAGAGGGAGAGGAGGGGAATCGAGCGGCCGCTGGGGTGGACAGCCGCCGGAGCGCCGGTCCGTCGGCGCCCAGCCGAAAGGAAGCGGCTAGTTGAGAAGCCCGGGGAGAAGTCCCGCATCCAGGGCAGCGCCTCAGGAAGAGCGCGGAGAGCTGCAAAGTCCGCGCCTCGGCTGGGGAAGCGAAAGGGGTGACGGCACACCCGGGTGTTTCCCCGCTTCTCTCTCTCTCTCCTCCTCTCTCTCAGCTTTCAGCGCCACAAACAGGGCGCCCCGGTCCACCGGACAGCCGGGAGGGCTGGGCTTACCGCTTCGGCCGGCCTCGCCGGTGGGGCCACGGGGCGGGAGGAAGCGCGCGGGGCGAGCACACGGGCCCCCCGGAGGCGGCAGCGCCGGCCGCTTCACCTGCTGGGTCGGACGGGGGCCGACGCCTCCCCGCCCCGGCTCTGCACGGGCGGCGGACCCGCCCCTCCCTGCCCTTCCTGCTCCCTCCGGCCCCGCCCCGGCCTCGCAGGCGGCAGCCGTCCGGCCGCGGCCGCTCGCCTCAGACGCGGGTCGGGTCGGCGCGGTCGTGTGAGCCTGGCGCCCCGCCACTCCCTCCTTCATTTCGCAGCCCCCTTCTCAAGGGGCCCGTGGTTTTCCTTTCCAGTCTCTCTTCGTCCCTGCCATTGTCTCGCACAGGAAGGTGAAGGGGAGTCGAGTCGGAAAAGGCGGGAGGGGTTGCTGACCGATTGGGCTTGTTTTCGGGTTTCCGGTTCGCTTCCAAAGGGGCTACGAAGAACCTACTTTTGGATTTCGCTCATTCTTTCCACTGAGGGTCATTTATTACTCACGTGCCGGAGGAGTGCTTTCGGACAGGAAGGGAAAAAGTTAAATGTTTACTTCGGAAGTTGCTTGTTAAAACGTCAGCGGCAGCTGCGCGAGAGCGTCTCTCGCCCACCGGCGAGCGACTGGCCGGCCAGCGGCGCCCCTAGGCGGAGAGGCTCCAGCGCGTGGAGGAGGAGTGGGAGGGCGGCGCAAGAGCAAGCGGGGGTCAGAAGACCCCAGAAGCTCTTGGCTATCAGTGACTTGGCGGTAGCAATTTATATTCAACTTGCGTGCCTTCAACTCATTTCCGGCTTATGGTGACCCTAAAGCAAACCTATCTGGGGGCTGAGAGCGCGTGATGCGCCCAGCGTCACCCAGTTGGTTTCCATGGCCAAGTGGGAATCGAACCCTGGTCTCCAGAGTCGTAGTCCAACACTCAAACCACCATACCACCCTGGCTCTGCATGCTCAACTAGCACAGAATAATATAAAATAATGTATAAAACAGCCTGTCTCTAGCTACTGCCAAGTAAGGCAAAATGTACTCTATTTTAGGCCATAGAAGCTTACCTGGCAAAAATGTCTGTGTATGTTCCTTCAGTTCGCCTATGGACGTAGGGCAACTCCATGAATTTCATAGGGATCTCTTAAGCAAAGAATATTCAGAGATGCTTTTGCCAGTCCCTTCCTCTGAAATATAGCCCTAACACACCTGCCATTTGTTGGCATTTTTCCATCCAAGTACTAACCAGGGCTGAGCTGGCAAAAGTGTCACAGAGGAAAGATGGGGTTCAAGGAGTGTGTGCACCGGCAGAATGCCTTGGTGAAGAAGTGTCTGAGAGTCAGCCATAACTGTAGTCAAAGATGATTTGCTGAATCTCTTTCATCTGGAGCCTTGTCTTTTGATCTTCCTCTTATTATTTTCTTAGGCCCTCCGTCTTCCCTTTTTGACGCAAGTGTCCGATTTGCTCCATGAGCAGCAGCATGAATCTCTGCCATCTGGCACATTGGTTTACAAACCTCATTGTGACCTCAGGGACCTGCTCCGGGCCTAAATTCTCCATGGCTGCCATTGGCTGAGCAGCTCTGATGTGGCAGTGGGACTTGCAGCCATGTGGCTTACGACTGTAGTTGAGATGATGTAGAAAGACCTGGTTTTGCCACATGAAGGGTACTGCATATAGACTGTAGGGTGGGCAGGCTCTCTGGACATTTTGGATGGCAACTACTGGAAGATTCAGCCACTGAATAGGAGTTGTAGCCCAAAACATTAGGCGGGCACCAGTTCACCTTCCCCTTTGTAACAATACTGTGCATCCAGATGTGTCCAGTGTAGTATTTCTCTTGCTTATACATTTGGAGGACGAACGCAAGCCAACAGGGACATCTAGAGGAATAAACCTGGAAGTGCATTACTGTTACTGCATAAGATTTATTGGTGGTAGATGATGCAGCAGACTGCTACAAACATATTTCTTCCCAGTCTTTGTGAGATGCGGCCCATCTGTAGCCAGTAGTCCTCTGTCTAAGAAATGAAGACCAAGTCAAGCCTCTCCTGTCTACACAGCCAATCATTCATTTTTAGTATCTTCCTGGTTCTGTGTAGTCCTCTATCCTTCACTGGCAAAATGGATGAGAATACCACCTGTGCCTCAAACCCCTTCAACTTCCTGCCCAAAGCTTCATACTCAGAGGCAGTCTGCTCAAAGGTGTTCTTGGCCGTGTCATCACATGAATAAGCAAAAAGGAGTAGTGATCTGTGTTCTTGACAAATTGTGAGTGACGTCCTGGATGTGTATTCCAGGAAGACAGCATAATTTCTTGATTCTTCTTGTTAGTCTGGCACACAAGTGCTTCTGTACCCTTGAGCAACAAGTCCCCAACAAACAGCACTTTTCTTTTCTTTTCGTTGTGGTTGGTGGTTACCTTAGCTCCTTCCTTTGCATGTGGTATCTGTAGTTGCTGGTTTCCTATTTTGAGCATCTTCATTGCTGCTATCCTTCTGAGGATTTAGGAAGTGATTGCCTAATTGGGGAGGTTCTGAATTCCTTCTGTCTGCTCTGCTCCTGATAGTGACTTTCCTCCAGGGTGATTCCTCACTGTTACAAGCATCTTCATTTTCCTTGGCACTTTCTTCCCGTTGGTTTTGTATGATCAGTTCTCCATGTGTTCAGTCCAGGAAGTCCACCTGTTCTTTGATAAATTGAAGAGACACGACACATAGCTATAGTGTACTGAACTTCTCTTCCAAGAGAGCTACCAATTTGTACTTCCTGCAGGCGTAGTTGGTGGTGTTTTCCGGGAAAAAGACAAACTTTGCACATACACTGCAGCAGACAATTCTGGATCCTTCTGTCTCCATTTCTGCAGTTATCCCCCCCTCTGCTGTCTTCTTACCTAGTTCTACTTGAAAGATGTCAAAAAATCACCATTTTTACTTCAGTCAGAGAATTTGCAGTTTGGGAGAACTTCCCAGCATATTCATAGATAATGATTTTGTGTTTAAGATCTTCAGGTAATCCAACACCCCACCAAGTTACACTGAGACTTGTTTTTCTGTCTTTTAGAAATTTGGCCTTGAGAGACTACCCACCGTCTTTCCTGCCTCTGTCCCTGCTTGTAATCTTTTTGTGGACATGGGGGCAGAGCCCAAAGTAAGTAAGTCCACCCTGTTTCGGTTTTCTTATTTCTGCACTGCCTGCTGTTCCCCAACACCTTCCCACCTTATAGGCTGCTAGTGAAGGGACAGATCACATAATGAGAGACCTTGTTCCTCAGCTGCAGGGGACTTTTGAAATTAGCTGATGTTCACATGCAGCCCTAGGGCCTAAGGTTCCCCACTCTCTCACACTCACCCGTTTAAGGGATCAAATAGGGATCCAGAAGATTTACAGTAGAATTTTAAAAAATCCTTCTAAAAATTAAGGTTGAATATTTAATGTAGGGTATAGTTAATCCCTGAAAACTGGAGTGAATATCTGAATAATGGAAGGAAACATGAAAGAATTAAAATCCAAACCACTCCCTCATGGAGTGGTAAAGTGCACAGATCAGTGCTTATTCCCAGTGATCGATTTCAAGGTGACATTATGTCACAAATTTCTTGAGGTGGATCTCACCAATAGTATGCATAATAGGAATGCTTAAATTTTACCAATTTCTTTTGTGTATTATCCCATCCCTGCCCCATGCCAAATCTTTCATGGCAGACAAATACTGTTTTGAACACATTTGGTGGATTACTAGAGAACTTCTGCATCTCCTTCTGTTATCATTCTGTTCCGGTTTTGTTTAACATTCTGTTCCAGTTCCGTGATGGAACTCTGTGGACTGTGACACAAGCATCACCTGGAATAGTACTGGAATTCCGTAAGTGAACAGAATTCATTCTTGGCAAGATGAAACTGAGACCAAGATGTTTCATGCATTTCTTGTGCTTAGACAGAATATATTGCTTATTATCTGTCAGAAATGCTAGAGCCCTGGTACACTACTTTTCTCTCCTTGATGTTCATAATAAGAATGCTCTGAACAGTAAGTACGACACTGCAGGGAAGGGAAGGCCACAAAGACGCAAACTACAGTTCCTGCATATCTTTCCTTAGTTGTTCCTGGTCAGATCTGTTACAATTAGGTGTCTTGTTTTTCACCATAAGTGAGAGAAAGCAGCAGGATGGGGATGACAAAGCTGAGTTCATAACATTTGGAGAATACCTTTGGATGGCTGTGGATTGAAAAGTTTAATATCTAAAGAGAGCCCTGCCAGATTGATTCAAATGTCCATCATCTTAGCTAGCATGACTGTTTCCAATGGTGGGCAGCCAGCATCATCAAGGAGGTCTGTAGGAAGAGCATGAGGGCAACAGGCTCATCTTTGTTTATCCTCTGTAATCTTATTCAGGGCCCAAGATGGATGTGCTGTTCTGATAATGACCAACACTCAATCCATCTAGAGTGATTAAAGTGCAGCATGGGCAGGCAGTGTGAAGAACTGAAGCCTTCCCTTGCTTGTGTTTCCATCCCCTGAAAATACCTTTTTAAACTGGAGTGTTCTCATCTTTCAAAAAAGCAGTTGGGGATAGGAAAGCATTGATGATACAGAGTTCAGCTCCCTGTACTCATCTTGCACTTTAAACTGTCTCCTTTTCACTTTAATATGATCAGTAGGGACTCTGCCATTGTCAGTATTGGTTGCAGCCTGAACTTTATCTTCCTGAATTATTGCATATAGAATCCATCCTGAACCAAAAGCAGAAGGTGGGAAAATCTGTTCTATATTCCCAAAGCTTTTATGTGGGACCTTACTGAACTTCTGCTATTTGTGTACAGCTGATCTTCCTGAAAATTTATTACGGCTATATCAAGCAAAGTCCCATTCTCTTTCGTAATACAGCCACATCCTGAATGGTCAGATTTTTCATGCTACAGATACCACCCTCACTCCCCCCCCCCCAAGAAGAGTTTGTTTAAAGGGAAAGCTTTGAGACAACATGTTTAATCTTTAGTCTGCAGAAGAGAAGGTTAAGAGGGGATATGATAGCCATGTTTAAATATCTGAAGGGATGCCATATAGAGGAGGGAGAGGCCTTGTTTTCTGCTGCTCCAGAGACCAGGACAAGGAGCAATGGATTCAAGCTGCAGGAAAGGAGATTCCACCTGAACCTCAGGAAGAACTTCCTGATGGTCAGGGCTGTCCGGCAGTGGAATATGCTGCCTTGGAGTGTGGTGGAATCTCCTTTTTTGGAGGTTTTTAAGCAGAGGCTGGATGGCCATCTGTTGGCAGTGCTTTGAGGGTGTTCCTGCATGGCAGGAACTGGATGGCCTGTGTGGTCTCTTCCAAGTCTACATTTCTATGATTCTATGAACCTAACATTTTGGCTCTTCTACCTTATCATGTCTTTTTTTTTTTTTAATAAAGAACTCTCTGTCACTGTTACAACCATGGTGTTATCCACCAGTACATGTGAAAGAAAAAAGCAACAGAGAAGCTGCTTTCAGAAAAATAATTGAAATATATCTGTTTCAAGAGATTATTTTGTATCTCTTGCATCTGTTAATAGCAATCATTCAGCCTGCCTGTTAATCAGTGTTTCTCTCTGTACTATGAATTAGAATGTATTTCATATATATACCTGTCTAATGGATTCTATTACTTAAATATTTTGAATGGACTAAGGCCTAATGCAACATTGTTGTCCAGATCTACAGTTTTATCACTTTCTTCATTATATAACTGACCTGACCAAGGCTCAGATCATGCTGGTGTTTGACTTGCTGGATTGGGATGGCAAAGGAGAGGTCAACTTTGATGAACTCTACATGTTGGTGTGCATCATCATGTCTCATGAGGCAAGTTGACACAAGTTCCTGTAGGTGTGTTTGTATATAGAAAAAGTGGTCTGTCTGACAGTGGGCTGCACTGAACATCCCATGAACAGACTTCCAGGGAATGCAAGAAGGCTACTCCCTGCTTTCCTGTCCTCTATGCACATACCAGAGTTGCCAGATTGAAAACTAGAGAGGACTCATATTTTTAATGATTATGTAGAAGAGGGACCTTCAGCAGGTGTTGCTTGTGAGACAATCAGGTAACAAGCAATACTTCAGGAGTTCTCCTCTGGCGAATGCACAGGAGAAGGAGGAATGCATTCCACTTGAGTGGAATTCTGTTTCCACTGGCAGACAATGCTGGCTGCAATCCTATATTCTAAATTGCGTTTAGCCCAATGTTTGTCCAATTTGATTTGGGACATTAAATGGGATATGAGGGGGATATACTTGCAGGTAGAAAGAATGCAAATGCCCACCAAGCAAATAAAATGTTGTTTCTTCATAATGGGCTGGTTTGGATGTAAAATTCTCATCTTTGTAAACCACGATTTATGAAACAAGGAACAAGTCTCAGGCCTGCATATTTATCCCTTGTCATTTTACTCCCCTGGCACATACCTTATGCTCCAGCACAAAGATCCTGTACTGTTTAAACCAGAGAGTTCTTCAGTAATCTGTAATAGGTAACTCTTAACTCTGGTTTAATATCAGCTTCCTGAACAGAGCCAAGTCCTGGCTTAAGATTTTACTTAGCAAACCAACTGTCACTGTATTAGAAGCTCTTTACTGAAGTTAGGATGAGACCTTGATTTCAACACTCATTTCCAGCTTCATGAACCATGCTTGGTAAAGTCAGGAATACTGTGTCCAAACTTGTTGATTAACTTTAAGCAAAGAATTATGAATGGGGAACCTGAAAGTGTTCTGGCACCCTGACATTTCTGCATCTGATTTCATGCAGGAGTGACAGGTACAATTGCTTTTACTGAAATCTCTGTTTTGCAAACTTGACAATTTTGTTAATAGCAAGAGAACCAGTCAAGTTCAAAGTAAAACAAAATGCAAATACTTGGAGTGAAAGTGAAAGCATGTAATATAATATACATGTTACTTTAAGCAAGTTTCCCTGTCAGGAGCATGCTGATCTGAAGGAGGTAAACTACTCTTTTTCTATAGGATATTGCTAGTTTGAATATACACACCTTGCCTGGATTTACCTCTTAACTTCTTTCATTGCCCTCAGGCCTTGTGTAGCAGCTCTCCCCAATGTGATGCTCTCCACATGTATTGGATTAGAATAGCAATCATCCTGTGCCAGCACAGCTGGTGGCCATGCTCACTGGGGATGATGGAAGCTGTTATCTTACACACTGGGAAAGTATCAGGTTGGAGGATTCTGCTGGAGACGTATATCAGTACAAAGATAGGAAGAAATTTGAAAAGATTAGCTGTGGGGTTGTCTTCCGAGTACAAAATCTCTTCCTTTGCTCACCTGCCATTCTGTCTGTGGAACAGGGGTTTTCCCAGTTTCACTTAACTGTTCTGGAAGCCTGCAGGGTTGCAGAGTATTCAGGCATTATGGGTGTGTCCTTGAGCTTACAACAAGCAATGACAAACCTGTTTAAACCACTGAAGGTATCAGTGGTAAACACAGAGGGGGAAGTTGTTAGTGCGTACAGGCAGTTTAAGGGGAATAAAAAATAGAACATACCACACAATGCTACTAACTTCTCATCTGCTTTGTGTTTGCATTGCTGGAAATTTGCCAATGCAGTTTTATGAGCTGGAAAGTTACCAGCTTGGCTAACCAGTACATTCACATCTCCACATGACTGATGCAGCTAAAGAAAGCAGGAGAGCGCAAGTGATCAGTGGGGGCAGGGGGGAGGAAGGGCTTCAATTCCAAGGCAGGGTGTGGCTAAGGACCTCTGCCTGACCCCACAGGAACGCTTTCCAGATCCTCTAAAGGTCATTGTAATTTACCAGTTCCCTTTTCTGAGTAAGGAGACTATTATGTTATTATGTCTTCTCAGCACTTCCGGCTATCCAGCAAAATCATCAACTAGAATAGCCTCACATTTCAGTTTCAGTGGAGCCTATTGAGAACAAGAGTCATTCTGGTGTTGACTTTAGCTATAGCAAACAAAATGTGGCCCTCCTGCTGTAGTGGAATTGCAGCTCCCAGCATCCCTTACCATTATCTACACAGGCTAGGGCTGCTGGCTGTTGCAATCCAGTAACACCTGATGGATAGCACTTTGCCCACTCTAATCTGCAGGCAAGCAGTTTATTTTGGTACCTGGAGTGACCAGAATTGCACAAAGGTTTTGAAATCTTTTTTCATTACATGGAGATAACTTAGCTTGCTAGACATCCACCCCCTAGCAATTCATCTGTGTTGCTCTCTAATTTAAGAGTGAACATAAAAAGCTGGAAGAAGTACATGTGTTGGGTAGCAGTGGTGTGTGTATTGGTATGTGGCAAGAACAGAGAGAGAATGGATCGTGCAGAGCTCTTAAAGCATCACCAGGTACCTTCAGTTACATCTTTCATTGAACAGATCAGGAAAAGTCCAGAATTTAGATATCTAGGGGGTAAAGCCCCATGCTCACTGGTGAAGTTTCCCATGCTACGGCACCGTGATAAAATGGTTCCACTACTGTGGTGTAGTAGTGGTTTCAGCTTTGGACTGTGACTTTGGAGACCAAGGTTGGAATCCCTGTTCAGCCATGGAAACCCATTGGGACTGTGCATATAAGAAACACTAAAAACTTCTATTCCACATTAACACTGCTGCTACCACTAAACATAAAATAAAATAATAATAAAAAAAAAATCAGAGGAACATCTCTGCCAGTGCTTGGTTTCTTGATCCTTGAAAACAGGAATTCAAATCAGCAGAAAAAAGGCTAATTTCATTCTTTTTTAAATTTCATTTCTTGGAACAGAATCACCTTGAAAAGCAGTTTATGTACCGTCATTCTCATGCTGTTTTTGAGTTGCTGGACATCGATGGGGGTCACACAGTGGGCCCTGCAGAGTTCCAAGCCACCCGCTTCCTTTTCAATATTAAGAAGAGTGAGCTGAGCCAAATATTCAAGGATTTTGACATCTCTGGTGATGAGGTAATCAAAGGATGGGTGGGTGAGAGGAGGCCCTGGGTCCACCCTATCTTACTGTCTCATCTGAGTATGTGTTTGGCTTTTGTCAGCCTGAAAAAGGCTCCTCTGGAATGAGCTTGCATTTCCTCATAAGGAAAAATGTGTTATGCATTCCTATTCTTGTTTCTGTGTGGCTCATCTGCTTCCTAAGAAGGCATATCATCCTTTCTAACCAGGGTGGGGTGGGTGAGGAGGTCCCTTGTATGCAGCCTCAAGATCAGCAAACAAAGGTTAGAAAGGCTGACAAAGTCCTGGGCAGTTCTTTTCATGGAAGTGAGCTCTGGCTTGCAGATTGGGATACTGTTGCACTTGGATTTACCCCTGAGCAGACACAACAGAACTGAGTTGTGCTTGTATATGAGGTGAGAAAATATCCACATCTGCACTTTTATTTATGAAGTAGCCCCCTCACTTCAGTTTTAGTCATATTGTTACTGCAGTTTAGGCCTCCTTGGCGATAGCACCCGATATCTTTTGATATCATAATTTGGCCTTATTCTACCACCCCTCTCCATGTGTTTGTGAGGCCCCCGGACAAGCACGAAACTAGGCTCGGCACTTAACTGCTGAAATATTCTCAAACAATATGGGGACGCCAGAAATAGCCAGATCGCAGCTTCAGGGACCTCCTCGGCAAACACCACATTATGTATACGCGCTACCTACAAAAGGCTCCCTGCCCCGAGCAGGCAACTTGACAAAGGCTGAACCATCCACTGTCAAGCGTTGTGCATTTACATACTGGCTACACCATTGTTAATTCGGCTCTGATTTCATCATGCTAAATTGTGACCTTTCGGAGACATTGTCTCACACCCGAAACTCATTGTTGTCCCCAAGTAAGCCATAGCCTGCAGTCACATCTCTCCCTATAAAAACCCCTGATTCCGAGACCCTCCTCGGATCGCTCCCGAGTTCCAGACTGCCTTGCTGCTGCTTTGCTTGGCGAGCCTCCCCTCAGCTCCACATGCTGAGCCACATCGAACCCCAGCATCGCTCTCTATCCTGCCGGACTTCAGGACAGGTTTCATATCACCCAAACCAACTATCCCTCTGAAAAATCCCTCTATCTCAACCTCACCTTTATTTTCTATAGTTATCTGAGTGAGAGTGTTGCATACACTGTTTGCCTGTATTTTAATAAAGATCATTCATTGCTTTCAAACCAGTCTGCTTCTTGACTTGGCCTGACCCCGTAGACGTTGGGTTAAAGATCCTGCTAAGTTACCCTGCCTCTCGTAACGCTAAAGCCGTGCTCTGAGCTAATTTTCCCCACCTATAGTTAAGCACATTTTGGTGTCCCTCGTGGGACCCACAGTAAACAGGGTAACAATATGCTCTGCAATCCATGAGACTTTTCCCAATTTGGAATTAAGCCACAGGACCAAATATAAAATAAAATCCCCAAACCTCTTTTATTATCACACTCAAAACTACAGTCAGCTCTCCATATCCATTCAACCAACCATGGTTTGAAAATATTAGCCCTCTAAAAAAAAAATTCCAAAAAGCAAACTTTAATTTTTCCACTTTATATAAGAGAATCTGCTTTATCACACCATTGTACCTAACAGGACTTGAATATCCACAAATTTCGATATCCCTGAGGGGCCCTAGAACCAAACTGTAGCAGATGCCAAGGGCCCACTATACAGAACTTCCAGCAGTGACAGAATTGAACCAGATGAGCCTTGGTCTCTCTTCTAACGCTAAGATTTTATATACCTGCTGTGATTCTTTAATGTCAATGTGTGAACACTGTGCAAAACCCTTAGATCCCTGGTTCCTACTCTACTTTTTCATCAATGGTATTAGTGTCCAATGGAAGTGGAGGCTCTTCTCCTCAAACAGCAAGCAAACCACCATGCATGTGCAAGGCACTCTTTACCCAAAATTCAGGATTAACTTTAGCAGGTGGTGAAAGACTATGCAAATATAATCTCATTGGTCTATATAAAGTTGGTCACAATACCTATGAAAATTCAAATTCAAATTAGAGTAAATTTAGGAGTCTATTGGGGATTTCACTGCCTTTCATCTTTTTGTAACAGCACTCTATGGCTGTCTGTGCACGCAACTCCCAAATACAGCAGAATTGTTCCATTCTTTGGGTTTGTGTAAGATTGCTTCTAAAGCACTAGCCTGAGGATAGGAGCCAGCTGTTGTGTCTATACGTGCAACTGAGGGACGGCATAAGGTGGACAGGCAAAGCAGTCGGAAAGGCCAGAGTTGGTCAGCAAAGTCTGGAAGAACTTTCTAGCAGAGTAGAAGTTTAGTGTCCAAGATCTGCTGATGTTTGGAGATTAGTATAGAAACTATAGCATGTTAACTAATTTAATTAATGACAAGTTAACTCCTTGACCTCTCTCTCCCCTGAAATTGTTCCTGGGTGGAAAGGGTACATTTCCCTTCTGAAAGAAATCTGATGGTTACCGCTGCAGATGATGGATGATTCCGGAGTACATTTCAAACTACAGCTGCATGTGGCTAACATATCCTACATTCAGGAGAGCTTGCTCCTTTAGTTACGTGCATCGGTTATATTCGAGTGACTACAATCTTGACTGGAGTTTCATGAGCATTTAGGAGGCTAGAAGAAAGGTTGAAAGGAGGGGTGGTGATGTTTGAAGAGTAGAAGCTAAGCTCCAACAGATCATTTCATAAAATAGTCACTAAATTGCTCTTGTTTCTCTCCCTTTTTTAGCAACTGAATTACAAGGAGTTCAGGATGTTTACGATTTTCTGCATTGACAGACAACAGAGGAAGGCCAAGGAGAAGCTGAAGAGTCAGATGGCTAAGGCAGCAGCTGAAGCTGAGGATGAAGCTGAGACTGATGCTGGAGAAGAAGAGACTGATTTTGATTTCATTAAAGGTTAATCACATGTGTAAGAAAACATTTGTAAGCAGCATCCCACTTGTAGCTAGAAAATTAAAGCACAAAGATAAAAAAAAACACAATAAAGAGGATTTTGGTTTAGAAAAAAAAAGAAACACTTGAAACTATTTAAACATATCACAAGAGACCAGTGACAGTGCTGGATTAATACAAATATTAAAATCTTCTTTTTCCAGAAATCAACTTTCTCTGTTTATTTGGTAAAGAGCACTGGAGTAGATCAGATCTTTATTGATACAGTTTACTTGTATGCAGCACAGACGAATGTGTCCATAACCTTGGAAGTCTACCTCTCACATTTTCTTGTTACACATATATAACCATACACATGGATTTCCAAGGCCCTTTCCGCACCGGAGTATTAAAACGGTGCAGAGCGACCTCTGATGGAGGTCTTCTGCACCGTGGAGTGGATTGGGGTGGACTATTTTCGTAGTTCTGCACCTCAATCCGCTCTGAAGCGACCGGAACTGGTGGCGCGGCATGTTTTTTAAAAACCTCTTTTCAGAGGTTTTTAAAAAGCAGGGAGTGCGCAGCCCTGTCGCCGCGCTCCGGTGCAGATTTGCAGGTGTGCACTAGTGCGTGCCTGCAGATCTGCCGGGGGCGGGCTTTAGGCTGGTGAGCTTCTCTGGTTGGTGGAGAGCCTCCGCCAGCTGGAAGCCACCATTTTGGACGCCAAGGCCACCATTTTGGATGCCGAAGGACTGCGGAACAGCGAGATCGCGCTGATCTGCATGGCAACGGATTTAGCCGGCTGCCGGTAAGCTCCATTTTAGAGCGTCCCCCCCCGCTTCCTCCTCCACGTGCGGAAAGGGCCCTAGCCATGGCCTCAGTCAGCTGGTACTTAGAGAGATCTTAAATTTTGAGGAATCCATAAGAAAACAAAGCCAACTAATGCCAGTAGCTTATAAACTCCTACCTAAAATACTAACATCAACAAAATAGCTGGTACTGCCAGTAGTATTTCATGTATATATGTTGCCTTTTTACAAGCTGTATGTAAGGTGCCTTACAGTAATGTTAGGATAGATACAACAAGTCTAAAACAAAACACACCCAGTGGACTAATTGAAACAGTTAAAAGCATCCCCAGAATATAGAGTAGAAAAAAAGACTGAAAGTAGATGTGGTGGGGGTAGACATACCTCAGAAAGCCTTCTTGTGTCCAAGGTACTGCTATAATCAAGAGAGTCCCTTCCTGTCTTTGTTTCTGATGGCTGTGAAACTCAAAGGTGTGCTTCCAGGTTTGTGTCTATGTATATGTGTGTTGGGGGGGGGCTGGTGGTGGCGGGATATGTAGTTCTGGAGATATTTTGGTCCCAAACCATTTTGAGTGTTAAAGACCACAGAAAGCAGAAAACTATTGGGTGGCTTGGAGCCTTTTGGAGGAAGCCAACAGAAAACCACCTCTAAATAAATCTTGTTTTTTTTTAAAAAAACTCCACAGTGAAACTGATGAAAGGTCACTGTGATCTGACAGTTCCCATCAGACTCCTTGCATTTTGGATCAATTGTTGCTTCTGCCCTATGTTCCAGGACAGTAGCCATGACATATTGGTAAATGTTGAAGTTCAGATACAGTGGACCCTCCGTATCTGTGACCTCTGGATCTGTGATATACAGCAATAGTGGAGAGTTGTGTCCTATATATAAAATGGTGGTGATGTGAATGCAGATGTACTGAAGCATCTGCATGCCTCTTGCTACTGAGTAATATGGGACACAATAATTCACATTTTTTGCCATTTTCAGGAGGTCCTGGAACTAAACACTTGTGGACACGGAGAGTCCACTGTACTTATTATGACAAGTGCTACAATCATTACTCCAAAGAAAGTCCATAGATGCATCCATGAGCATCTGGAAGGATTTTTTACTTGAAGGAGAAAGGCTTATATACATACAATGAAAACAGAAATATATTAAAATAGGAAGCATATGAAAAAGCTACAATATACTGAAAAGGTAATCATACTGTTTTTAGTGTTATCTTCAAAATTCTGAAATTATTCTAGTAATTTTTTACATTAAAGATGAATTCTTCAAGACGACCAGACCAAAAGATATAAACTTATATTGCTTGGACATCTGTGGTGAAAACAACTTGTGCAGCATATTCAGAACAAAACAAACTATCCCTGCTGTTTCTTTTCACAATGGCTGTCTCTGGTCCCCTCTTCAAGTGTCATCAAAGAAGGTTGGCAGAGATTTCACATTTACCAGGGGATTATTTGCTAATTACTACCACTTTGGAGAGCATTATAGTCTTTTCCAATAAGCCGTGTTATCTCATGATATCTTTACAGTGCAATAACTTCGGTTTGGGGGGCAGAAAAAGAATAGCTCTCACATCAAAAAGCCCGATTTATTACTGGTTGGGACTTCATGGCATCTCTCCAGTCAGCAGGGAGGAGAGAGAGGATGAAGGAATCTAGGTAAGCAATTTTGCCAATAAACATTCAGATTTCATAATACTATACCACTGGTCAGTCATCAGATCTTTTCTATGTCTTTGCTTACTATTGGCTCTGGAGACCTGGATGGGCATGTCTGTTTAACGGTACCATGTTCCAAATCTTACTACTCTAGTAAGGCCCTGTGTCCCCTGCCCTTTTAATATAACTTCTAATATAACCATGCAGTCCTGTACTGTATGACTATATGGTCTCTTTTTCCCCCTTGCTGAGATGTATTGTGGGATTTTAAAGAAACAGCCTCTCAGTAGGAATAAACTATTGCTTCTCATGCTGAGAATTGCTACTGAATGCTCTGTGAGAAGGGGAATATCATCTGTTTTTAAAAAATCCAAGAACTACAGCAGCAGATAGAGCAATCAATAGCAACACTTATCGCATGTGTTTCTCCCCTCAGTTTATAATAAACTTTTCAGTTTTCACTTACTCTCAGATCAATTTATCTTTTTGGATGTCCACAGCACCTGTAGGAATCCCATTCTTTACCACGTTTAAAATGAGTAGATCTTTCTCTTGTAAATATTACCTATCCTTTAACTTTAGAGGTATGCAAATCTTCTGTGGTCATCGTATTTCTTAATATGCAGCTATAATGCTGCTTTCTTTCACTCTTTAACCTTCACTTGTAATCATTCCAAGTTTTTGCTATTTCCTGCTAATAATGTGTCATCAGCATACCTTAAATTACTGATGTTTCTTCTTCCAGTTTTCACACCTCCTTCCTAGGAGTCTAATATGGTCTGTTTAGAAATTACACAGCGGATGATAAAACACAAATTTGTCTGATCCCTTTGTCAATTGGAGCTATGTTTCCTCATATTCTGTCCTGACAGTGGTCTCTTGTCTTGAGTATAGGTTAGCTGTCAGGACAATCAAATGTTGCGGTGCTATTTCTCTGTTTGCACAGATGAATCCCATGGTCTAACGGTTACTACAATCTTTGATGTATCCTTTCTTGGGGACTGGAATATATTCTGACCATTTTTGTCCGCGAGTCATCATTTTCCGTATTTGTTGGCAGAATTTTGATTAATTCTTTCTGTAGCTTGAAACAGCTCTAACAGTATGATATGGTATCTGCGTCTGGTGCTTTCAGAGTCTCTTCCACTTTCTAAAATTGTAGGTTCATCTTCAGAAGATCCTTTGCTGAAGGAATCTATTATACTTTCATCTCTGTTGTATAGTTCTTCACTCTCTCGGTTCCATTGTCTTTTTGTCTTGATCATGTGTGTTCTTATAATTCTGCATCTCTACTCTTCCAGTGTGATGTAGTGGTTTGAGCATTGGACTATGACCTCGAAGGCCAGGGATTGATTCTCTACTTGGCCACAGAAACCCCTTGGATGACCTTGGCCACATCACACACTCTCAGCCCAGAAAACCCCATGACAGGTTCACCTTAGAGTGACCCTAAGTTGGAAATGACTTGAAGGCACACAAAAACTTCACTTTGATTTCTTGGCTTTTGTAGGAGAGGCCACTTGTTCCACCTTTTTATGTCTTCTTATATTTCTTTGCATTGATTATTATAATTGTTCTCTTTCTTCCTACATGCAAACTGCTGAGCTAAGGATTCTGATCCTGTTTCTATTACCTCTTAAATTGGCTTGTTTGCCCTTCAAAAGTTTAATCAATCATCCAAGGAGGATCTTCTTTCTTTTTGACTCCAGATAAAGTATTTTTTGCATTTTTCCCTGATAATATCTCTGGTTTTAGTCGAGGGTTGTTCTGGCTCCTGTTCAGTTGGGTTTAATAGTACAAATTTATTATGTACAAGATCTTTAATTTTCACAGGGATGTTCTTCAGCTTCTATTTTGATATTATTGATTTAGCATACCTCTTTAGTCTTATAATCTGGATTTGCACTAGTGCACACCCCCACCTTCTAGTGAAAAAATAAAGGAATTGTCAGGCTGGGGATTTTAATCTCAGTCCGGTGCTTCTGGTTTATGGCCTTCAGTGCATCTGTTTTGTTCTAGGTTTCAAGACTTTTAACAACACAAGAGGTTCCCCAAGCTGATTGCATATATGGTACATATGCAATACTAGAGGTGGGCTTGGGGTACTGTTTCAGACTGGGCATTTACACGCTTTGACCCAATGGGTTGAAAAAGTACACATTCTAAGTTACATTTACAAATTAGCATCCTAATTCAAGATATTTAATGCAGGGGTGGGGGAGAATACATAAGTAAGCTGATTTTCTACAAAGGCAAAAAAATGAGCCTTCCAATCCAAACTGAAAGCCAAGCAGCACATATGAGCAGGCTAACTTTCTGGCAAGCGCTACCATTGTATACGATACCTTATAAAACTCCAGCTCTTAGAAACACACGTCTTTTTCTATGAAATAAATGTAGAAGGACTATGGCATGATTATTGCTTCCTAGAGCGTATTTTTGCCATGTATGAATTTTTGTAAAGACAGACGTGTTTTGGACATTATCATTTTACAGAGTGCACAATGCAGATATGTAACACATAGCCATTGTCACTTGTGTAACAGCTGTATCTTATCTTACTTTCTATGGAAGAAACCTTAAAGGTGAGTTGTTCTTCCAAATGGAAGATCAAAATACGTATCTGGTCATGGCAGGAACGTAATTTTATTTCACAAGAAGGGAAATAAGGGGACTGATGCATGGGACTTCATATGAGGAATCAATCCTTGTTCCAATACAAGCCTTTTGTATTTCTGGGTCTTCTGGACCATCAAGGGCCACACACATTGCTGTTTTTCTGAAACTGGAAGCAATTTGTCTCATCAAGTTCCCTTGAGACCTTCTGTTTAAACTCCAAACTGTGTAACCTACAGGTCTCTGAACAAAAATTCTTTTCCTGCAATTTTTTTTTTTTAAAAAAAATGGGTGTGGGAATTGTCAAGGTAGTCCAGGGACCCAGAGCATATCACCAGCAAAGAATAAATCATGTTAATTTCTTTGTATTGTATTTACTACCAGCTGGATAACTTGCATCCTGAAAAATACATTAGTCATGTGGGAGGAAACTGATGTAGAAAATGTAAAGCATCCAGCTTTAAAAGTATTGCATAAGTGTGTCTTGGAAAAGCTATCTCCTGAGCAAATGGCTGCAGGTTCTTCAGACTTCCAGGCTCACATACCTAATGGGCCCAAGCATGGCTAGCCATCTTGAAGGTTAAAAAGCACAATGACAGAAGAGGTGAGTGGTTTTCATATGATTTGATGCTAAATGACTACCAGCACTAAGAACTCTTTAAAAAGCCTTGAATGGGTGCACTAAAGCATTTCTATAATAATACATTCGAGACCATTAACTGTTCTGTGGGCTGCAGTTTAGCTCCAGGTTAAGGGAAAAATGACACAGAGCTTGTATTTTAAGGCAAGGCATTTTCAGAACCAATTTTATTTTTTAAAGCAGAAAAGTAACCAGAAGGTTTTTTTCTTGTTTTTCTTTTGTGTTTAGTACAAGGAATTCTATACAACACATTTCTGACTTTCAGGAAATCATGATGCTTGAGTTATAAAACCTTTACTTCATCTAACTGTTCAAAAAGAACCTGGTTGTGCTTTGCTATAAATTTTTAAATGTGTGTATATACTACTGCAACATCAGCATTAACAGAGGTACAGTATAAATATACAGTGCACCTTGAGAAGGTTAACTCTAACGTCCACTGTGTTTCCAAATAGGGTAAAGATTAATCCCTGGGCTGCAAGAGTCTGTAAAAAAGTTTTCACACAACCAGTGTGTACATCTAGAAGATTCTTTAATTTTATAAAAGTTACAGAAAAGAAAGTGTCACATCACTGTAATTCCTCTAATCTGACTTCACTCTGTAGTCACTGAATCTGTGTTTCTCTGTATCAGTACCAAATTGCCAATCAACAATGTCACAAGGTTGCTTCTTTGATACATGGCACACAACAAACACTGTACAAAAGAAGATTTACCAGAAAAGAGAAGATATTTTATTCAAGAATACAAATTGATGGTACCAGCCATCTTTGGAAGCCACTACCATGAGGCAAATAGGACATCAAGCCTTTGCTCACCACATTAGAAGAGAATGACATTACACACTTCCAGCTGCCCTGTGCACAACTGCAGACATTGCTCAGAAGGCGTTCTCCAGTTTCGAGGGGTTCCCAGGACATGGAGAAGAGAGGCACCAGTAAGGCCCTTGAAAAAAGACCAGTTCATTATTTCAGTTAAAGCCCCAGAAAACTGTGTGTGTGTAAAACCCTTTGAGCTATCTCCCATTTTTGGCTATATTCAATTGCTGTGGAAAAGAGAATGTAATAGTCAATTATTTCCAGTGAAAATGGCCATGTTTGCGCTTTCTATTTGACAACACAGTTCTGATCCATATATCATTTGTGCAGTGTCTAAAAATAATCGATACACGACCTCACCCAAAGGATGGAAACAGATTTCTTCATGGGTTGCCAAAGCCAATGGATTAGGTTAGTGGGGTCAAACCATAGTGGAGTTAACTGTATTTAGACAAAACTCAAAACACTCTGATCATCTTTATACTATTGGTACTCTTGAAGACTGTTCATGTGTATCACAGTACACTCCTCTCTCAAAATATACGTTGTAGTCCTGGAGTTGGATATTCCAGACTTCCTATGATAAGGACTCAAGTTCACATAGCAAGTAAAGAGAGATGGATGGGGGGGGGGAGCCAAATTAAATTAAGATTAAATCTTGGACACAGAATTGTTTTAAGGAACTGATTCAGTCTAGGATATATGTCTATTAGCCAAAAGAATAAAATGAAGCTGTATGTCCTATAGTTTCATATTCCAAAACTTTGGAATAAGAAAAAGAAGGTGAAAAGGCAGTCTGTTTCTGTCTCAGTTCCATTCAATATCTCCCACTGACTGTACAGTACACCCTCCATATACATGTGGGTTCCATTCCAGGAACCCCAGAATGGTGAAATTTGTGCTTCTGTGGGTCCTATTATGTTCAATGGTAATGATGTGCACACAGATGCTTCAGTGTGTGCACACCACTGCCATTTTAGGTATAGGATGCAATGTGGTTGCAGACGCTAAATTTATACATATGGAGACTGTAGGTAAGGACAACTCACTGTATTTCTTTAACCTATTTATCTAGTGCTAGTACAAACTGATTTTAAAAACACATGTGGGGAAAAGGTTGCAAGCAAAGCACACCAAAGGTGGAATATTACTGCCAGATAGCCAAAGAAACTATACATCCCCTCAGCTCCATGCAGGCTTAAATTAACACTGCCTAGGTAATATGTAGGCAGAATCATGTAAGGAAAGCCAATGGAATGGTCAGTTTGTATTAGAGAAGCAAAGTTTTTCAGATATCTGATATGCATAACTGTAACAGACATACTTAAAAGAGGATGGAGACAAATTAAGAGATAATATGTCAGTGCTTTCAATGCTAAAATGATTTTGCAAAACAGCCTAATTTGCATTGACCTAGCAGATATGTTTCTGTTATCCTATTTTCTCCCTAAGGAGTAATGCACTTAATATGACAGAATCTTGCTAGTGACATTTATCATCTTGTTTTATCAATCACTGTGTAACAGCTGAATATATTAATCACATCAGTATGAATCCTGGTGATTTTTGAAAAATGAATCATGAAGCTACAGTGTTAAGAAAAGCAGAGGATATTATCTTTGCCCATCAAGATGCTCTTAAAACCCACTTTTTAAATTGTAATTTTACATCACCTTATTTCTCCAAAATGTTTTCTTAGAAATCAAAGGAATTATAACATGGATTTTAACAGTAACATTTTCTTAACTTCATTGGCCATTCAGGTAATAAAATGGCAACACTATGCATCACAGTTATGCTGCCAATGCAGTGAATTAAATCTCCAATGATGTTTCTTTTTCTGAATAAGATGAAGCACATTGAGCCCTTGTCTCCTATTCATTCACTCCTCCTCCAGTTCCTTCTCCTCCTCCTTTTTTTACACTATAAATAGTGTGACTGTCCTTTTGCCTTTCAAGCTATTCCAGGACAAGCAGATTACAGAACAGTCCATTACTTCTGGGTCATGTACTAGTGACACTTTTGCTGTAACAAGCTTGCAAATAAAGACTCTTTGCTAAACAGACATGCCACTACCATATGTTTGTAGGTATAATTGTCTGGCAAAAGAGAGAATGCTAATCAGAAGTGACACATAAATTCACTGCAGCTGTAATGAAAACTGCCCTGTTAGTGTTTACTTGTTTGTTCTTGATAGCTCAAAGTCAAGTGTTCTGTCATTATAATACATAATGCCTTACAGGCGTTGTAACTGAGGGAGAGGGAAGGACAGAAGAAGAGAGAGGAGGCCCAGCTTCTAGACCAAGAGGTGGGTGAGCAGCCAGTGGAACTGACTCTGGTCTATACAGTGATAAACTATGGCAGTGGTTCTCAACCTGTGGGTCCCTAGATGTTTTTGGGCTTCAGCTCCCAGAAGCCCTAAGCATTGACCATAGTGGCTGGGGCTTCTGGGAGCTGAAGTCCAAAAAAATCTGGGGACCCACAGGTTGAGAACCACTGAACTATGGGGTGTAGGTAATGATGGGTACACATGACAAGTGACAAGCATATCCAGAACCAACAATCATGTTCTTCCTCAAAGTAAGTTCTTTCTAGAGCAGGAAGGGAGGAGGAAGAAAGAATTTACAGATTTCTACTTTGTTTTGAGATGCATGCACTTTCCACTCCAAGTAAAAACTACTCATGATACCTGAGGAGATACATTTCTTTAAAGAGCCAGAGCTCCAGAGATGACAAAAGGGTCACCTTGCTTATGAAAGAAAAGCAATCCTTGACTGCTCATCATCACAGTACAAGAAGGAGGTATTAAGTTTATTATATGTATACATTTATGCATATTCTCAAAAACGGTTCATAATTACTGATAATTGAATCTTTTCCACCATTCTAACTGCAAGGGCAATTAACATTTCTTTCCAAGCTATTCCATTCTAACCATAAGAGTTAGGCTCCTTTTTTCAGGGCAGCAATATCTGACAATTTGCTAACACACATTTTTATTCTCTCCCTCTCTCTCCCACACACACACACACACACACACAGAGAGAGAGAGAGAGAGAGAGATTTGTTGCAAATATCTGTCAGAGGACAGAAGACAACTGCATAAAAAAATGAGCCTAATTTTCTCATACAGAGTTTTCCACTGCATTTGTGAAAGCCAATTTGGAGCAGGAGAAGAGGCTAGGGATGCAAGAACTATTGACGTATCACTTGCAACTATTCTCTAAGAACAGCTTGATCCCTGCACAGCATTTTACAATTGGCAAGTCCTTTGCAAAACCATTAAAATACATGTGGAGAATCATGGGTCCACATCTTTGGACGATGGCTCTACACACAGCAGCCACCACTATCACCACCTACACCTGGTCAGTTTTTCTGGGCTGTAGGGAAAACAGTACACATCTCTATCCTTCACAGCAAGAAGACAAGCAGGAGCATTCTTTTTTCCTGCTTGTCTTTCTGCATGGGTGAGTGAGTGAACCACAGCAGGGAGTAGCTTTCACTCACTTGCCAGTCTCCTTCTTCCAAGTAGATGGATCTTTGTCAATGACAGCAAGAAGCAGCTAATGCCTATTCTACTCCTGTAGGAGCCAAAGCTATGAGGAGGGTCCTCCCCTGCCCAAATCTGGAGTGGTCCCTGCCATCAAATGAGTTGAAGACATTCTAAATAATATTTGAGAACACATTATTTAAAAAGGGCAGCAGTAGTTACAAAAGTCACCAGCCTACCTAGATTAATTCTTAACAAATGTAATTATTTCCCTAATGATCTTGGGAAAACAAAAAAGGAACAGATGCATAGTTTTATTTAGCAATATATGCTTCCTTGGATAGGTTGCACAAAATATTTTGTATGTACCCACCTGAAAAAAACAAAACTTGGTGTCAACAGAATGAGTAAAAACTAAGCCTCTTCCTAAGTAAGCCAGCTTTCAAAACTTTGCGTGGCAGGACAATATTCCTTTCCTATTGAATGTATGACAAATGGCTTTGTGAAAATTAGAAACACAGACTTTCCCCTAAATATTCTAGTTTTATAGCCAATATTTTAATATGCACCATTAATGCCAAATGCAGAATCTGCATAATTCTCAACACCACTGATGGAAGCATATGCTCCTGATATTAGTGCAAAAGAACATGGTTAGCACACAAAGTGGAGAACTTAAACAATTACCTAGAGAGTAGGTACTCTTTTGCTGAATGTTGCTGCCAAGGCATTTAAGTTACTATCTGGATTCAAACTACACAAGAAGATCAAAAAGTAGTAGGTATTGCCCAAAAGGACACTGTGGTTGTGATGGATAATACATTCAAATTCCTATGACAAGTGAGTCTAATTTGGTTTCCAAAAATAAGAACTAGGGAGTAAAACCCACCATGCTTCCCTTTTTACAACCTTTTAAATCTAGATTATACTGATAATTCCATAAGTGTAAACTTTAAGAGCTAAACCTAATATTCTGCCAGCAAAATGTAGATTAACTTTCTTACCCTTACCTCGCTGCAATTTTCTACGCTGGCTAAAGGTCAGCTCTAGAGGGTTTCCCCAGTTCTCCAGAACTCTGCCTTGGGGATACATGGGAAGCTGAATTGTGGAGAGGAGACCGTTCCCTTGGTTCTGCTAGAGTCCACTGTCTCACCAGCAAAAGTCCACCACTTGATTCTGCACAAGCTTTCATAGTTCTAGTTCCTAGCTGACACAGCAAGATAATCTATTAAAGACAAGGTGGTATTTACTATAATTACAGTAGCTCTGCTGTGCTCTGTCTGTGCTCTGTCTGTGCAAAGAGAATATGCCCATTATGAATCTGCATCCTCAGTGGAACAGAATCCATGGTTTATCACAGAGACATGTAAATTTAAAAAAAGAGGTCCACATTCAAACTGTAGATTTGGTGCCTAGCCAGAAGAATGCTGGTGAAAGCTGCCTGAGAAATTAGTAACAGTGCTGCAGAAAGAAAAATGGCCATATTAAAAAAAGGGGGGCAGAATCAGAGAAAACAAACATGTTGGAACTCCAAATAAAAGACAGGCACATTTCATTTTAGAAGATCAGATGTACATTACTCTGACAGATTGGTTCGGCATCAGTTATCCAATTTAAACTATTGTTCCACATAGGACCCTATCAAATTTGCCCAAAGCCTTCTTAAAGGATACAACTACTTAAACAAGCTAAAGAATACCTTATTTTCACATTCTGTATGATATTGCTATGATAATTCTGAGGCTCCAGACAAATGGAAAGGACATCATTTTAAAATGTACTAACTAGAACAGCTGACTCATCATTCTGATACAGATGTGCTACTTATACACGGCAGGATGCACAAATATAAAAAGACAATTGAGCCATGACACAGGAAGATAAGAGTGCTTGGAAGATGATCTTCTACAAAAGTAAAGTTCCTGGAATGCTGTCTTTTTTTTTTAAACAAGCCTGTCAATTCCACGTATTTAGGTAAATCTCTATCAAAATATCTAGTGGTTTGGGGAAGAGCAACAGATGTACATGTGCAATGCAGAGATCACTTGATTAGACTGATCAGTCTACAATATCTTCATCTGACAAAGAGTATTCTTTATCTTTCCTCCTTTCTCTTCCCTGGCAGAAGGGTATGTATGTGTGTGAATGTGTATGCACATGCGCACTCATAAATACCACTTAGTTAACCGAGTAAGATCATATATTTGACTTTCAGTTATGGCAAGTAAATTTAATAATAAATTGTGGAAAGAAATAACAAAATGTTATTAAGCAAACTGAATACCCTCACTGTATGTAGATGATATTCTGTGCTTTTCTCCTACAATCTGTTCATAGTCACTGCTATAGAAAAGAGGGATTTAAAACTATTATTTGGACCTAAAGCATACGAGGCTAACACACTAACTGAAAGTGATCCTGTGTTCTCAGGCTAGGGTTCCTCCAATTATTTGCTTTTCAGCTAGACACAGTGGTGTCAGTAATTTAGAATGCCCATTTGCTGGTGCCAGTAGGTATTAGGACAAGCTCTTTGTCGCCCACAGCTCTACAGTACACAAGCTATTTTGTACAATGTATTTATGAAATTATTGCCTTTTCCCCCAGAAGGCAGTATTTACCACATGCTGAAGCCAGCAAGGGCAAATCACTATTTGGTGCTAACATGGAATGTATTAAAACTTGTTTTAAAAACCCAAATTTGAGATTTATCATACTATTGTTAGAGTGCACCTCAAAATCTATCCCATTTGTGTCAGGTTCGTCACTGTCTACAAGTAGCTTTATTCAGCTAGTAAGAGAAACCATTACAAGGACAATCTTTACAAATATCTTACCTGCTAACTAGTTATTTGGCTGGACTGTCAGTGACACTGATTTAATGAAATACTTCATTTAACGAAATACAGTTGGTTCAGTCCTTTAAAAAGTGCTTTACCCTTTCTGGATCAATACTCCACTAAGGGTCCAAAGCGCTGCTTTAACTTAAATCTCCTTTAAACTACAGACTTAGATACCCCCTTTCCCATGTTATTTTGTTAGGAGTTTCTTACAGTGCTGCTACGAAATACTAAACTGGGCAAATTCTCAAAGGACATTTTAGGAATATGTTTGTCTATGTGTATGTGTCTCCCTAAAGCTCCATCACAGATGGAATTTTTTTGCTGGTCTTTGTCTGGAACCAAACCATTAGCAGGGGAGAAAGAAAACAGTGAAAAAGTCCCCACATGATAAAAAGAGCAGAAAAGGAAAAGGAGAGGCCTGCAGGCCATGTCAATTCTCCACTGCGATGGGGTTTGTTAAGGGCTGGCTCACAATGACTTGTACCACGTAGTCCCTTGGTATTTTTAGTTCCTCCAGTTTCATTTTGTCTGCCAGTGGCCTGCCTGAAAAAAACCACCTCTGACTGCTAGGCTCCACACCCTCCACTGTATGTAGTCTTCTCTTCATATGATACACAGTGTCCATGCTGCGGACCACAAGTTTGAGGTCTTTTCCTGTTGAGAGGCGTAAACGAAGCTGGCATTCATGACCAGAGTTTGGTGGTGGATCTGGAATATCCAGAGTCTCTAGGTCACCTTTCTCTTCTATCATGTTGATAGGTGGAGCAAGGCAGTAGACAGGAAGCTGGTATCTGTTTCCCAGTTCGTCATAGCACTCTGTAAGAGAACCTTCAGAATAGAAGGAAAAGAATCTCAGATAAGTGAAACAGTTCTGACTTTTATCAATACTGCACTCTTTGAAATAGCTGGTCTTTGATTCAGGCATAACTTACCCCTAGATTCCAAAACAGTTTCTAACAGTTACCTGATACTATCCACCTCCAGGCAAGGTGTTAATGTGACTCTCAATCACACCAGACACCTTTCTCTGCTTGCATATAAACTGACTCCTTCTAAATACTGAGTTGCTTTTTCTATAAAAAGGATAAAAATTAAAACCAAAATAAGTTTAATTAGCAATGATGAATTGTAAGAGAAATACAAAGTTAGTGGAACACATTTCCCTTCCTACCTGTACTTTTCATGTGACGGAGGTTACCAAAGTTCCAGTTAATGCGACGATCATACGTTAGATTCCACGTATACATAATGCTATGTCATGACATTTATATTTTCCTTCTAGAATCACAAGAAAGTGCTAACAGAATATTATACAGAGTAACACTGAAGAGAACTACCTTTGATACTATAAGCGTGTGCAAAATCTAGTTCGAATTAAACAAGATTACATTGGCCCATCGCATTCATGGATATAATTATCTGCGGGTTTCTCCAACCCCTGCCTCCAACCTTAAGCGCCTCTTTTCTGGGGGAAACCTTCCCTCCCTGCGGCTCTGATCAGCCTGCAGCCTCTTAAAAACCTGCCTCTTATCCTCCTCTTCCCCCAGCCACAGCTTGCACCCTGATTTCACAGCACCACAAACCCTCCCCGATGCTATTCCACACCCAAGGAAGGAGATGGGTGACAGAGATGAAGTATAGGGCTACTAGGAAGACCCACGCCTTTTCTCTCTCCTTTCTCTGACCTGGTTTGGCTCCAGGGTGCTCTCCCTACTACGATTCAGCCCCCTTCCTACAAGGCACACACAAACATTTTGTTATTTGTGGTTTTTCCACTTTTGCTGGGGTCCTGAGTTCTTAATTCTAGTGAATGTTGAGGGACAACTGTACTGCTGAAACAGCTTTCCATATGCCTTCAATCAGCACAAAATTCATACCATGTTTGCCATTATGCAATTAAGGGTAAACACAAGTTGTATAACATATCCCAGTGGTTCTTAACCTTTTCTTTAATGGGACCTTCTGAAAATATAATTTTAGATTTAAATATTCAAATATTTATTAAAAGCTTCTGGAGACTAGGATTTAAATTCCTGCTCAGAAATTGGGTGACCCTGGGCAAATCATATTCTTTCAGCTTCTCCTTCAGAACAAATCTTGCCCGAAAACCCTGTGATAGGTTTACTTTAGGGTTGCTGTAAAAGTCAGAAGTGACTTGAAGGCAAACAACAGCAAAGTGCTCCTGATGGGGGGAGGCTCTTTCCAGCTATCGTGTCTCTCCCCTTTGAAAACTGACCCTATCATGGGGGTTTTCTTGATAAGATTTGTTCCCTTTGTCTTTCTCTGAGGCTGAGAGAATGTGACTTCCCCAAGGAAACCCAGTGAGCTTCCATGATTGAGTTGGGATTCAAACTTGGCCTCCAGAGTCATAGTCTGGGTGCACGCACATGCATGTCACCATGTCCCTTTTGTCAGAGACATGGCAGTGGGAGTATGTGTGAATACACCTAAACAGCTCTCTTATTTGCAAATGAGTGAGCAGTTTCAGCATCCACAACCCTCCCCCAACTGCCAGATCCCTATTGCTGCTGCTGTTGGTGTCCACCAACAGGGCTTCTTTGACTCCCTGTGAGGGTGCCATTGACTCCAAGGGATCTCTGCACCCCAGGTTAAGAACCACTGACATACTTAAAGAAGAAAAAAGGCCCTGGAAATGCTCCATATTTCTCTCATGTGAAGTGATAAAACAAAAGAAAATGTGAATCTCAAAGTGGTAGAGATAAAATTTTCTTTGTCACTTGGGTTCCAACATTTCCCTTTAAATTTTGAGGAGTTTACACAGCAGTCTGAAATGGGAAAACAGCGGCGGCGGCAGGGGGGAATATCAGAAAAATGGTTTGCATATGTACAAATATAAATTCTGTACATGTTTCTATGGATCACAGATGTCAAAAAAATAAAGGTACTTTTATTGCCTGAAGAGTGCTGACCACAGATTCCATCCTGCAATGAGTAGTCCTAGTTTAAACTTTCAATAAAAGAGAAAGATGTAAGACAGGTCCAACATAATCACCTCTTGAGAATATCATCAGATATGGAGGCCTGCCTGATGGGCATCTTGGAGAGAGTGGTTTCTCCTATATTACTTCCAGACTGGAATTTCACTCAATTGGTTGCAATCAGTTTCCACTGCTTTTAGGGAGGGCAAATGATTCCTTCCCCTTAAATTCGGCCTTTTGAACGGTTTTGTTGTTTAATTGTCAATATTTTAATGGTGTTATTGCTTGTTTTTAGTGATGTTTGTGCATTTTAATGGAAAAGGTAGATAAAATGTATTTATTAAAAAGAATCAGTAAATATCCATTTAGCCCTTTCAAAATTACTGTAAAACACAAGCTTAGAGATGCGATGATCAAGTTGTCTGCATTATGCTACTAGATCTGAAGAGTTCCAGACTGTCAGGTGGAAAGATGTTAAAAGCATGTCAGACAATTGCATGGTTAGATTCCTTTAGTGATAATCAGTTCCTGAAGTAGAAAGATTGACTGTGTGATCCTTGGAGGCTATTTCCCCCTCAGTGAAGATGGAAAAGCCTGTAGACTTGACAAAGCTAATTTTGAGTAGGATTTCTGGCTGAAGACTGGGTGATCACAAAGCCAGTATTTCTACAGTTTTGTGTTTTCATGATAATAGTCCTCAGGAATTCTATGTGTAAAAGGAGAAAGTCACTGCAAGTAAGAGAGGCAAATGAATACTAGTGGCAATTTTGGATGTATCTAACATCTCAACAATACTGAAAAATCCTTTTCTGTTTGATTCTAAAGGGATAAACACTGTATAAGGTTTTGGAGCACACATTGTGCATGTTATTAAACATATGGACCCAAAGTTTCATTTTGCATTTTAGAAAGTATTTTAAAAATAGCAATGTATCTTACCACAGGCTATAACTTTAAGTGTTCAAAATGAAGGAAACCTAAATTCAGATACTCAGTGTCCCCATTAAGTATCATGGATTGTACTAAGATAGGCAGACCCCTGAAAGAGAGAGGTAGATCCAGGGAAAGTGGCTTGATTTATCCTAAACCAGAAATGGTTTTTTGATGGAATAAAAAAAAAAAGTATTTTTGCCCCTAGTGGGGCACACACGCTTAGAAGAATAATCCATATTCCTGTAATAAGTACATATGTTTGAAGATGACCTAAGATTTTCAGCTACAAAATATTTTTTTATAATTTTTATTATTTTCAAAGTGCATAAATGCATATATTGACACAAATATGTGTATCATAATTATAATTCTTCTATTCCCCCCACTTCTGTAGATCAAATGTTTCCAGTTGAATCTATCTTCTCCTTTATACATATCTTATCAAATACCAATATACTCAATCCACAGACATTTACAGATTTAGGCAAAGCATTACCCTTTTCCATTCTCTTTCAAAATTTTGAACCATTTTGTTCTTAAGGGAGTTAGCTAATTTTTCAGTCTCTACCATATCTAACGTTTTTATTTTTCATTCATCTAATTGAATATCTGTTTTATCTTTCCAATGTTGTGCATATGTCAGCCGTGCTGCTGCGATCAAACACAATAATATCTTCTGTTGTTTTCTAATCTCCCGGTTCTGGCCTAATATACTCAATAAATAAAATTCTGGTACCATTTCAAAATTAACTTTGGAAACTTTTTGAATTTCATCATGAATTCCTTTCCAAAATTTCTTAGCCTTAGAACAAGTCCACCACATATGGAAAAAAGTCCCCACCTTTTCCCCACATTTCCAGCACTTTGTATCTCCGTTTTTGGTTATTTTTTGAAGTCTTTCTGGAGTTGTATACCACCTATGTAACATTTTATAATAATTTTCTCTTAAATTTAAATTTGGAGTGAATTTTATGTCTGTTTTCCATACTTCTTCCCATGCCTCTAAACTCAATTGGACGACTTATATTTTGGGCCCATTTAATAATTGACTCATTTATTGATGACTCAGATTCAAAGTCCCTTTTTAATAGTAATTTGTAAAGCTTCGAGCTACAGAATATTTTAAAAGGAATGACTCAGGAGCTCTGATCACACTGTCTCAGTTGTTTTGCATGAAAAATGATCTTAAAATGAACTAGTAACTCTTTTGCTCATGCACACTTCAAGAGATCAGAAAAAATAGCCAGAAAAAATGTAATGTTGGGATGTTGTGTTAAGTAATTTCTCTTACTTCACAAACAATCTTTGTTGACACCTAACTTTCACAGAGAAAAAGGAAAAGGGGCAAGTCAGTGGAGTGGAGTGATTTGAGTGTTGGATTAGGACTCAGGATGACCAAGGTTTGAATATACACTCAGCCATGGAAATCCAATGGGTGACCCTGGTCAAGTCACACTCTCTCTTGCAGGAATGCATTGGCAGAGCTGCTCTGAACAAATGAGTTAAAGGAAATACTATGATAAGGTGGCCATACACTGACTGACTTGAAGACAACAGCAACAGTATGGGAAAAGGATGTTGACCTACAAGTTTTTTACCTTCTGGAGACAAGAATTACTCAATATCCACGTACAGGAACATGAACAGGTGAGGCTGCCTAGCTTATAATATAGATTTCGTAACAGATGATGGCTGCGATCCAACATCACCTCAGTGAGTGCAAATACTGCATGTGGAGATATGTTGCATCATCACTAAACAACTCCCATGCAAATACAACATTACACAACACATGTCCATGACTAGATGCCATTGATTAATGTGCAACACTGCAGTGTGTACAACTCTGCTTCTGCACTGTCAGCAGAATACTTCTGTTGAGCTTTGATGAATAATTTGCAAAGTGAGATGTACACATGCCTATCTCACTAACAGAATGCCAGTCATTAAAACACTACAGATATGATGGAGAAGTTGTAAGCCAACATCTCTGTGCAAAGGTGATGCCTGACAGGAAGACGTATGGAAAAGAAAGCGCACACAGCACATAAACTATTGTTTATGAAACTTTGCACTATTATCTGAATGCAGCTCCTGTGTGATGTTCAAATAAGGAATCTTGGACACTGCCTGTATATATTTTGAGAAAAGGTTTATAGCAGACCTGCTTTCATTTAAAACTAGATGTTAGTAATAAAGTGGTAGACTGTTTCTGGAACTTCACATACAGCAAATAAGTGCTTGCATTCTTCTGCATTAGCATGATTTCTGGTATGAACATTAGGAGGGAGCATGACTGGATAGCAACCAAAGGGGCCATTTTTAGCCTTACTTTCCAAAAATCTTTTGGTAACAGCCTAATTTACATTGGGTAAGCAAGACAGAGTGGTAGTCTGCTTCAGCACAGAAAGATGAAAGGAAACCATCCTCTCCAAAGCAAACAAACAAGAAACAGGTGGGGTGGGGGAAATCCAAGTACTTTGTTCTATACTACATGTCAGTCACTATGGGTCTGGATAAAAAGAACTGAGTTCCCTGTTTGGAACAACTCTGTTTTCTTCAGTGGAAAATGGATTCATTTATTAAAAAGGATCCTAGTTATAAGACACAGTAAGCCAGTGATCTACAGGAATTATTTCTATTTGCAGGAGGAAAAGCTAAACTACCCAGAGCTTTATTCCACGGTCTGTTCATTATGTTGTTTGAACCTAAGAGCTGCTATCTCTTTTTTTCCCCCATTTCCTAAAAAACTAGAGATAGAATCACAAAACTATAGACTCTTTCTTTCGATTGTTGAAGAGAAACAAATCAGACTGACAGCTGCACCTAGCTGACACAATATGCAAGCTAGAGACTCAAACTCCATGGTGTTTTCAGCTACCCCCACTGGAAGTGGGAATGATTGTAACTGATAATCCAGAGTGTTCACATTTCCCTGACTGATTCTATCATGTCAACCAGACCACTAACCAAAAGGAAAGTTTATGTTGAAAATAAAGGAGTGCATACATGAAAAAAAAACCTATAGTATTTATTAATATAGAGCTCTGTTAAGTCTTACAAAGTACGAGAAGTTTCTTGTGTCTTCTATGACATAGTGATCTAAACATCATTTGGCATTTTATTTATTTATTTGGGCTACTTCTGCATCATTCGGAACATTCTAGAACTGTTATGTGTTTTACAGGAGCCCCTCCTCCCCTGGTCCACGTCACCAGCCCAACTGCCCCTCAACTTCTCAGTTCCTTGGACCCCAAAGCAGCAGTCAAAGAACTAAAGAGGGTGTATGATACACAATGGGAAGGATGGGTGGGTGTCGCATGAGTTAGTACTGAGAAAGTAAGTAAGTAGTAAGAAAAAGTGATACAGCTCACCAACAGTTTCTTTGATGCTGCTGCTGAGGCATATGACAAGGAACTGAAGGTCTGAGCTGCAGTCACCCTGGTCATGAAGTAAAAAGGTAAAATAGTATAATTACCTGCATCTTCATAGAAAGGACTAAACTTCTTTTTATAAATGATCAAAGTATCATGTGACCCAAACTAGTTGGGAAGCTCTCAAGTGACTACACGACATACATGGCCTCTTTTGATGCTACAACGTAAACTGAAGATTTAATCCAAGGCTGGGCAACTGCCAGGGTTTAGGGGCTGCATTGCCCACCCCATGTGACCTCAGCATGCTGTACCTGTGCCATCTCCCCCATCCTACAAAGGATGCTATCTTGTTTCATCCCACTGTTTAAAGCTCAGAGGAAGCCTTTTCTCAACCACGAAGTAAATTGACGTTGCCCTCTACTTTATTTCCTGGGGGGGGGGAACCCCTCTCTTTGAGTGGGGAGAGGCATGGCATAAATGCTCCCACATCCTTTAGTATTAACCCTGATCCTTCATTCCATCATTAAGGTTGTTTGTTCAGTGCTGAGAAGACTGAAGAATTGCCTTTGGTCTCAACAACTTGATACATGCAGACAGTGAAAATTTCTGAACAGCAGTGTGTGAAAGATGCAACATACATTGAGTTACAAAGAAAGAAGGGCTGAATTTTAAAGCTCAGCTGGAAACCTTTGTTTTCAGTTACTTTTCTTTTTTCTCTTTGATGAAATTGAATTTCTCAGGGAAAACAGCTCAATGGGCTGGAGCCCTGGGAGTAGAAAGAACTGGGACTCCTCAAAAACACACATTAGCGCACAGAGATCAGAAAAACATACAGCACTACAGCTGCAATCTTTGGCTACAGCTGGGAATTCTGAACTCCCACATTGCACAGTTAATGTAAGAAAAAAATGCTGCAAAAGGGAATAGACAGGGCACAATTAAATTCACATCACCAGCCTAGAAGACTCTAATACGTAAGAAGGTCACACTGGTTGTAAGCTAAATTATCAACGATAAACATTCAGCAAAACGCATTTTGCATCTTCCTGTGACTTCACACAACTTAAACTTATTAAGCAAACACCCAAGCTGAAACTGTTATATTGTGATATTAATTTTTTTATTTTCTGTATTTTCACTGCCTAATCAAATATATATACATGTTTGGGGAAAATGTACACATTTTACAAAATTTGCTACAAAAAGTTACATACTTGAACCCAGCCAAAACATGTAACAAATTCACATTTAAGCTTGCAAAACATAGTTTGTAAATGGAAATCTTCCCAATCCTCTCCTGTCTTGAAGTGTCATGAACAAGTATAAGCCATAGCTTAATTAACCTTCATCCAGTCAAATGGGACATTTCAGAACACCAGAGTCATGCTTGGTTGCTTAATTAAATAAGGAAGCTGATTTAGAAGGTAAACATTTTACAACATGGTTATGTGAAGAGTTGTAAACCATATCCTTATCTTTCTGGCATCTACCACATACAGTTCTTTTTTTAACAAACAAACAAACAGCTGGGACGAAAATTGTCCCAACATATTTACTAAGAACAGGTCGCTTACCTGTAACTGTGGTTCTTTGAGTGGTCATCTGTACTCTCACACACTAGGAGCTTTTGCGCACGCGCGGTAGCGTTCAGAAAATTCTAGAGCTTGGTAGCTTGGCAGGAACCCCTCTCCCATGCCCGCACTGAGCATGCTCAGCCCGCCAAGCAACGGACACTCCTCAGTTCTGTAGTCCACCAATAAGGGACCTGAGAAAGAGGGGATGGCTGGGCGGGTGTGTGGGAGGGCACAGATGACCACTCGAAGAACCACAGTTACAGGTAAGCAACCTGCTCTTCTTCTTTGTGGTCTCTGTGCCTCACACACTAGGAGACTTTGTAGCTTATTGCCAAGATGGTGCGTCAGGTCCTAGAGAACGGAAGCCAGCACCGCACGTCCAAAACGGGCATCTCAGCAGGACCGACAGTCAAGTCTGTAGTGGCACACGATGGTCGATAGCTGGGACCAGGGCGTCACATGGCACAGTTCCTGCAGATCAGCTCCTCGCAGGAGAGCTGCCGATGTCATAGTGGCTCTGATGGAATAGCCCGGAGCAATGCTGGCGGAGGCTTCTTGGTCAG